>OZ004718.1:5245000-5712387 GCA_963924515.1 Vespertilio murinus
GTCTAATTGCTGGAGTTAGCACCTTTTTCTCATGGAGTTTTGATACAAGAGAGATAGCACAGAGTCTCATAGTAAGACGTTACTTACATATGACTTCATGCTCACCTCACGTGCCAAAAGACTATTCCGGTGCTCGGCACACGGGGATTTCCAGTTGCCCACAGGACCTCCGCACACAGCACCGGAGCGTGCAGAAGGGGGAGGCGGGCACCCTACAGCTTCCGCCCACACCCATGTTTCCCAAATACCACCTGCGCCTCCAGGGAGCGGGGCCCTCTGGCTGCAGGCTTTGGATACTTTGCCCAAAATAAAAGCTACCCAACCCTTCATGGAATTTTTAATGATTTCATTCCTAAGGAAATGATTCATCGGTATAGAATTAGGTAAACATATAGAAAAAAAACACACACACACAAACTTGTTGCAGATATAGGAATGTTCTCGTGTGTCACTTTGAGAGCCACACTGGTACCGCACCATTTTTGAAAGGCAGTTGTTCTAACACCCCGGCCCCCCCTCCTCTCCTGTAGAATGTGTAGCAGCTGTTAACCTCATCAAAATAATTTCCAGGGTCCTGGAGCGACCGATTGAATAAGTGGGGTCAAGGGTGAAGGTGTGATTCTGTCCCTTTGGCACTAGAACCGGGTTTCAATCCACGTGGCAAAAGGTCATGATTTTGTACAGCAGTCATCTCAATCAAAAATCTAGAGTAATGAGTTTATTATTATTATTATTATTATTATTATTATTGGTCTCTGAAAGGTCTACTACATAACATCCCCGAGATTCAGTTTCATCTTTTTTTAAAAGATACATTTACATTGATTTCAGAGAGGAGTGGCAATAAAGAAGCAACTTGCCTCTAACTATGCTGTCTAATGCTTCTAGGCGATCCTTGGGGAGCATCCCAGGTGTGCTAGCCGTGGTGTGTCTTTGGTTCGCCTGTTTGCCATTCCGACTCCTTCCGTGAGGCGCCTCATGATCTCTCACCTTAACAGTCAGTGATGCTGCCACCCAGTGCTTCACAGTGATATACCATCTGTGCCCCTCTCAGTGAATGTTAGTACAGTGCTCTACCCAGCCACCCTGAATACTTTGAAATCTAAAATAGGGTACATTTGGCTCTGGCTGGGGAGCTCAGTATGCAAAAATTGCCGGTTCAATCCTCAGTCAGAGTCCATACAAGAATCAGCCAGTGAATGCATGAACAGGGGGAATAGCAAATCAATGTTTCTCTCTCTCTCTCTCTCCCTCTTTTTACCCCTCCCCCTCTCCCTCTCTTTCTTCTTCCCTCCCTTCCTTCCCCTTTCAATCTCAAACTCAATCAATAAAAATAATTTAAAAGTAATAACAAATGAAGTAAAATAAAATGGGGCTCAGTTATTTAGCCATCAGTTAACCTCCATCCTATGTCAAAGTTACAATGCAGTCATGTTTTTGGCCCCTCCATATCTCCCAGACACCTTACATAATTAGTATTATAACTTTTCATTGTCGTTTTATTAAAAAACACTTCTACCTGATATGACTCCATGGAGTCGAGACCATCTGTGACATTGCCCCTTCCTTTTGACTCTTAAGATTGACCTTAGCCCTGCCCGGTTTGGCTCAGTGGACAGAGCCTCGGCCTGCGGACTGAAGGCTTCCCAGTTCATTCCATTCAAGGGCACATGCTTGGGTTTGGGCTCAGTTCCCAGTGGGGAGCCTGCAGGAGGAAGCCGATCAGTGTTTCTATCTCATCATTGATTTTCTCTCTCACTTCCTTTCTGAAATCAATAAAAAAAATATATTTAAGAAAAAAAAGATTGACCTTAAACCAGACTTCAGAGACCTCAATTCTCTTTTCCTGTTCTTTTTTTGTTTTTTGTTTTGTTGTTTTGTTTTGTTCTTATTTTTGGTTGTGTTGTTCTTCAGTCTCTTTTGAGAAGTCGCTTATTCCAGATGCCCTTCCGAGAGACCCAAGGGAAAGGCAAGTATCCCTTTACCTTCTCAAGCTGAGATTGAGCACCGCGTATAGAGTCTGCGCATAATTCCACCGGATTTGATTTCCACTGTAACTTTCCACTGGACCCCACCAAATGGTGTGTCCCCATTTGCAATAACTCCAGGTTGTTTACCGAGGCGGGCAACCCGCGGTTACTCATGCCCGGAGCCCCTGAGAGAGCGGCTGGAGAGGGAGCGCCGGCCCACGTTCCCCAAGGAGAGAACCCAAGATACAAGGCCTGCCCAGCCGCATCCCGGTGCCAGCGGACTTAGAGACTGTGTCTTTGAAATAGCCCTTCCCAAGCAGTTAAAATAAATTAAGAGGTCTGCCTATTCCAGGAATGGCCCCTAAAATGACGATTTTTTTTCCCCTCCTCTTCACATCCAGTGATTATTTTTTCAAAAAGGCGCTTTTAAAAACCACCGTTTTGCTAACGAAATACATAATCTGTCCAAAAACAAGGCTGTGGCTTAGCAGGTTGTTCTTACCCAGCTTTCCAACTGAAAGTAAACAGGATGCTTTGCTTAATTTTCCCTATTTCTCCTCATTTATAGTCATACCATACTGTCTCCGCCCTGCTCGCCCGGGGCAAATGCAGAGGGAGCCATGGCCATGTGGTCACACCAAGAAAAACCCATTTCTTCCTCAGTGGGACTCAGAATCCAGCAGGGGAAAGAGATAAAACAGAAGAGGCCCCTTGCGTGTGCTGGGCCTTTACCTGTGGAATAATACTGACGTGACGCTGAGAACAGATTGTAGGAAAGGGCTTAAGTAGAGACGTCAGGTTCTTAAAAAAATGCCCAAGTGAAAAAATTACAATAAAGACCCGAGGAAGTCTGAGTGCCATTTGAATATTGGTGGTTCTAGCTTAGAAGAAGGAATGGTTAGCACAATCGTGAGATAGATTTCAGTTGATTGTTAGAACAATGAAGTGATTTCTAAGTTTATTATAAGTGTGAGTATAAAGCTTCTCAAGGCGCCTGATTCTTGGATATCATTTGCTGCTGCAAATACATGCTGATGGCATACCAAGGCTTTGCTAAAGCAACAGTCTACTTTCAGTGGCTTTCGGTATCTCTAAAGTCTTCCAAATAAGTGTACCAGCAGGAGCATACTTCGATATCCTTTAATTAGCTACCAGCCTTAGTTAATATCTGTATGTATTATTAAGCTTTTCATGTACACATAAAACTCACTGCAGAACACACCTCTGATGCACTGTTTTTTAACCAGGGTGGCGGGAGAATGGAGCATGGTTGTCTTGGTCTCTTTTTATATCCTGAAAATGTCTTCTAAGCACAAATGTTATGGTATTTAGGTATTTTTCTCTGATGTTTCATAGAAAGCATAAAAGAGAATCCAAGATGATAGTTCAAGGATGCCGCTGGCTCCACGTCTCAAGTTAGAATGGCTTTGCCCTTTCGTTGTGCCCTTCACTTCAACTCACATTAAGCAACTTTTCTTCTCCAGAGGCAGACGTTCAACCCCCGGTGAGAATGTCATCTTTGAGTTTGACATAACGGTCCTGGCCACTGTTTGGATGGGACCGCTCTGATGACAATTCATCTTACACTTTCCTGCTTATTTCACCTCTGATGAGTGTCTGCAAACTTCTTTATAAATATCTTATAATTTTAAAGGTGATCTTGAATGGAGCTGCTTACAAAAAAAACCAATAGGATTTAAAAATTTAAATCCCTGTCTTAAGCTAAAGCACTTGTTTATATGGCTGGGAGCGGAGGGGGGTGGGGATGCAAAGAAAAATAATAGGGAATGTATAGAAATAGTTGTGCACACATCCAGCCAAGGCCACATGCATTTCCGGGGACCCGGGGCTTACACAATGGCCACCTTTCTGATGTCAATAAGCACGTTTGTCATCGCAAATAATCATTTCACTGTCAAAGTTCTGCGCCTTGGGCATTTTTCGGTGTATTAAACTCTGGGTGAAAATTGAGTAAGCAAGTGATTTGAACCCATTCAATTGAGGGGGGAAAAAAAAGTAAAGAACCTTGATTATTTCAACTACGATCAGCTCTGGGCTTGGAGATCAAGCCTGCACCCTAACCCTTTTGCACAATGCTCCTATGTGGTTGACTAAATCCCCCCAAAGTGTCCAATTTCTCATAATGCTGTAGGCATCCAGGTCTGGGTGGATTAACTTTCCATTCATGAAATGTTTCGTTCAGGTGCTCAGGCATAGGGCAGGAAAAATAAATGAAAACTTAATATGTATTTGCATGGAGTCATTTTACCATCAAGAAACCGAGGCTTACTGGAAAATTAGAAAGATAAACTATACCATTGTTTATATTCTTTACCAAAATACGCTGGCCATGGTTAGCAGCCCTGGTCCCGTTGTGAAATGAATGTCTACCTTTGTGCTCCTTTTGCCTTACACGGACTGAAACCTATGCATCAAATTTAGATACAGAGCCAAGACCGGTTTGGCTCAGTGGATAGAGCGTCGGTCTGCAGACTGAAAGGTCCCAGGTTCGATTCCGGTCAAGGGCATGTTCATTGGTTGCGGGCATATCTCTGGTGGGGGGTGTGCAGGAGGCAGCTGGTCGATGTATCTCTCTCATCAATGTTTCTATCTATCTCTCTCCCTTCCTCTCTATGAAAAATCAATAAAATATATATTTTTAAATTTAGATACAGAACAGTTTAACTCAAATGGGACGGCTTTTTCAGTGGTCTCCCTTTGGCTGTGAGTACAAAGAAAAATGTCTCCCGTGACCCTTCAGTCACTCCCCTGTGAGGACCCAGGTGGCACTGTCTCTTGTCACTTTTCATATTGTTTCCCCAGTCTGGTGACTTTCTTGAGATGTTTGTTTTCTGGCTGAACTTTCTTTCAACTGAGAGAAAGGCTTCACGCTTAATATCATAATCCACCTCCAAATCCCTGTTGCCCAAGTAGGTGACTGTCTTATTTGTTGCTCTTGCTGTTATTTTTTTTTTCTACCAGGGTAAAAGCCAAACTCTCTGTTTTGAGCCAAAGGGAGAATTGATTAGGGGTGATAGTAGTATGATCAGTTATTTCAATTAGTATTTTTAGTTAGTATTCTTTGTTAGTAGCATTAGCAACTATTTATTGAGACTTCGCTGTGTATAGAGATCTGAAGGTGGCATTATGCAAGGAGATGAGAAAAATAGAAAAATGCAAGAATTCCCCTTAGGGAAAGGAAACCTTGCGCATGAAACCATGAAAAAAAAATCGAATATAAAATGGTTCCGTCCACATGTGTTCAGGCTGAGTTATCCATCTCACCGGCTTACCATCTTTTCAACTGCATCAACTTAGTTGATTCCACCAATGGTTTTATGGGTTTTTGCAAAGCTTCATTTTGGAGTGCGAGTGCCCTGTGCAATTTTGCACGTTGGAGTGGGTAATGGGTCTGCTGTGGTGCTGCCAAGAGCGTCCTCAGAAGAGTCCTGGTATCCTCTGTGGAGGCGGGAGCCTGACCCCAGCCCAGCCCCATATTCCATGGACTAGATGAGGCTGGTAAATTTGAGTGAGCAGATTCCACATCCTAGATGCATCCCCTGCTCCTAGAATAGAGTATGTCTTAGCACACAGTGTGTCTTCAAAACAGTCACAGGCTTTTGTATTTTTAAGATAAAAAAATGAGAATTCTTGCCTTAATGCAGTGTTTCCCAAACTTCTCTCATGATGTGAATCACCTGTTGGAGTTGTTAAAATACAGATTCCTGAACCCCAACTAAGAAGTGCTAAACTAGAATTTTGTTAAACTAGAATAGCTCTAAGCACTAGGTAAGCATACAATTTTACCTATATGTTCCCAAAATTTCTAGTTTAGCACTTCTTAGTTGGGATTCAGGAATCTGAATTTTAACAACTCCACCAGGTGATTCTCATCCTGAGAGAAGTTTGGGAAACACTGCCCTAGGTGGTTTGGCTCGGTGGATAGAGTGCCAGCCTGCAGAGTGAAGGGTCCCGGGTTCGATTCGGGGTAGGGGCACATGCCTGGGTTGTGGGCTCCGTCCCCAGTGGGGGATGTATAGGAGGCAGCCAGCCAATGATTCTCTCTCATCATTGATGTTTCTCTCTCTCCCTCCCTCTTCCTCCCTCTCTGAAATCAATTAATAGATAGATATAATGATAATTCTTAATGATTAGAAATTATTAAATTCAAAAAAGCAGACCACTTATTTATAAGAGAACTGCTTATTTAAAATTTAAGGCAGAGCGTATCCATATGCAAGGACATAGAAGCTGGGAGCTTTATACACCCTCACCCTTCTTCATTAAATAGGGCTGTCATTCCAACTCCATGCACATCGCCTCTTACTTCTGGTAGAAAACAACCTTTGGCCAAATCCGCATTCATTTATCCATAACCCCTGATTCAATCCTTTTGTTTTTGAAAATATCCAAGAGTATCATGCTAATGAGAAAGCTTTTTAAAAGTCCTCCAGTTTAAAAAAAAAAAGAGAGATAGAACCACTGTCACAATCTCTCAGACGGAATTAAACCAGATTGAAATATTGGCAATCACTGGATCTGAGAGTCGCTTACCGAATGAGCCCACAAGTGACTCATCTGTTGCTTACAACCGTCTGGCCTTGGGCTTTTCCTGTCTCAGCCGAATGTAACAGATACATATTTGCTGCATGTGACCCACTGGGGCCGTCTGGCTACAGCAGCTGACCTCCCAGAATGCATCAGAAACCACTGGCGGAGTTGCCCGTGCCCCTGGAGCAGTGATGCCCCCACGCGCACCCTTCGTCTCCTAAGGCTGTAGGTTCCCAACTGCCCCTGTGGAAGGGGCGCCGGGAATGTAAACACAGCAGCTCCTGCCGGAGCCGGGCTCGCCCAGGAAACACTTAATTCGCTGACACCGGCCTGCGGAAAGTGGCTATTGTCCTTTAGCGAGTCACGGAGCAGCCCGGCTGACAGTTTTTTGCCAGTCAACCCCGTCACCTAAATCACTCCTTTGTATGTGAACCTGGGAGAAAAAATAGCGAGAAGGGAACGCCAGAGGAAGTGGTTATCCTGAGATAATCGAGCCCCCGAGGAGACAGACACACCTGCGCTCTGCTGTCTGAGGCCCGAGAGAGGCGTGAAGGCAGAATAACGGCTGCCTGTTCGCCCGGCCCCATCCCACACCCATACGGCCTCTCCGGCGGCCTGCAAAGACATCGCTCCGCACCACCAGCTCATCTGCACGCCTAACTGTCCCCCACGGGGAGGGAGCCCTGGCCCAGAGCAACAGGAAGCCGGAGTCTGTGACTATCGGATTTCCCTGCCAAGGATTCACAGATAACAAGTGATTGCAAGAGCCGAGTCTGCTGAGAATGCCGGCGTGCCCATAAATCACACCTGCCTCACCTGGGCCCGGCCCCCCGGGCACGCCGCCGGGGACAGATCCTCCCCCCCGGCTCACGCGTGTGCAGCCGCCCCGTGCCACGGGAAGGACAAGGGGACCGACCCTTCATTTCCTTTGGGCCCGAACCTGTTTTGCCTATAAGCCTTCGGTCACGATCGACGTCCCTGCCAGGTGAAACAGAGTGTTTACAGGCACGGAAAAAAAGTTTAAAAAAGAAGACGAGGAGTTTTATTTCCCCTCTCCGCACTAAATGCATTTCATTACGGCCGGCTTCGCAGGCCACCTGCCAGAAATCTCACGTATGAAGGAAAGCTAGTTAAAATGAAACAAAAGCAATCCCACCCATTTTGATTTCAGTGTGGAAAAACTCTTTCCGCGCGGGGGTCAGTTATAACACACAAGTTCAGAGCCACCCCCAACTGAACCTGATGGATGTGTACAGAGGATTTGGGGGGGTTCACCCTCAATCTTCTCTGCATAGGAAGGAGGTGTGGCGGTCTACACAGCGGCTCTGTGACCAGCCGAAGTGAGTTTGCCACAGAGTTGGTCTGGATAGTCCATGTAATTACTGATCTGTGGTGTATGCTTAGGTCTGAAATGCATTTTCACAAAGTTACAAGCCAGTCAGGGCTGTAGAAGAGTATAGGGAACTGTGTATTCTTCCATGAATTGTGTGGCTCCATCATAACTTTTTTTATTTTTATTTTTTACATTTTTATTGATTGAGAATCATTGATCGGATGCCTCCTGCACACTCCCTACTGGAGATCGAGCTGCAACCTGGGAATATGCCCTGACAGGGGAATCAAGCCGTGACCCCCTCCCCTGGTTTATAGGTTGGCGCTCAACCACTGAGCCACACTGGCCGGGCCCATCTTAACTTGTCATTTCCATGCCCCATCTGGCTGGAGATGGGGGACTGAAATGCAAATACGTTACAGGTGGACTTTTTAAAATGCAAATATTACCTGGGAGGAGGGAGGTCTTAGAAGGTGATGCTTGATTAAGTTTGGGGACACCTGTTAAGCCAGGGGATGTGATGGGGAGAGGATTTAGGGTTTAATCTAAGATTTCAAAATTCCCTGAAAACCGTCTTGATAAATGTTGTTTTTAAAAATGTATCTTATTTGTAGTTTTTGTTCTTTTCATGGCAGATTTTCTTGTATGTTTCCCTTTTTCTCCATTCTTTCTAATGATTCTTAAGAAATCTGTCTGTTTTTAGTACACACTTATTCATATCCGTTAGCTATTCACTGTGGATTGAGAATTTTCATATTCCCTGTGTAGTCTTCTTTAATGCTTTCCCACTGAATTCAACTCTGTTTATACTAAGATTAGAATCTCTCTTTCCTTTGATCACTCACTTGCTTATTATTCCTCGGTCCACGTTTTTATTTTTAACCTCCACTCGCCCACCCCTCTGGCGAGTCACCTCGCTTTGGTGTTACATTTGCATGATACAGAGTTGCAGTCTGCATAGAGTTTTACAGTGTGGAGCCGAAATCTAGTCTGGGAGGTGCTTTTTAAAAATGTTCATTCGGCCTTTACAGTTTTATCCAATTTACACTAACTGATAAAGTCTAGAGTATGTGCCATAATTTACGTTCTCCTAATGCTGCTGCTGCTTTCATATCTGACTTTCGGGACATTATCTGTGTCTCCCCAGCCCTACTGTGTGCCCGGTGTGCGCCTCCTCATCATTTAAAGGCTCACTTGCTCTTTCTCATCCGAGGGACTGCGTGGCCAGCAGAACTTGGACATGGCTTTCAACTCCCAGGCCTAGAGAGTGTCTATGGACCGAGCCACTAAAATATGTTTGCTCTTTTTAAAATTTCCCTAATTTTCCAGCCTCTGCATAATACCAGATTATTGATTAAATCATCTCTGTCACCGAGGTCGGTTTGGCTCAGTGGTAGAGCGTCGGTCTGCGGACTGAAAGGTCCCGGATTCGATTCCGGCCAAGGGCATGTACCTTGGTTGCGGGCACATCCCCGGTAGGGGGTGTGCAAGAGGCAGCTGGTTGATGTTTCTCTCTCATCGACGTTTCTGGCTCTCTATCTCTCTCCCTTCCTCTCTGTAAAATATCAATAAAATATATTAAAAAAATAAAAAAATAAAAAAATAAATCATCTGTCATTCTTTTAGTATTTACATTTGTACTTCTGAACATTATTTTACACTATTACTTGTTGTATGTATTCTGAATAGCATCCTTTAAACTATGGATATAAAAAGTTGGCATATTGCAGTATCTCATAACTTCTATTCCTGTTCCTTTTCCAAGTTTTTGTACTACTAGAAATATTATTTGTTGTGAACATATACACTGAGTGGCCAGATTATTATGTCTCTGAATGCACAATAACCTGGCCACTCAGTGTATATCCTATATAATAAAAGGCTAATATGCAAATTGTCCCCTCGGCCAAGAGTTCTACCAGCAGGCAGGCTGGCCAACCGCCCATGTCCCCTGCCCCTGGCCAGGCTGGCCGGACCCCACCCATGCATGAATTCATGCACAGGGCCCCTAATACACACACACACACACACACACACACTGAGTGGCCAGATTATTATGCATTCAAATATCATAATAATCTGGTCACTCAGTGTATATGTACACATATATACATACTTAACATTATATCATATATGTCTAAATGTATTCATATATGACATGTATACTAAATACATAGTATACATGTCATATAATATTTTATATATTACTTTTATATACTACTAGAGGCCCAGTGCATGAACTTTGTACTGCTAGGGACTGGTACCGTCCCTAGCAGCTGTTGGTTGCAGGCCAATTGCTCCTTCCTTTCCCCCAGCCACCTGCCACCACTGGCCAGGGCCTCTCTCCCTTCCCCTGCCCAGCCCCACCCTTTGGTCAAACTCCCAGACGAACTCACATTGGAGGGGACAATTTGCATTCTACACTTTTATTATATAGGATACTACATATGTACAGAGTGTCCAAAGAAAATGTATACATGTATGATTCAGTTAAACACTGTCCCCACCACTTCCTATTGTCTTACACTAAGCATTCCCTTCATGCCTACTACTTGCTTGGCTCCTGTAGGATTTTATATTTTGTGGCCCCTATAATGGAAGAAAATAAATTATAGCAGCTGATGGCAGGGATAATCACTGTGGGGGAATAGGCTTGATGACCGAATAAATCCAATTGTTAAATTTCTGTAAGAAAAATATGTGAGGGACGGCTGGAGGCAGTTGATTAAAATTTTTGAAGTCAAAACAGCCTTCCACTTTCCCTTTACACTCCAGGAGTACTAGACGTCCTTCTTTATAAATCCTACAGATCCCAAGCTGTGTATAAAGCAGTTGTCTCACCTGAATCACGCAAACAGGCAATGCTTCCTAACTCTTACCTCATGCGGAAGATGTGTGAAGCTTTTCCCATTTCTCAGTAGTCCCCTAACTTGTACTTCTTATGTGACATCACGCATTGCCTTGCTTTAAAATCATGCAGGTATCACATTCACTCAGGACCGTGGTCAGCAAACTGCAGCTCTGGAGCCACATTCGGCTCTTTGGCCCCTTGAGTCTGTGTGGCTCTTCCAAGAAATACCACGGCCTGGGTGAGTCTATTTAGAAGAAGTGGTGTTAAAAGAAGTTTGAGTTTTAAAAAGTTGGCTCTCAAAAGAAATTTCAGTCGTTGTACGGTTGATATTTGGCTCTGTTGATTAACGAGTTTGCCGACCACTAACTCAGGAGGTTATTATTCCAACAATGGAATCGCTTCTGTCGTGTTAGTTGATCTAACCCTGGGACAAAGAACATAATGGTACTGAAATGTTTGTTGAATGGATCAGTGCCCATAACAATTTGAACTCTTTAGACCAGAGCTCCCTGAAGTACGTTCTTTGGAAGATTAGTTCTATATAATGTTCATAGTTTCATATAAAGAGAATAATTCTTTATCATTATACATTTGGAAAATTCTCGGTTGAGCAAATCTAAATGGGCTTCTTTACTGCAAGACTTTGCGAGCCTTCAGTCAGTTCTTCATTTACCAACAAAATGTGCATGTCTCCCATTGGCTCCCGCTGTGGGAGGTGCTTTAATGGACAGAATGTCTACACGGATGCTGCTCCCGTGGACCCTACCATCCAGCCGTAGGCAAAAAAGAGAGAGAATCCGTGGACTTTCCTCCCTTTAATTTATTTAAACAGTAAACCCCTTTCTGAGGAGCATCTCATGGTACTAGTGTTTTATGGAACACCCTTTGGGAAACACTGCTCCCGCCATAAAAATAACGACTTTAACTCAGAAAGTAGTTAGGGATTTTTTATGTGCAATGCGTTCCAGGCCCCGTAGTAAAAAGGGGCTGATAGATTATAAATTGTACCAGGTAGGGTACTTCAAACCCAATCAGACTTTCCCAACTCCGTTTCAGAAAACGTGATGGAAACACTAGCTCCCACGGGAGCTCTAAATCGCTGCACTCACCACTGGGCTTTCCGAGCCACTCACAGAGGGTGAAGAGCGTTGCCAGTCAGGATTCAGTCCCTGCACCGTGTCCCCTAGGAAGTGGCCCATTTCGGAAAGTCATGGTGATGCCGCTGAAAATGCCCCGTGCCTTCCCTGTGAGTGGCGTCTCATGGCAAGACGAATCATGACAAATGCGTTTCACATGCCAGCCACCCCGCGTTACCCAATCTCAAATGCCTCAAACTCACCCAGTGTGTTTTGGAGGAAGGCCAAATTCTATTAATTAACTTTTATCTCTCTCTTGCTCATTTTCTCTCTCACACATACTTGCCTTTTTTTTTTTAAATGCAATACAGTTTCAGCAAACCTCAGGAATCCAATGTTTATTTTAATTAGCAAAAAGCTTTTGCAAAGGGAGACACCCTGAGTAAATTATAGGGCCATATTAGACCCACCCCTACTAGATAAATACTAAAATTGTCATCCATGACTTTCATTAATTATGTAAATATATATATATTGCAAATTACAGTCCCGTTTGAGGTTAAACTGTAGATACAGGACACTTGAAGAGTTATGGGCCCTATTAGTGATGTGACTAAAAGATGCCCAATTACACTGAGTGATACTCCTCCATCAGCTTTTAAGGGTGACCCCAATATATATCCGCAAAGCCTCAGAGAGCTTCCCTGAGATGTTCATAGTCCCCAGTGGAGGGACGGGGTGAGGGGGGACACAGAGTGGAAAACACGGAGCTCTTATCCTGGGCGGATTTGCATTTTAATTTAAATAAGGCAGAGTGACAAACAGAGACATAACTAACCACAGTACATCATAGCCCTCAGCTGGCAGGGGAGGGGCAAGGGAAATACTGAACCGGGGTGCTTTGCCTTCATGATTTATTTCTGTATATTCAAAGTTGAAGATGGAAACGGATTATTATAATTTTTAATGGATACCATGGAGCTGAGAATGCGAGCAACCCTGTGATATTTGTGGGCCTTATGGGAGACTAACAGTAATGCCATGGAGAACCAATGGACATGGACTGAGGGCCTACGATGTGTCAGACAGTCCCACCTTCTGCAGATCCCGACAATGGTCCTAAAGGTGATTTTCTTTCCCTTTAATTAATGAGCGAGATGAGACTCCACAGTATACAGGTGAGATGCTCCACATTTGAGTACAGAGCAGGGATTAAAGATTGGCTCCCTGTAACCTCAAATTCTTGGCTCGGTCTACCATGCCAGTTCCTTCCTAAGAAGTGGTCCTATCCAAATCTTTGCCTTCCTGGTTGAATGGCACTTTTTTGAGACCCCAAAACCCAATTACAAAGGTTTATGCTGACCGAGGAGGGGCCGCTGCCTGGGTGTCCTCCCCGGGTTAGAGCCTTGATCTTAAAATCTCTAGCAAGTTGCCAACACTGGCATGGGAGATCTGACCTTTGCCATAAAGAGGAAACTCTTTAAAAAATATGACCATTTGATGATAGTCAGAAATCATGTCCGGCCAGTATAGCTCAGTAGTTGAACATCAGCTCAGGAACCAGGAGGTCAAGGTTCGATTCCCAGTCAGGGCACATGCCAGGGTTGCAGACTGGATTCTGTTTGTGGGGTGTGCAGAAGGCAGCTGATCAATGATTCTCTCTTATCATTAATGTTTCTCTCCCTCTTTCCCTCTTCCTTCCTCTCTCAAACGAATATAAACATATTGGAAAAAAAAAAAAAAGGAATGAACACCCCAGTCTCTAAGGAGACCGCTGCCAACCTCTACCGCAGAGCCAGGATCCAGGTGCCAAGAAACCAGAGCCTGGTTATGACAATGTTCTTTCCTGCAGAGCTGCGCGGGCCTGAAGGGATCGTTCCATCACGTGACAAGCCACTCGCCCGGACTTGCCTGGGAACCCGTCGCTGGGCTGCTCAGTTGGCCTGGGCAGGTGGAGCTAGGGATGTGGGTACACAAGCAATTAACATGCACATACACTCACACGCATGAGCCCTGCGCACGCACAGCCACACACTCACCAGCACCACCAACCCACTCAAACACCTGTCGCTTCATTTGCAACGCATAAATTAATTAAAATGTTCTCGTGGGAAAATGCCTTAGGGAAACCGTGGGTTTACTGTAATGAAACCCAGCTCTGGAGCTCGGCTGGAATAGTGCTGATTACACCAGCATTGGTTGGTCTTGCACTCTGTGTTTCCCCTCCCTCTTGGTGCTTTTTGGTTGACGAATGTCTGCTGAGGACATGGCCTACACTTAATTGAAGGAGAAGGAAAGAGACAGGTCCAATAGGAAAACCCATATTAATTGCAACACACCCTCTATGAGAGCTGCTTTCCCCTTATAATCAAAGCAGAAGCCAAAGTTTACCCTAAAAATGACATAGGTTTGAAGACATTTAAAAAAAACAAAAAACAGGAGTAGGGAATAATAGGTATTGAAAACTTTAAATAAGATACATCATTTATATATTTAATTTAACAATTTATCATCATTATCTGCACAAGCTCTCATGATAGGGTCAGAGAGTGGAAGGTGGGCATATGTTTCTCTTCTGCTTTCATTGAATTAATGGTTATGTGATTACATGCATACAATTGTGCATGTTAATTAAGATGTACACACTTATCAATCAAGATACAATGGAAGGCCACTTTTCCAGGTCTTATTGTTGTTACCAGGCATAGTAATTTCATCACCTGCTCCTTAGTTGGTCTCTCATTGTTTCATCCATTCATTCATTCACTTACTTGAGTTCTTTCATTGGCTCATGCGTTCTTTGTCAAGGAATCATAGCCATGCAGTGGTTCTCTGCACTATTGAAGGTTAACTGGATCAGTCTTTGTTTTAGGTGAGGGGGGGAGGGCATGGGGGCTGGAGATGGGGGCATTCTAGGGCTGACCTATTCCTTACAGGATGTATAACAGTATCCCTCCCTGGTACCACGCTCTGGATGTCAGTAGCACCCCTGCCTTCATGTGATATTAAAAAAATATATGTCTCTGGAGGTCAAATATTTCCTGAAGGGGCAGAATCACCCCTAGTTGAGAATTACTAGTCTTATGGGCTTGGCATGACTTCGCAGATTCTTGAAGGTTCATATCTCTGTCCCTTCTCCACACTCCCAGGAAACCCTGTCTCTGTCCGCAGGAGAGCAAATGAAGCCTCTACCTACACCTGTGCTCCGTCACTTACTCATGGGCTGTTAGTCCCTCCCTGACACAATGGCCCACTGCTCCTGAACGCGGCCGGGGCACAGACCGCAAACCCTCAATCTAACCCCACGGGGCTGAGGGTTTGAGAAATGTTAGGTCTCACAGGCCAAGAAGATCCTTTCAAGAAAGAAAAGGAAGGAAGTTAGAGTTTAAAGGCAAGGATGGGAGTATGGCAATCGAACCTAAGCTTAAATGGAAGCTGTCCACTTAGTGATGTCAGCTCACTTGGGTTTAGCTCTCTTGTATACAGGAGGAATAGATCTCCCGTGATGCAGGGCTGTGGTGAGGGAGGATCATCAACACGGGGTGGACAGAAAAGGCGCCCTCAACTAAAGCGCCGTTAACATGAGAACATGCATCTCACTTAACACGAAAAAAAAAAAAACAAGGCCCTGAATTTTGTTATTTGAAAATTATGTGGATGGTTTTGCGTTTTCCAATCTGGACGTTTTACTGTTTGTGAAATGTGGGAGGCGCTTCCTCCTGCAGCCCCAGGCCCTCCCTCTGGAAATGGTGACTGGCGTATCACGTTCAGGCAGTCCAGGCTGAAGTGCCCGGCATTTCTCAACCGGGCAGGTGTCTGGTGGCGTCATGGCATCAGGCAGCATTTCACCGTGTGGTCTTCGGGTTTGTGTCTCCTGATTGTCTCGTTTAACCAGAAGGGAACCTGGTTGAGACTTTGGATCTAAGTATTTGGTACTTTTATTGTTCTGGCAAATAGACTCAGCCCGGAATTCTTTCATGTGTAACCCTTTCCTTCCTATGAAGGAGTCCCTCATGCTACAAATCAGAGTTGAGTCACTTTGTCACCCAAAGAGGTTCTCCCCGTGTCTCTGAAATGCAGGCTCTTTGAAATCATGAATGACAGTTGTGGACGTGTGAAATCATCTGAGCAAATGACAGAAAAGTCAGGACCTCGCAGCATGAAAGGATGCTTATGAAGAAGAACAAGAGAACTGTCATCTGGCCTCTGACTATCATTCTGCCTCTTGCAGCAGCAACAGTGAACGCTTTGTTGGAAAAATGTAGTCTTTGTCCCTGTGATACGAACCTCAAAATTTAATAGATGCCCTCTGAACATACTTAACATTTTACGTTGTACTATTTTTGAGCTCAGAAGTAATTTGACTTTATGCACTTACATTTCTCCTCCTCATTTTCCATTGGGTCCACTCACTGCTTCTGCTATTTCTTTCTCGCCTCTTTGCAACTTATTTTTACTGTCGTCTGCATCATGAAATGAAGACAACAGTGTAGGGAGGGGGAAGTGGAAAAGTATAAAAAATTAACAGCATTGCTCACCAGCTCCTGGGAACAAGGATTCAAATGTTTTAGAAGTATTATCTCATTTAACTTTAATAATAACCTGCCAGTGGAAATATTATCCCTATTTAAAAAAAAAGTGTGTGGGGGGAGTGGTACGGGAAGCCTGGCCAGCATAGCTCAGTGGTCGAGCGTCAATCTATGAACTAGGAGATCAGGGTTCAATTCCCAGTCGGTTGCATGCCCACTTGAGGGTTGGATCTCCAGTAGGGAGTAAGCAGAAGGCAGCCTATCAGTGATTCTCTCTCATCATTGATGTTTCTATCTCTCTCTTTCTCTCCCCCTTCCTCTCTAAAATCAATTTAAAAAATTTTTAAAAGAGAAATCTGGAGTTCAGAGGAAATTAAGTCACTTATCAAAAGTAGCAGAAGCATTGAGTGATGGAGCTGGCATTCCAGTTAAATGATAAAACTCATGAACTTCGTATTCCACCGTGTTTCCCTAAGAAAATGTCTTATACACCAGTATATCCCCCATCAAACCGGGCACCAAAGGATTTGTATGGGGATTCACGCTCCCCTCTTGGACCAGTTTCAGGGAAACCTCTGGGAGTCTAAGACCCAGACTCTTTGAGTCCTTTTGGTGTGGATGGGATGTGGGAATGCTCTGACAACCTTTCCTTTCATCCTCAGCAAGCTGAGGAACAGCTGTCCCCAAATAGCAGCAGAGGAAGACTTTATGCTGGTCAGGGTTTCCACAATAGCAGAGTGTTGCCTGCATCTTCCAAATTCACAGGGGGTTAGGTAGCCTCCTTATGCAAGTGAGGAAGCTGGGGACTAGACCCCAGACTTGATTTAAGGAACCCCAGCAAGTTAGCACAGCAGAGTGGGGAGTGGAATCCCAGATACCCCCTGACTGTGTCTGTGGACCAGGGGCTAAGCCACCAGGAGAACTGACTCAGAGATGCTGAGGGGCTGGCTGCAGAGGTATTGTTCCCTCTGTCCGCCAGGGACCAGATTTAATCTGCAGTGAGGTGGAGCCGTGCCAAGGAGACACCCTGAGCCCAGCACTAGGGTTGTTTACTCAAACCCAAGTGCTCAGGGCAGTCCTCTGCTGGAGGCAGGCCTCTCAGCTCAGATAAGAGAGTGCTTGGAGGACCGAGGGAGCTGCCAGTTCTCAGGGAGAGCTAGCTGAGCTTTGGCTGGTGCAGCCTTGGCTGTTTACATGAATTTAGAGGTTTTAATTTGACAGGATCTCTGGGAGATCTAATTAGCAAGTCCCAGATAGCAATTGTGTACACCGTCAACACAAGCCAGAAGCCTGCAGCAAAGGAGTCTGGGGAGGGCCCGGCAGGCCCCGGGGCAGCAGTGCTGACTCAGTCCAGGTGAGTCAGGTGCGCAGGTGGAAGATGCACAGGCCTGAGCTTCCTTCTGCTCACAGGCTGGAGGCCCAGGCGCAGGGGAACCCAGCCAGGAAGGAAGACAAGCTGGGATATAACTGGAATGTGTGATCCAGTTGTCAGTGTTAACGAGGTCTTCAGTCTTCAGGGGCTGAGCTGGAAGGAGAGACTTTCCCTCTCCTAGTGGCTATTGATTCTCATTTGCATACTCAGCAGTCATCCTGTGTTTGGTTTCAAACATGGCATCCATATAAACATGTTTTAGATGCAGTGTTTCCCAAACTTTTGACATATGTGTACCCTTCTATAATTTTCATAACGCTGAGTACCCCTCGTCAAAAAAAGGACGTATTTTAATAGCAATCAAAATATATTTCTTTTTTCTTTTTTTTGGTACATACACAAAATAATAATAAACGCAAAATAAAATTATTCATAATAAAATATAAATAAAAGTTATATTATAAATAACATTTATTTGCACACGGGACCATCTCATGCCTCACAATACTGTCTTGACTTGACTCATGAGAACGTAGAATTAGGCGCAGCTAAGCAAGGTGCAGTGCCAAACTTCGGTGCAACGCGTCCCCCCACCAGACTCTTCCCGTACCCCTGGGGGTACGCCTACCACACTTTGGGAAACACTGATTTAGAGCAACGAAGCAGGCTTTGAGTTGTGGAATCGGGGTGAGTCAGGGAAGCCTTGAAGTTTGTATGAAACTTAGTTGTACCCACAAATCTGTTTCCCCGTGGGAAAATGTGGGATTGGATATTACCTTGCTTTCCAAAGGATGCTAACTGTTTAGTAACTCTGTAAGCCAATCATTCAGCACTCAGGAAGTACTTACTGGGTAACATTAATTATTATATGGACGTCGATGGAACAACTGCTAATTGTAAACCGATAGCTATTGTTTGCTATAGGTCTAGTCCATATCAGACAGCTTGCCCATAATACTTTTTTTTTCTTCACAAAAATCCTTTAAGACATGATTGAACGAATGGTCAGAATGTAGGTTTTTTTGTTTTGTTTGTTTTGTTTAGAATTTATTGATTTTAGAGAGAGAAACATCATTTGTTTCACTTATACACTCATTGGTTGATTCTTGTATGTGTATTCTTTGATTCCTGATCAGAGATAGAACCTGCATTATCAGAATAATGCTCTAACCAACAGAGCCACCAATCATGGCTTACATCTGTTTTGTTTTTGTTTGTTTGTTTGTTTTGTTATGTTTTGTTTTGTTTAACAAAAGTATTCCTGGGAGCATTTGAAAGTCTAATGTCCAAAGGGGAATGTAGGATATAAGAGAGAACCACATAAATATACCTGAATGTAAGAGTTTTATTGACAAAATCCCTCAGTCCAAAATGAGAAAAATAAGACTCGTCTGAAATTTCCAATCTTTATTACAATCTCTCCTATAATAGGGTACTTTATTAGGTGTTTACTTTGAAATGCAGTTAGTAATTTGGAAAGACATATTAGCTTGTAAGCATGTCAGTTAATATTACTGTTTGATGCATACAAGATTACTTGAGAGAATAAGTTATAACAGAGTTAAAAATGATGTCCTTGTAAATTTGGCCTTTACAGGTCTCTTAGAAAATTAAGTCTAGCTCAGCCAGTGTGGCCCAATGGTTGAGCATCAATTTATGAACCAGGATGTCACAGTTTGATTCCTGGTCAAGGCTCATTCCCAGGTTGGGGGTTCATTCCCCAAACAATCAGGCAGCCAATCGATGATTCTCCATCATCATTGATGTTTTTCTCTCTCTTACTCTTCAAAATCAATATAAACATTTTTTAAATTGAAAAATAAGTCTACTTTGATGATTACAGACATATATCTACAGTTAACCTGAACCAAGCAGTTCTCTCTCTATGATCCAAATGGGGACATAAGGCTTGTAGTATAACTTCTAGTGACAGCATCGTTCATGAATGCATAAAGTCCAGTCACAAATACTCTTAACGACGTTAAAATCACATGCTTTCAAAACAGTGTGATCAATAGCTAAACAGGGCCTTTTTTCTCTTAAGAAATCCTGTTGGAGAGTTTTGAAAGAAAATGGTTTTATGAAAGATGAGGGAAATATGAATTATTTAAGAGGGGTTATAGATATGTTATTACACGAATAACAGAAAGGATGTTATCTTCTTAAAACTCTTTTTCACGTAGGCAAAAAAATCCCTTCTCTTTTTAAAAATATTTATTAATACCTTTTAGAAGACATATGCTATTGAATATTGCTGAAAGTAGGGAACTGTGCTAGTAGTTACAGATTAAAACATTAATCAGATACCAGGGCTAATGTCAAGGAACATACAGAATGGTAGGGAAGATGAGGCATATGTTACAAATATCTATTATATAGGAAGTGACGGGGTCATAAGAGAAGTTCTAAGTGAACTATTTGAAGAATTCACTGAGATTTCAAAATAAACTGCAAGTGTTTGCTTTGCTTTTTTCTGTTTCTTTGGTTGTTGGAAGTGGGATGTTTAGTGATGAGAGTACATAAGGATGACTTGAAACCGATCCCATGTCATAGTGACTACATCAGAAATGTTCACTGAATTAGATTCAGGTTTAAATGTATAACTACAGCCAATCCCAATCTGCCATATCAAGTTATGACAGCCAGTTTTTTATTCTTTATCATCCCAAGGGTGTCAAATTCTTCTTAATTGTTCTTAAATAATGTAAAAAAAATACATAAAGAGCTAGGGAATCAAGGTGATTCTGAAAGGACAGACTGCAAAAATCATTCTGTATCTTTGTGCATTCCAACACTTAACCATCTCTGAAAAAAAATGCCAAACCAAAGCCAAACAGAACACCTTATTCTCTCCGACCAGCTACTCGGCATTTTAGCATCCTGAGAAGTACAAGTAATAGATCGTGGCCTCTGAATCAGAAAATATTCTCTTCCTCTGTGGCTTTAGGGAGGCCACCTGTCCCATCTGTGCATCCTCAGGAACCAGGCGTTTCCGTTTAATCCTGCTCTGACTTCCGCTTTTGGTCCGAAGTTTGTTTCCCTTAAACTGAATGAAGTTTTATTTCTTTATATGCACCAGTGGTTCATTCCAATGCTTCCTTCTACAGATTACTGGGTAGGTGTATACATAGTCATATTTCAAGCATATCATCTAAGAAATGATCAGAAAACATGGAAATCATATTAGTTTAGCATTTTTAATATTATCTTAAGTTTCCTAAAACATCATAGTACCTATCCACTATGACTCTAGGTTAAGTGAATTCATACTAAAACAATTAAATCTTATTGAGAAACAACAAAGAGGCAATTTGCATTATTAATTAAATCCTTTATACTTTTGATTGTAACAAAAAAAAAGCACCTAAGGAATGCATGAGCTAGTACCCAATTCTAAATCAAAACTCAGGCAATGATTGAAAAAGTCAGCTTATTCCTGAAGGCCCACATCCAAATAACTAATGCGAATTTTTTTTCCTTTCTTTCTTTTTACTACCAGCCAACTGTTCGACAGGGCTGTCTGGAGTTCTAATGTCTGTATCAAGCTTCTTTGCTGTTCACTGACAGCTAACCTCAGATAGAATTTCATGTCTCTCTTGGCTGTGAATTCTCAAGATGAATCAAGGCTATAATGGATTTGCAGTTGTCTTTTTTTTTTTTCCTGAGACATTCTATTTTCATTGGATGCAAAGACATGTATTTTCTTTGCTCCCAAACAAATGCATGACATCTGGCCATTTCCCCCCTGTCTAGAAGGCCTTCGGCCCGGCAGGGCCAGGATCGCACAGTTGTTAAACAGCGGGGATTATCAGGCAGGACAGTATTAAGTGGTATTTAACAGCAAGACCAAAGTCCTCTGTCAAATGCCTGACTTAGGGCTCCTTGGCTGCTAGCATCGCAGCCCCGAGACCTTTGCACGGGGCAATTTTTCATTCTGACAACAAGCTACTATGCCCATCCAGGCTTGCTTTGCCGGAGCTGACAGCCAAGTATTTCTGTGGCAGAAATATTGCCACCAAGTAGGGGATCTGGGGCGGAGGGGAGACGTTTTTATCCCCTCTCACTCTGAGTGCAAGGCATTCCAAGCAGTAGGTGTCCCAAGTCCTTGACTGGTTAATCTATTCAGCATGATCCCTTGTCTAGTCACAACAATAGGGAGGTGGGGGCGGGGACCCGGTGGATGTGGGCCTCGCTGTGCCATTGTGGAAAGTGCACATGACCTCCTCCATCGCTTCTAGGCACATGGTCGTTGGTGTTGGCTGGGGAGGGTGACCGCTGGGACTGTGGACTTAAGTACGGTTCTCTAAAAGGTTTTTTATTGGGGGGGAGGGGGGAGGGGGAGGTGTTTGACAGGTCCCTGAAGTTCCAGCCCAGCCATTTTATGACCACAGTAAGACATCAGTTATGGAGCTTTCGATCTGATGGGTGCAAAGGCAGGAAATAAAAGAAAGAACTTAATGAAAGTTTAATCTTCTGGGGAATTTGTGCCCCTCGGAGGCATAAATTGAGTGACCTGAAACTAAATTTCCCTGTCAAGGGCTGGCATCCAGTTCATGCACGTATTACAGCTATTCTAGAAAGGAATATATATATATATATATATATATATATATATATATATACTTTTAGAATAACTATTTCTATTCTTAAGTGAGTACCTGCAGTTGCTGATGGCAGCAGCTGAGACGTGCTCACAGGAGATTTATTAGAGAGGTTATTGCTTCTCTGTGTAAAGTGTTTTATAGAAGAGTTATGTGGGTATGGTTCCCTGAATCGTTGTCTGGTCCCCATTTAAGCTGTTACATGGCTGGCATCCGATTGGCTGAGAAGCTGGGGGGAAAAAATCTTTGGGAACTGTCACTTCTGGTGGCCCTCTCCCAAATCTGGGATGCTTGGTCTGTATGATGGCTTTGTATTAAAACTGCTAACTCTGGTCCCTGTCCCCGAGGGAGGTGTGGCTCACCATCCGTGTTACCGTGAGGCCTAGTACAGACTGGAGGTCACTGGCCAAGCCTGGACCCACTTGCCCAGGTCTCCAGGAATTAGAATAGCGTTTTACCTGTCACTAAGACATTCACCTATTTTGAATGAGCCTAAGATAGAAAGATTGTAAAGTGATCACATTGATTTATTTCTGATAAAATACCTTTATTACTTCCCCCCGCCCACATAGATGCACACATTTCACATCTTCACTCAAGATGTCTTGTGAGCCAAGACCGGTTTGGCTCAGTGGATAGAGCATCGGCCTGCAGACTGAAAGGCCCCGGGTTCGATTCTGGTCAAGGGCATGTACCTAGGTTGCGGGCACATCTCCAGTGGGGGGTGTGCAAGAGGCAGCTGATCGATGATTCTCTCTCATCGATGTTTCTAACTCTCTATCCCTCTCTCTTCCTCTCTGTAAAAAAATCAATAAAATGTAATAAAAAATAAATAAAAATTAAGATGTCTTGCGAGCACCTGTTTGGCATGCCTGTGTAGAAGAGATAAAATATGCAAATCGTGAAAGCCTTGAGAGATGGAAAAGGTGAGAGATTGGCCTGAAAGTCAGACTCATTCAGGAAGTGATTAGCACAGACAGTACCATTTTCTTGGGGAAAGCCATCCATTTGGCCAGCCCTAGACATCAACGGTGCAGCCAGAGTTGGGAACTCCATTCGCCATTGGTTTCCAGGAGCTTTCTAGAACACATATGAAAAACAATCCTCTCTGTGGTGTGTGTGTGTGTGTGTGTGTGTGTGTGTGTGTGTGCATCAGGCAATAAGAAAATGAACTCTGCTGGGATCTGTGGACAGCACATGTGGCAGAGACATCACCAACGTTGGCTGCTTCTGTCACTACTAGCAGAGCGCTTGGTTGTACCTGGGACAAGACTCAGCCAGTTCTTTTGTACTAGCTTCAACTGTTCCTCCCTCCGCCTGTCAGAGGAAGTCCCACTCCGAGCCTTCCGGACCCTGCCCAGAGGAGGGAATCCCTAAATTAGAGAAATGCGGTTGTTTTTTCCACCCACCTTCCCCCAGGCAAGGTGCTCCATCCAAGACACAAAAAAACCCCTGAAGTTTCCTGTCCACGCCACCCTCCTGGATGTGTGTGCCTGAAATCCGCAGTGTTTCAGGCTTTTAATTTGTTTAACAGCCCGATTCTAAAATTAAAAGCAGTTGGATACAGTATATCCTAACTGGCTAACATGGATTCTATCCTTATTTTCTCTTTTTTTTTTCCCGGGAAGAAGCTCAATATATTGCAGGAGACACAATTTGAAATACAGGCTATTTCGGGAATTTGTCAGGTATTGAAATGAGCTCCATTTGGTTTGGCCTGACTTTATAAAAATAAGTTGTAATAGTGTCCTCAGAATCCAAAGGGGACCCTGTTCTTTGAAATGTCCTCGGCACAGAGGTTTTGGGGTGTGAGTTTTTTAGGGCACCAAATTTCACGATGAACCTGACAGAAAGTGGGGGGTGGCATGAAGCAGCAGAGAAAGGAATACGACAGGAGCAAGAGAAAGGGGGAGACATCAAATGAGGAATGCATATACTTTCCTCAGAATCCTGAAATTATAGAAATTATTAGCATCATTCTGTTGTGATAACACTTTTACCTCAACGCTGGCTAATTTTACCTTAATGCTGGCTAGCGTTCATTCTCTGGGCATTTTGATGAGTTCAAAGGTCGTCTCTTAAGTCCGAGTTCTTGAAATTCAGAAAGACGGGTAATTTAGAAAGCAAGAGTCATGCAACTAGTGGGATTTGAATGAAGTTATGTTGAATTTCCAGAAAATGCTCTTCGGCTGATTTGTTTCGGTTTATGAATAAATAGATCCTAAGATTGGGAATGATGTTCCATTGAATTGTGTACCCCATGACTTCAGATCCTCTGCTTAAAAAGGAAAGAATTGCAACTTCCCTATTTATACAGAGTGATTCTAGTGCTTTAGCCACTTCCAAGTTTCCATTTGATGCTTCAGTTCACGTATAGTAGTAATTTGTCAGCTATTGAAACTCATATTGTCAACTCATGGTTGTTGGCACCAGTCAATGCCAACAGGAATCCCCAATTTGGGGTGTGGTGAGGAAGGGAACTTCAGTCAGTGCCAAACAGCTCAATTGTGATAGGGCTCCCCGGGGCCAGGCCTGTCTCCAGCTAGAGAGTTCTGCTCTGCTCCTTGCTAGTCTGCTCTGGCTCGCGTGGGCTGGCTCCATTGAAACATCTCTGATGTTTCAGCGTTAGCAGAAAAGGCAGTCTTTGGTGGAAAGGGAAAATGTGCTCTCAGTGCCACAGGGAAGCGGACATACAGGCAGAAGTCCCTGCCCCTAGTCCCTGATTAGTCCATCCTCATGCAAATGAAGACTCAGTATCTTCACAGTTTGATTGGTCCAAAAGGCACTGTCCTGATTGGTCAGCGAAGAAGCCGATGTGGATATAGCTGCATAGCTCCCATTGGATGGGGGAGATTCTCAGTGCTATTAGTTGGAATAGGATTCCAGAAACTGCTTTCCAAGGGCTGGCTCAGGTGGCGGGAGCACAGTGCAGGCCTCTCCATGAAGTGCAGTTGGTGTGAGAGGCCCTGTGTAGAAATGGCTTTTTGTTTTGTGTTTCCTCTTTAATTTGAAACACATTAGACACTAGGAGCCTTTCTTAGTAGGTCTCTTCCTTCTCAGGGTCCACAGTATATATATTGAAATTCATATGTATATTGAAATCAAAACTTCAAATGGAATCTTGGGTTACACACACACACACACACACACACACACACACACACAGACCACAGTAGGAAAGGACTACAGGGGGTGTATATTTCCTGTAAGACTGGTTTAATGCGCTACAGATAAAAATCTTTAGGTTATATTCCACACTGCTGCATGGCTGTCAAAGAAATGAGCTATTCTCACCATTTTTATAGTCTCCACGCACCAGCTTTTCAAATAAAAATGCAGTGTTCACGGCCTCCGGTGCACTTACTTTACCCACTTCCTTCATCTGGCACTCTCACAGCAGGGACCTGGGATGGGAGGACAGGGCATGGAGAAGGGACATCTCTACATTGTCAATCCCTCTGTGGGGACACAGCCTTTTCCTTCCCAAGAAGGAAGGCACTGAACGGGAAGTGGGTTAGCTTCTCAAACTTACTACTGGTTTGCTTTAGCTTCTAGTTCACCTGGAGCTGGAACTCTCTGCTCCTGTTGACTTAGCTCCCGTGTTAGACTGGCCCACTTTGGGATTTGGTTTTTAAATACAATATGGTTCAGCACATGTGCCAAAGCCCGAAGACATGACCTTCGGCCTCGGTTCCGTCACTTACAGCTGTGAACTTGGCAGGATCGGAGAATAAATGAATGCTATTAGAGCTTATTATTTTTAATATTACCAGTTGCGTTTTAGTGTTTTAGAATCTCTATTTTTAAGACACACTAAAATGATTTGATACCGATATTTTAATTTTAGCATGTCTATGTGGAAAAATAAACGAATAGTTGTCTGGCTGCTTGGATTAATATAGATTATGATCCATTTTTAATGTTTTATTGAATGCATTGGAGTGACATGGGGTAATAAAATTATATGTGTTTCAGGTGTATAATTCCATAATACCTTATTGTATTGTAAGTCCACCACCCCAAGTCAAGTCTCTTTCCATCAATATTTATCCCCCCTATGTCCTCGTTACATCCCCCTGCCCACCTCCTTCCCCTCCGGTAATCACCGAACTGTGTCTGCATCTGTAAGGTTTTTGGTCCCTTCACCTTTTGCACCAGCCCTGCTACCACTTTCCCTCCTGACAGCTGCCAGTCTTCTCTCTGCTTCTATGAGTCTCTCTTTCCTTTGTTAGTTTATTTTGCTTATTCAGTTATACATACAAGTGAAATCACGTGGCGCTTGTCTACTTGTCTTTCTCTGACTTAGTTCACACATCCTAATGCTCTCTAGGTCCATCTAAAAGGTAAGATGTTCTTTTTTACAGCAGAGTAGTATTCCATGGTGTAGATGCACAGCAGTTTTTTACCCATGCATCCACTGGTGGGCGCTGGGGATCTTTTCACACTTGGCTGTTGTAAACAACACTGCAGCGACCATAGGGGTGCATCTATTCTTTCGCCCCTCGGCTTCTTTGGGGATATTCCCAGAGGGGGCGTCACTGGGCCATGAGGCCATTCTTTTATAATTTTCCGAGGTAACTCCACACTGCTGTCCCACAGTGGCCGCACCAGTCTGCACTCTCACCAGTAGTGTGCCAGGATTCCCTTTCTCCACCTTCCCCCCACAGCGCTTGTGTGTTGACCTGTCAGTGACAGCCATCCTGAGAGTTGTGAGGCAATATCTCCGTCCAAGTTCAAAATCTCACCGCGCCATTTTCCCTGAGGTTATGGAATGTGAGGGGATGTTGACTTATCAGCCAACGATAAACGTTTGTTGAGTGTCCGTTCCAAACACCACGCTCTTCTTAATACCGTGAGGGAAAAGGAGGAGGAAGAACTCCAGCGATCACCCCGATCCATTAGGAGTCTCTTCGTGAATGGAATGGCACGAGCAAGCGTGGCCAGAACTCGTTCCCTGCGATCTTTCGCTGGACCTGGGAGAAAAGGAAGAGCCTTCTACATCAAAAGCCTGTGCGACACCACCAGACTGGCATTCTTGGGGTCCCCTCAGCCCAGACGCCCAGGCCATCCTGTTAGCAGGGGGAGTGAGTTTTTTCAAACGCTGAGCAGAAGAAAAAAAATCAAGAATAAACTGTGAGTAACAAGTTGGATCAGAAGGCGCCCAGCTGCTCCGCGGTCCCCGGGATCGTCTGTGGGGGGGGAGACATTCTGCATCCAAACCCGTCCATACACTGTCACCGCTGGATAGCAGATGCCAGGGAACCGGCCCGATGCTCCGGAGACAGGGCATCTGGGGGCGAATCAGACCATTTTTCTGAACCGTGAACACACTCACATGTTGCTACATGTTGCATGCGCTATTTTATACCCAGTTTAAGGCTACATGGACCCCCGTCCCTGCAGGCAGGGAACACATACCTAGAAAATGTATTGCTTTCCAACTCCCTTTACAACTTTTCCATCATCGATGCTTAGCGATCACCTTCCTCAAGGAAAACCTCAGTGTGTTTCGGGGATATTTATAACTCCTATAGGCTTCGGCTGTAAAAACCTGCTTTGCGTACGTTTCTTGAGTGAGTTAGGATCATCTTCAGATACCACATCCACACCCAGCTGTGCAACACGGCGAGCTTTGAGAAGTGACGCGCAGCCTGAGTCCACAGTTCTGACCCAGCTTTCTAAGCTTTTTCTCAACATCTTGGGCTTTCATATCCAACCCCCACCCCCATCCTTACCCCTACCCCCACCCCCCGGCAGCTGCAAGCTTGGAAAGTCCCCAGCATCAGTCGCGCCGGAGTTAAAAATCACCTCACACCCACGTAAAGATCCCCCCCCCCAACCCTTTATGAATTGGGCTTTAAATCTTTATCTTGATTTAGTGAGAAAATAAAATCGGGCAATAGTCAATGTCTCATTTGTATATGTTTTGTACGAGTCCTGTAACCTGGGAGGATATCTCCGATCCAAGGAAATGTAACCATTAACCCGCAGCTAAGCAGTCTCCAAAGGAGCCTTTTCAAGGACTCGCTTTTAAATGCCCACGGAGCTCACTCTAACGGCAGAGGCAGAGATATTTGAAATATACACAAACATACAAGCCTTTTAGATAAACACATTTTCAGGGAGCTTTTGATGAAAGTGATAAGTTACATTCTCTACAACTAACACACGCTGTATTTTATTACCCTTCAGTAGACACTTATCAGCTATAAATGTTGGGTGGTTTAGGCTAGAAATCAACCCCGAGGGAAGCAGCGGCAGGACTCGGGGACTCGCAGTTCTATAGATCAACATAAACCCGAGACTCGATTTTATTTTCATTTATTAAAAAGGTCTGTGGTCCGCTTCTGCAATTTCAAATCCATTAGCTTCCTGCCCCCTGGAAGAAAAAAAAGAAGGTAACTGCAGATTTTATGGCCTGATTGCTGATGGCTATGCTACTGCTCTATTGGTTTTGAGTGGAGAGTCCATTATAGATACATTATCCATAAACCATGTTTCCAGTGGAACCCGGCGCTTCCACTGTGACCGGCGAGAGGGAGTCGCGTCGGCTCGGTCCGGGAGAGGCTGGGGAAAGGGTCAGGTCTCTTGGAAGCTGACACGGGCGAGGCCCTGGTATAAATTACACACTTTCTTCCAACTTCCACCTAATTACGTCTCAAATGCGCAGCGGTTGGATTTCGTTAACCAGCCGCCAGATGAACTTGGAAATCATATCGACAGTAGATTAGAGGGGGCGTTCTCAACCTTTTCCCCTGCCATGTACGCTCAAACAATAGATTTGTCTGTCTTTGAAGCTCCCTGCTTCTTGCAGCACGTATTCAACAGCTGACTGTGCCGTGTGATGTTTCCGAGTCTCAGCTGTACTGTGTTTAAAAGAGTTTTCGGCAAACAGGCAGACGCATTTTTAATGGCGATAATAGAAATGAAAATATGCTTTTCTATTTTCCCCCCATGTAACCCTAAATCTTTGATTTCCAAAAATAAAAAAAAAGAGTTACATATGTCCCCTGTGTGATCGCTTGGATTTCCTATCCCATAACGACTCCATTCGTGCAAGGAGACAGAAGGCAATTAGAATCATGCAATTGGCATTCGCATAAGAGAAGAGCTTCTTTGAGGTCAAGGCTCATTTATGTTGAATCCCAGTGCCCTGCAGACTTCATTTATGCTTGGCACATGGTGGGTGACCGATGTGTTTATCAAAATGAGCTAGAATTTTATTGTATTTTTTTAGTGTAACTCATTGCATGGAACCAATACAATCATTCTTAAAATGGAGATTTGCTTTCCGTTGTTATTGCAAAACCCAGTTCCCTTATGCAAAGCACAATGAAGAACTTAGTCCTTTCTTTTTTCTGGCCACTTTGATTAATGTGGTTCTTTTCAACCCACCACCTACACGTTTCCCCCTCTGTGGCCTGCTTTCTACTAAGATTTGCCGGTGTACAGCCAAGATTTGTGAGCAAATATCACCAGATGGGTTTTATGTTCTTCTCTTAAATATCTGGGCTTTGTCCAAAAGGTGCAGGTAGCCTACTCTGGTGGTTGTTATTGTTGTTGTTTTTATTTTGTTTTCTTTAGAGCAGTTTTAGGTTCCCAGGAAAATCAAGGCACCTGTGTTATACCTGATGAACCTCCACTGACACTCACAATCACCTCAAGTCCATAGTTTACCTGGCGCTCACTCTTGGTGGTATGCATTCCATAGGTTTGGACAAATGTTTAATGGCAGGTAGTATAGTCTCATAGAGTGTTTCTCTGCCCTAAAAGTCTATGTGTCCTACCTCTGTCTGCCCAGGATGAGATGGAATAGCATATCTCATCCGCTCATCAGCCCATTCCGCCCGCCAGTCTGTCATTGCTGACAATTATTTCATTAATTTTGCTTTCTGGTGAATAAAGACCTAGATTCAAAGTGTCTTCTTCCATTCATGGCACTTCTTTGGCCAACACTTAGCCTTCCCTGCCTTCTTCTCCTCTGCCGATGGCGTTAGAGTTTTGCTCTGTATGTTTGCATTTGTAAAATGTGCCACTCAGACATCAACTTTAAAACTCGGTGGTGACAGCATTGGAACCAGGGTCAGCAGCTAGTAGTTGCGGCTACTCATCTGGTCAGAGCTCAGAGGACCTGGGATACAGGGCATCCTCGCCCCGCCCCCATTCATCCTTCCAGGGCCCCGCCCTGATGGAGATTCCCTGTCAGCTTCCATCATCACAGAGCTGTCCATCAGCAGCCACAGGGCCCCGCCAGAAGCGCGGGGTCCACACGGGCAGTTTTGCTAACAGAAGCTGTTAGCAAAGATCTGCTGACCCCGTGCCCTTTCAAGATGCTTTAAATTCCATCCTTTGATGCCCTTTGCCCTCTGACAGGAAGACATCAGCCCCTCATCTCAAGCCACCACCAGGCTAGAATGACAACCCTAGGACAGTGGAATCCCTCTGCCTCGGTGGAAATGTGTTTTAAACTCACAATTTTAATTTTTTTTAATCCATAAAAGCCTCCTTCTCTGCACCCACCCTGAATTCCCAGAACTTGCTGTGTCCCCTGCTCATCCTCCAAACTTGTCATAAATCCCTGGGTGGCCTTCCCAGCCATGGTCTGCAGCGAACTCGGAGCGGTTGGAGCAGGTGGGCTGAGCTGCGAGCATGAGGCCTTTGGCCCAGCACCCCAGCCCTAATAGGGTAAGGAGGGTGGAGGGAAACCATAAAAGAATTCTCAGAATGGGAGGCCCCAGGCCCATTATTGTCTGTCGTCACGTTCGCCCTCAATAAGACCACAAAACCAGACAGTAAAACCCGGAGCCTGTGGTTCTCTCCTAACCAAGGGCGACGCGAAAACAGGGGGTGGGGGGTGGGGGCAGCAGTCCTGTTTTCTTGCTCCTTTTTCAGGGAACTCCTCATGAAGTCAGCCTTTCCCTGCGCGGCCCGGTCCTGACCACGCCACAGTGGTCATCCTGTCTTCTGGAGGTGCCGTGTGCTTTGTCACGGACACCATGCGCCTACTGTGGTTAAACCTTCCCTGCCAACCACTTCCCGCCCGCCAAGAAGAAGAGTCATTCCAGGGTGGGGTGTGTGTGTATGAGAGAGAGAGAGAGAGAGAGAGAGAGAGAGAGAGAGAGAGACAGGGAGACACACAGAGCGAGGGGTTGGGGGAGGAGGCAGGAGGAGCTGCTGCGGAGTCTTTCCTTTCAGCTGACGTCCATGCAGATCCATTGGACCACGTTGTGTCCAAAGGCAGTCCCCGTTTCCAAAGCTGTGGCCGGGCATCAGGCACCATCGCTTACACTCAAGTCGTAAAGGGGCACTTGTTGTGGAAACAATGGCAGAAGATTTCCCATTATCACCACCACTGCTAACAGCTTCCCCCAAAGGCACAATCCCCAATCATGTGTCAAACATGTGCTTTAGCCCGCACCTGGCACTGTCCTGGGCAGACAGAACCAAAGCCTATCCAAGCAGGAAAAGAATGCCAGAGGTAGGAAGGGTCTTCTACACTTTCTCCCAGTCGCTTCATGCGGCAGATGCAGGAGCTGTGTCTCCAAGAGGTATTTGTACGTGGTAGTTGTATGTTTTGTTATTGACTCTATCACAGGTGACCCCCATCTCTCCCTTTGCCTCCCTCCACCCTGACCTCCCCCCCCCCCCGGCCTTCACCACACTGTGTCTGTGTCCATGGGCTCTGCACATAGGCATACCTATTCTGTGGTTGATCCCTTCCCATCCTCCACACTCTCCTCCCCGCTGAGATGGGTCCGTCTGCCCCATGCATCTATGCCTCTGGTCTTGTCTTGTCCCTTAGATCCCACGTATAAGTGAGATCATGTGATACTTGTCTTTCTCTGACTGGCTTCTGTCCCTTAGCAAAATAATCTCCAGGTCCGCCCATGTTACCTGTCTAGAAGGGTAAGATTTTCTTCTTTTTCACAGCTGCGTGGTATTCCACGGTGTAAATGTACCAGAGCTTTTGTGTCCACTCATCCGCTGCTAGGCATTTGGGCTGTTGGCTTGGTGAAGTTCATCCAACTGATGAATAGTTGGATGAACTTCACCAAGCCAACAGCCCAATAGCAAACATACCTAAGTCTACTCCGTCTCATCCTTCAAAGGGCTGCTTCTCCTAACGCACACCCTCAGTGGTTCTCAGCGAATTGTCCGAAAGGGGAGGTGGTGAGTCCTGGACCATTGCTGAAAGCATCGTCGTTTTCCCCCACAGCCTGGAATTCTCATTGATGTTTTACTTTAGTGAACATTAAAATTAGCTCCGACTGTGTGCCATCCGGTCTCGCCGCACTTTGAGAGAACCCAGAGGAGAGGGCAGGCGTGTGGGGATGGAAGCGCTGTCGGATACAATTTGCAGGGGGTTGGGCAGTCGTCTCTGTGTTTTCATATTACAGTGTGGTTCTCCCGGTTTTTCACTGGCCTCTTCTTGTGGGTCGATTGGCTTTCCCAAAGGAAATATGGACAAGTGTTCTTTTCGGTCATGACACACACAAAAAAAAGAGTGCTGAAGATGACAATGCAAATGAGAAGCAAATGAGAGCAGGAGCTAGGCCTCCTCGCTCAGCCTCCTTTGTGGCTCCCTGGCAGTCGCGCTGCCATCCATAGCTTAGCACATAATTAGCCTCGATATTGGGAGCTCTCACTTACCACATTTCCTGTGTATTACTAAACATTTCAAGCCGAGACGGAGAGAAAGCAGGAGAAAGTGATCCCCCCTGGCAAAGGGGCCCGCATGTCTCCTGTCGTGTAAAACAAAGGAGGCAAGAGAATGGTGAATTACTCCCATGACCACTTCTTTCCCTAAGCTGCCCCCACCCCGCTCTCATCCGATTTTAAATAAAACCCGATGATGCAAAAGACTGTTTGGCTCCAGCCTCTGCAAGTCCATCAGCGAGAGCAATGGAAATGTTTTCTTATTTTTATTTTATTTTTTTTAAATGGCTACATATTAAAAGCAACCCTGTCTCTGCCAGGTTTGGATAAAAGGCTATTTATTTTCAACCAATTTGATAGCTGCAGTTTGCAGTAATTGAATTTTCTGTGGTCAGAAAAGCAGTAATCTTAGAAACCAAATAAATATTTTTTAATAAAATGGAACACTGAGAAACCCTATAATAATGTCAAAAATGTAGCCACTTATGGATGGATAAATATTTTAAGAAATTTACATTTCACCCAAAGCTTTATGCTTCTAGCTTCCCCGGAGACGCGGGAGAGCGTAACGTTTTGCTTTGGGAGCGGGACAATGCGGGGCTTAGATGAAATACACACGGCCCAGACGAGCCTTTCTGGTTCCTGGGGTCCTCTAAGCTGGCCGCCTCTAACGGGGTACAGAAGACTCCTCTGTGTTGGCCACACTGACCATGGGGGCCAGGTGAGGCTTGTTGTGGGGGCTGGGCACTGTAGGACGGTCAGCAGCATCTCTCTCTGCCCTTTCCCCTCTGATATAGGCAGCCTTCCCCACCCACCCAGCTGTGACAACTACAGATGCCCAGATGCCCAGAGAGTGCCAGCCGTCCTCTGGTCTCTGGCCCAAAGAACAGCCCCAGTGGAGAACCACTAGACTAGCGAAGGGCTTCACTCGGTGCATATTTCAGTGAATCTTGTGTCAGGAGTGGCAGTTCTGTTCACTAAGTGAGCATTTAATGGCTGGTATTATTTTGAGTGTGAACAGAAGTCCTTCACAGACCTATAAAGAATGGTGCACAGCCCAGCAGGTGTGGCTCAGTGGTTGAGTGTTGACCTATGAACCAAGAGGTCACAGTTCAATTCCTGGACAGGGCATATGCTTGGTTATGGACTCCATCCCTAGTAGAGAGCATGCAGGAGGCAGCAAACCAATTATTCTCTTTCATCATTGATGTTTCTCTCTCTTGCCTTCTCCCTTCCTCTCTGAAATCAACATCAATATGTTTAAAAAACAACCACAGAGCACAAGGAAGTGTTTATATCAGTTAGAAGCACAAGTTGACAGGGGAAGTTCATATGGGGTCCATGTTTGATGGACTTTGATGTTACTTTTACTTCGGAAGCATCCAGTTCTTTTTAAAAAATATATATTTTATTGATATTTTACAGAGAGGAAGGGAGAGAGATAGAGAGCTAGAAACATCGATGAGAGAGAAACATCGACCAGCTGCTTCTTGCACACCCCCCATCGGGGATGTGGCCGCAACCAATGTACATGCCCCTGACCAGAATTGAACCCGGGACCCTGCAGTCCGCAGACCGACCCTCTACCACTGAGCCAAACCAGTTTCAGCAGCATCGGAGTTCTTATCTGGGCTCCACCACAATGTCTGTGACACAGTTCAGGCAGTTAGCGCTGGTCGCCAGCCATCTTTATTGTGCTTCTGATTTTTTAGCTCTAGAACAGAGATGGCATGATAGGTATGTTCACAGTTCTCACCACATCTGTTCCATTGTATTGAATGGCCAGTGGGTTTCAATGTTTGTATGTAAACAGAATCATTTTTGTTATGGAAACACAAAACTAGAGAAATTGTGGCATCAAATTTCTTCACCTCCTTAGTTTCTATTTAGGATTTTTCCTAAATCACAAAGAGTAGAATGGGTGCAATCTGTCCTTTTTAAAAACTCGATTGGAAGAAAGAATGCAGGTCATCCTGTACGTGAAAATGGAAATGGAAGGTTAAAGAGAAGTTGGTGCACACAACTTTTTCTCTCCTATCTGCTAAGTACAGATGGACAGACATGGCAAATGCTGTTATAATATTCTATATTCATTGGTTCCATGTTGTGATCGAAATTACACATGAACAGGAGTCAAAGCCCAAAATATTAAATTATGAGCTTTGGTTCATGGAGAAAGTTGAAAATCCCTCCAGAAATATATCATATGACTGAGATGTCTTTAGAGAAAGCCCTAGATAGACCCCTTTCTTTCTTTCTTTCTTTCTTTTTTATTCATTGATTGATTTTTAGAGAGAGAGAAATGGGGGTGGGGAGAGACATCCATTTGTTGTTCATTGCTTGCTGATTCTGTGTACCTTGACCAGGTATGGAACCGCAGCTCTGACATATTGGGGTGATGCTCTAACCAGCTGAGCTACCCGGCCAGGGCTGGACCCCCTTCTGATGAGGGGAATGAAGGCAGGCATAGCAAGTCCCAGCTCCTTTCCAATGCAGGAAGAATAACGCCGATACGATGATAATATCAGGACTAACAACAACAAAATCCCAGCATAGGCCAAGGTATGGATTATACCTCAGTTTCCCCTCCCAGGTACATTGAGCCGCATTACTGTCTGTCCTACACATCTGGCCAGAGCTACAGGCCAGTCTTGGCAAATGCATTTAATCTGGAATGGCTAATAACACTAACAGGCAATATTAATTTATTAGTCTAATGAGTTTGTAGACCTATGTCACATGTCCCAGTTAAAAAAACTGTAGGTTTTCCCCTAATGGTTGCTTCCTTGGTATTTTCTGGAACTTTCCTAGAGGCAGTGGCCACAGATTCAGAATAAATCCTTATGTGTACATTTGGGGAGAGGAAGGGGAGGGGGCAGTCGCATTTCATTAGTGGATCCAGATCTATCCATTGGCCTGTACATTTTTTCCCCCCAACTTTCTGCATATGCATTTGTTTTCGCTGATTCGATCCCTGATTCAATGAAATTAGTCCCAGTTTCATAATAACAGCCTCCCTGCAGCCTATCCCTTTAATGTCAGTGCAAACGAAAACCCAGGTGGTTTTCAACATGACACTAGGTGGAAATCAGTTATGAAATTACCTGTTTATTAATGATGTGTCAGGAGACTGACATGCTAACGGCGGGCACCGGCTGGAGGAGTGCTAATGTAGAAATAACAAGACCATATTATGGGCAATATGTAGTCTCGAGAACTATAACTTTCCTTCCCCGGGGACCCCATTGAAATCCAGATGTTTTATCTCAAGATTTTAATCCCAGGGAGTGAAGATTTTAAAGTGAAATCAAGCACACTCCACGTCGCCGTTTGGCCGCACTTCCTCGCTGGGGAGCCCGCGTGAGCAGGCATTTAGTGCCAGAGGTGCAAAGGATTAGTGTCGAATCAGTTCATTAGCCAGACAGGGGGGTGGGGGTGGAGGTGGGGGTCCCTTTTGCAGTTGCAAACACAGATTTAAAGCAGGACCTAGAAAAGCACATTGCAGCCCGGGCTATAGGCTGGTGTCGGTGAGGCTTGCAAGGTTTAAGGAGAGCTGATCTAAAGGGGAGGGACATGGGATTTTTATTTAAAATCAGGAATTTTTACAGGAAGGTTTTACATTTTTATCATCAAGAGATCTGGCCGCAACACTATAAATAATATACTGGATAGATTCATATAGGCCACGTTTTTTTTTTTTTTTTTCAAGCAGGCAAAAATGTGCCATAAAGTTGATATTAGTAACAGGGAAAATAAACCAAGGACCCTCACTACTTGGGTGGGGAGACTTTTTTCCCCCCTCCTTTTCCCCTAAGACTGTTTTTTTGTAAAGTAACTCACTCAGCAGATGGAGTGGAGAGAAATGCGGACGATCTGATGATTCTGAAATATTGCAAATAAATCCTGCTGTACAACAAACAAGTGAATAATTTGAAAAAGAGACGCATGTAGCCCAATAGCTCATTTGTCCAGAGGAGCGTGTCGCAGCCCATTCCTCTGTCCCCGTCTCAGTCTCAGGCTGATGACACTAATATGCAATATTAATTGAGTGTGATATCTCCCAAGGCCAGCCTCTATCCGGAGGCCCATCCCAGCTGACAGGACCTCACCCCCCGCAACTGCAGAGGCTGAAGGTGGAGAGTAACTGGAAGCCACGATGTCTTTAAGCCAGATACTTCTGCATGCTGAGTAGCTCGCTCTCACTCAGAATGTCAAGAGAATTAGGAACCCATCAGTGAGGGCTGATGGCTTCCCTGCTGGGAGGGTGCCAGGTGGAGGAGGGGGGGGGGGTTTGACCGGGATGGTTTCTCTGTGGGGTAATTCATGAAGCACTCTGGCTTTTGTGCTGGGAGAACTGGGCCATGGAGTCACCCATCGCTGAATACCAGAAGCTTAGTCTCCATGAAGGGAATGGGGTGGTGAGGGGCTTCAGATGTCAGCCCCTACCATCACTTTCTCTGCCTCGCCTTGCCTTGCCTCCTGCTGTGCCGCTGATACTCTAGTTTTGTGCTTTCTGGGAACCGTCTCTCCTTCCCCTCAGCCCCTACCACGGTATAGGACTCAGCTGTTTCTACCTGGAGACTGCGGTTTGGTCTAGATTTTTCTTTGGTCCTACCTTTGAGCCCAGTGCCGGTTCTTCATCCACGCTTAGTGTTTATGAAACGTTGAATATGCGACAAGAGTTTGCCATTTGCAACGCAACATCTTGTTCCTGTTCCTATCCCGTATTGACGGCCATCTTGCAGGGGTGGTGAAGGCCAGTCAGGCCTGTTTTACAGAGTCTCTGAGGGCCGGAGGAGTCACACAGCTCGCATAGTGCCCCAGGCAGACAGGAAGAGCAGAAGGATCTGGATTTTAACCCTGGACTTCAGACCTTGACTCCTTTCCACCGCACTACATGGGCGCGCTCCTCCGTGAGCAGGAGAAATCCAAAGCCTGTTTCTTGAAAGAAAAGGGCAACCCTTTGTAAACAGAGGTTTTGATTGTGAAAGCCGGCTTCTCATCTCGAAAATCACGTTTTCAACTGAGGCCTCATGGAATGGGAACTCCAGGGTTGATACATCCTCAAAAAAGAAAACAAAACAAAACCAAAAAAATCAAGTTTCCACAGGAGCAATTCGGGGAGTAGGGGATGGAATATTCCTTGGAGCCCAAAGGATGTATAAAATCACCATGGTTATTTACATACATTTCTTATAATTTCTATCGCAAATATACCCCAGCTCTTTCCCCAAACCTTTATTTAATTAACAATCCTAATAAAATTAAATTTATCTTCTCTGCCTTGTGCTTGGTGCCAAGCAGCCGAAGTCGGCAATCCCATTCTAATTTTCCTTTTTGATAAACGTCCCAGAATAGAAATAACATATGACCGCGTGATGCTTATATTCACCGTGGTTCCAACGCAGCAACTCCCGAGTGGAAATAAAATGTGGATAATGATCAACAGGCTCCAGTTGTTCTTTCAGTGGGGGTAAGCCGTGCCATCTTTCGGTGCCCCCCAGTGCACAGGGATTGGCACTCCCCCAGGAAGCAGGAGGAGCCAGGGTGCTGGGCTGCCCTCTTCCATTGTTAGTTTCCAAGGAGAGGCTGTTCCCGTTAGAAAGAGCGGCTTTAGAAACCCCAAGGCCGGATGGAAGAGAGAACTCACTCCATCCCAGGAGTGCTCGGTGACATTGTCTTGCTTGGAACCAGCATCAGGACAACCCCGGACAAAACCCAGGAAAGGAGAGCATGCCGTGCCCAGGGTCCCTTCCCTGAGATGAAACCTCCGGGGGCAGTGCCAGCCTTGATTAGCCAAAGAATCTGCTGTCCTGGTGGGATGAATGTCCACTTGTATTTTCTCTATCATAGAGGCCCGGGTAGAAATAAAACCCAAATAAAACCTGCTAAAAATAAGACCCAAAATAACAGCAACAGAAATCCCTTGGGTAACTTTTAATTTTTCCACTCTATCCTCCTCAACGCGGTCCATCTCTCCCACTCGTTGTGAGAAATGAGAAATAGATTCATATAGGGTGTCCCAAAAAAAACATATACACACACTTTGAATGATTATAAAGGCTATGTTTATTCAAATTCATTTCATTTCCAAAATTAAGCTCTTGGATGTATATGCCTTGTATATATTTTCTTGGCTAATATTTATTGATCCACTTGCCTGGATCTGAGCTAAGAGTTTTACAGGCATTATGTATTCTTTAAAATTTTTGCATTATTGGTCTTTGACGTCACATTAAAGGAAACTCCGGGCCCCTTCCTCTTGAGTCTGGACTCTCATCTCTATACCCATGCCCTGCTCTCATTAGTGAGAAGGTGGTCTTAACTCCATTTGTGAGTCAGTTACTGAGTCCAGGAGGATGAGACACATTCCTTAAAAAAAAAAAAAAATATATATATATATATATATATATATATATATATATATATATATTATTGTTTTCAGAGAGGAAGGGAGGGGGGGAGAGAGAGAGAGAAACATCAGTGATGAGAGAGAATCATTGAGCGGCTGCCTCCTGCCTGTCCCCTACTGGGGATTGAGCCCACTACCTGGACATGTGCCCTTGATCAGAATCAAACCCAGGACCCTTCAGTCCATAGGCTGACACTCTATCTACTGAGCCAAACCAGCTAGGGCTGAAACACATTCCTTAGCTTAGACCAATCCTGGCCCATCTCAGCTGACACTGAGACCAAGATTAATTCCATCCACATCAGATGGACTGAGGATTCCAAATGTGGTTTTCTCAAGAAACATTGTAAAGAAGGCATTGGGATGCTGGCCTTTAAACTGACACATCCACTCATCACTCACTGACGTCTACTTCGTTTTATCATAGGTGGTCTACCTCCCTCTTTCTCTTTAGACTAAAGCTGTCTAAGACTTGGAACAATGTCCTAGTCATATTCATCCTAGCACAGCTAGCTTGGAAATGCTGGCATCGTAAGACGTGAGCGAAATATCTGTCCAACTAAATCATAGATCTTAGAAGAAATGGCTAAAGTAGGGGCCCGGTGCACCTTACAGTCCACCTAATGTCTCAGCCTTCCAGCCTGTCTCGGTCAATGATTCTCTTCCTCTGTTGTCCCATCCAGAATGTTCTCGGGATGTCTTTTCACCTTGAAGTTCTCAAGTGAGGAAACTCACCACCAAGACAGTCGGAGCGAGGACCTTTCGGGGTGCCTATATCAGCAAAGACGAACGACACTAGGCGAGGGGGCTTCCAGCTGAATGGGGGGAAGAGGGGTGCTCCTGCTAAATCAGCCTCTCACTGTGCAGTGAGGACAGCATTGGCGAAAACGCCCAGCTCCCAACCAGAAAATATTAGATTCTGGTTGGGAAGACCAAACACCGCTGGTTGGTATTTCCTTGTCAGTGTTTTATCCATCCCAGTTGCTTCCGAAAACAATTTGCAATTCAGTTGAGGATTCTTTCCATATGCCCTGAAGTATATGTGGCATTTCATGGGAAAACCACCCAATAAAGACTTCCGGGCCCTGCACAGGGGCCGCCTTTGGCACCGACGCACCAACGCGGAGCCACGCACCCCGCGGCTTTGCTGTCGGTGGGCTTGGAGACACGGAGACTCCGGTACTGACAAATCACCTTCGCCCCAATGCCAGTGGTAAGAGCAGGCAGCTCCTGTTCCAGCGGTCTCTCCGGGAAGCTCCCAGGTCAGGAGACACACTCACTTCTGGAATTAGCAATGGAACTGAGCAGGAGGAGCGGGAGTCCAGGGCACAAGAGTGTCTTTCCTCATTTAGAAGAAGTAATCAAAGGGTGAAAGGAAGAAAAGAAAGAAGACTGAAGGGAGAAAGGAATGGAGGGATAGAGAGGGGTAAAGAGAGAAAAAAGTCATTAATTCTCTAAAATCTATTCACACTTACACAGGTCCGTGATGGGAAAGGGTGTCTCAAAATTGTATTGAAAAGATGATCTAAATATTTAACTCCTGTAGTGGAAGCCACCCCAACCCCCACCGCAGGTCCATCCATGACTCCATAGGAGACAGAATTTTTCAAAAATAAAAATAGCAGGCTGCTCCCGAAGCAGTTGTCTTCACAGCTACCGGATGGACGGGACCCCCTGACGCTGTCATCCCGAAGGCACCTTTGTCACCGAAGCCACTGAGAGAGGTTATAAACAGCGGTGGCGTGTGCACATAGAATGACAAAGGGTAGCCCTCCGCCCCCCCCCCTCCACCCCACCCCAAATGGAAGGCTTGCTTTTCCATTTCTTCTTATGGACAAAAACTGTCTGTATCACAGCAAGGCGAGGGAGGGAGAGACTGGAAAAAACTAGCAAAGGGGAAGAAAAAAAAATTGGAGAGCCAGCCTGGCACCAAAAATATAATTTAGTGTGCAGGTATTTGATTTGATAGAAAACCTGCATTGATTTAAAAAAAAAATAGGTTCCTGACAAGGTCGTAATTCATTGAGAGAGGCCAAGCCCACAGCTTAAGTTTGACATCCCCCTCCAACCCAAACCATAACTGGTTTTAGGTGATCCCCTGTGAGGGTAGCATGTTGCAGCTGGCAAAAAAATAAACACTCTTGAGCCCTGTGCTAACAGAATTTTTTCTTCTCTTTTTTTTCACCCCCTCCTTTTTTTTTTTTTTTGATTTATGCCATGAGCTAAGGAAAACAGTTCCATATTTGTGAGCCCCGGGTTTGTTTGGCCTTCGCAAGCTTGCAGGGATCGGTGTCCCGCTGGGGAAGAGGGACAGTGCCGGGGCTGTCACGGGCAGGGATGGAGGAGGCAGCCGGGAAAAGGCGGGGTGCAGGAAAGTGGGGGGCGGGGAGGGGGAGGAGCAGGGGGTGTCTGAAGGGAGAGACACAGTAGCTAAAATGTTCCATTCCCCAGGCATCTCCTCCGGGCAGCATCGCCTCCCTCACCCCCTGCCTCAAGGCCATTCATTCCCCTCACAGCTCGCAGGCCAGGCCTTCGGAGACAAGACTTGGGAAAGATTAGGGCCCCGGTTTCCTGGGCAGTGGCATCCTTTTTCTAGAGCTTGAGAGATTTCTGGTCCCCGTCACTCCTTCCAAAGTCCACGCAAGTTGGGCGAATGCAAGAGGAGGCAGTGAGAAGAGCTCACGGGGCGACCCTTCCTCACCGCTGTCTTAGTGGCGCAAACCAAAGAGGGGCGGTGTCTTATCGGTGTCCTTTTCTGGCTGATCCACAGCCTGCCTGTCCGCACTTTGCAGATAATGCCCTGGGAGGAGGTTTGGAAGCTCCGCTAGGTTAAGTAGCTCAAGGTTACCCAGGCCTGGGACTCAGCGCCTCCTTGTCCCACCCTATGCGCTCTGCATGCTATCACAGGCCTAATCCCATGTAAATAATTAGAGAAAAAGCTACTCCACGCAGCGAGGTGTCTTGGGTTAGACCCTTGGACAGAAAGGGGACATGGTGGAAAACCTGGTGGAATCCCGAAGAAAGCTGGAGTCTTGTGAACGGTAATGGGCCCATGTTAGCTTCTTGGTTTTGACACATTTCATCGTAATCTAAGATGATAGCTAGAAAGGAAACTGGGCAAGACCACTCTGTATTATAGTTGCAGTTTTTGGTGTGGTTTTTTTTTTTAACATATATGAAATTATTCCAAAATAAAAATTAACGGTCCAAAAGGGAAACATAAAATCTCAGAAAAACAAAGGCATTCTGTGTCTTTAATCCAAATCGGGGTGAGACTGAGTCCCCAAAAGGGACTCTACAGAGGCCAGGCGCTGCGCTCCTTACCCTCAGCCCCTGGAAGCGTCTTTCTTCTCCCAGGTGTAAGGCGTTAGGCCAGAGCTGGGGGTTTGACAGCACAGGAAAGATCGCTCGGGGGGAGGGGGGGGGCTGATGGGGAGAGATGGCTAGGTGGGCTGACCGATAGAGATACCACTGCTTCCTCAGCTTCATCATTTCTGCCTTCAAGGAAGAAACCTGACGTTTTCAGATAAGTGAATCCAGATTTGCAGATGGGGAAACTGAGGGCTCGGGTCCACATCTCTTTTTCTGGAGGAGTTAAGCTTGGTAGGCATTACCCTTGAGCTAATCCTATCTTAGCCCCAATATTTCTTGGGGGAAAAAAATATACCACCTTCTTCACCATTTCCCCGGGAGGGCAGGCAGCTCAACTTATGAAAGTGACGACTCATGACTCCCACCCTCCCTCCCTCGCCAGCACCTCTGACCTACTTACTTCCTTAGCGAGTCACCCCTCTGCGGGCCCTTGTCCCGCTGCCTGCGTAGCGGATCCCCCTCCGCCTCGCTGCTTTCATCTGTCCAGGCCACATTCTCTATCACCAAGAACATGACTCCGCAGGAGACAGATGATTCCAGAATAACGTGCACAATCATCGGAATCACATTCTGTCTCCATGACAATACAAAAATATAAATGTCTGATGCACCCAAATAGGAAAAAAAAAAGGGGGGGGGAAGAAAAAAAAGCCTGTGTCATAAAAAAAATGAAGTTCATTCAATACTTAAACCAGGGCGGTTGTGTTTTTTTTTAATTTTTTACCACTTTGTTATCATAAGTGCATGAGGCAACTGGCCTGCCTGTGAAAATACACACGCAGACAGAGAAATGGATATTTTTTCCATCCTATTTGTCTCCGTTTCAGACACAAGCGGTGATTCACCAGCCGCTGGACAGGCAGCGGCAGCGAAGGCGCCTGCGGACTTGAGTCTAATAAAATTCTAGTATAACAGTGTGTTGAATGTTTACTTTGGCTGGCTGCCTTCTCAAATCCCCCTTTTCAACTAATATTTTAAAATGTGGAAAGACATTAAAATGGAGATAAATTCAAGGCTCCTCCTGAACCTGAGCGGCGCTGGTGCTGAGAATTCTGAATTTAGCCCTTTCTGCCCAGTGCCGACCCCTCCCTTCTCCTAATTACGGGGCCCTGAAAGGTCCCGTCGCTGCCTGCTTCTTGGCAACCGGCGATTTTCCTCCGAAGCAAAGGAGAAATCGGGGCTCAGATGGGCCCTTAGAACTGCTCCTGCGTCATCCCCGTAACCTGGAGTTAATGGGGTCTCTCCTTGGCGCTTTGTGATCATGAAGAGTTCTTGAGTCAAACCACGATGTGAAGAGGTCCCCGGGCTTCCTGGGACTAGCGGTGTATATGTATTGATTTCAGAGAGGGAGGGAGAGGGAAAGAGAGAGAGGAACATCGGTGATGAGAATCATTGATCAGCAGCCTCGTGCACGCCCCCTACTGGGGACCGAGCCCACAACCTGTGCCCTGACCAGGAATGGAACCAAGACTTCCTGATTCATAGGTTGACAACAGTGTCTGGGACCCTTGCCCCTTCTTATTAGCTTCCTTATATATGTAAAGCAGGGTTAGTAGTAACACTCATTCAGCAGCAGAATTAAATTAGATGTGCGTAAGAGGCACCCGACATAGAGGCCCACGGACAACATACGTGCACATGAGTTTACTCTGGTGGGTATTAATACTCTCTTGATAATGACTTTTTATTTCTGTAAGTCCTGCCCAGTCCCCACCAGCTGATGCTCTGTTCACGGGGTTTATGTTCTAGTGGTAGGTGTGGACCAATAAGGTCAGGGCACATACAATAATCAGCCCATTAATGCATGAATGCATGAATAGGTGGAACAATAAATCAATGTTTTTCTCTCTCTCTCAAAAAAAGCAATAATTAAAAATTAATCAAAATTATAATAAAAACATTTTATACACTGGCATGATTTCTCACTCTCAGACCAGTGATATCAAGCGGTAATTTTTTGTTGTTTGGTGGTGATGGGGTGGGAGCTGGCCTCCACCTCCAGTCCAATCAAATATATCTCCTAATATTGCCAGATGGTTGATACATATATCAACCACCCCCAGTCAATAACCACTGAACTGTGGTGATAGCGGTCGCTGACGTTTATTTAGTACTTATTACATGCCAGTGTCTCTTCCAGGGTCTTTACATTTACTAACTATTTATTCTACCAACACCCCTGAAGAAGACGCTGCCACTTTCCTTGATGTCCAATGGATGGAACCAAGTTAAAGATATTTAGGCATCTTCCCTGAGACATTGCCACTAGCTAATGAGAGACAGTGCTAGCTTCTTACCAGATTTCTCCCTCCTTGACTCTTCGCCCAGTACAGGACTGATGCTGCATAGGTCATGCTCAGATCGTGAGGGATGTATGCTCTCTGCAGTCATGATTTCCATAGTGATGGCTCTCCAGACCTTCCCCTTCTTTCAAGTTCCACAAAGTTAGGATTCATATTCTTAAAAAAGTACTATGAGGCTCAAGCTTAATAACCAAGTACCAGTGTGACTCAGAAGTTACACCTTCATAAAACTTCAAGAGCTCACAGAGACCAATGTGATTATGGGACAAGTTATTTCATTCATTCCAACAGAGGGGGAATATACTTATATTTTACAATGGCCTTGAGTTATATATAAAACTAGCTCCTGGCCCTTTAATTACAGACAAAGGGCGAACACGCTGAGAGTCTCCGGAATAAAGTGCCGTCCACAATGGGAAAGGCATTTCTGCAGGCTCCAGATTCAGTGTAAAGCTCTTTCTCGGAGCCCACTTCCACCCCAGTTGTCTTATATAAGGAGAAAACCTTTTCTCTGCTTCTGCTAACTAGGATCAATATGACCTGGAGTGCAAAGAAATCAACTATCAAGAAGCTTGCTGCAGTAAGCAGCATAGATGGAATGCCCACATTCTGCTGCTGCTGAACTCTCAGATTGGTCACACACTCACTTCTGCTGGGGAAAGCTGGTTATTTATTTCTCTCGCCATGCCTCGGTGGTTCTCCCGCGTGCCCCTGCGTGATGGGGCATTCCCACCACCCAAGGTCTAGTTCTCTTCCTGCGGCTGGTTTTCTTGAGGCACATAAAATTGTGTTTGAGAAGTTGGAAGGTCAGTTGCTTAGAATTGAAATGCATACTCAAATAGAAATGTTACTTATAAATGCTGTTTAGATTACCAGGCCAGCCACCCAGCCACAAAACATAAAAGAATAAAAATAAAAAACATAGAAAAGCAGAGAAATAAACATTCCAGGAACAATTGGCATAATGTGTGTGTGTGTGTGTGTGTGTGTGTGTGTGTGTCCTTATTGCGATGAGATCCTATAATTTAAAATTCTTGAAAGCTGTGAATGTGGAAATGCCATTTGCCATTTGAAAGCTTTTTGCTCGTGTAGTTTATAATGTGGGTAGCATTTTGGTTTTCCTCCCAGCTATAGAAGTTTACATTTATAATTGCAGAAATATGCATCTTTGTTTGTGGAAAAGACACAAAAATGCAAAGGGCTCCTTTGTATGTTCCTTGGTTGAGCAGTAGTTTGTCACTCCAGAGGGAAAAATGGAGAACCATGCAAAGTCCAACTCTTTTGTGAATAATACAAGGTTCATATTTCTTGGGGGTGAACTTAAACATTTTTTTATTATTTTTTTTTAATTAAGGTATTATATGTGTACATAGCTTACCATTGCCCCCCCTGAACTTAAACATTTTGGCAAGCATTTCATTTCAGGATGTATGCTTCTTTCCATGGGACTGAAGGGAAAGGTCAGGGTCTTGAGAGAAGAGACAGGCTCCAGGGTGTCTCCTCCTGTGGTGAGCACGGTGGTGGAACAGGCACGAGAGAGAAGGCATCCAGGTGTGGTCCTCAGACCAGCATCCTGAGCGTCACCCAGGAGCTTGGTAGCACTGCAGGCTCTCAGGCCTCGAGTTCTCATGGGATATGCAAGGACATGTCTGCAACGTAGAGTTTGGGAAGAACTGGAACAAAGAATTTTCTAGGCGGGTAGAGATGGACCTAAGGCCTTCAGCCACAGTCATATGGAAGATGCACTGTTAATATTTCATTGGCCTTTCTTTGTGAATCGTCTGTGTTCCGTTATTTTTTTCCCCAGTCTTCTGTTGCATGAGGAGTAAGGGAAGGGCCTTGTCCATGATTGGGGGGAGGGGTGGTGGGCAGGGAAGCGCCTCTAGTAAACATGATTGGTTCCTACGCAGCATCCATTTTCACTTTCTAAGAATTACCAGATGTTTCTCTGTTCAGTTCCTCTCCACACAGTTAGTACACTTTGGTGAAGTTGAATCTGCGTTAGTTCAGGAGGTGGATCCTGGTTGGTACAGCTCATTGATATATATATTATTCCTTGGTTCAAGGTTGGGTACTACCTTAGCCTATTGGAGCTTCTATAGAAGAATGCCATTGACTAGCTGGCTTATAAACAATAGAAATTGGTTTTTCATGGGAAGTCCAAGGTCAGGGGTTTGGCACATTTCGTGTCCAGTGAGAGCCGTCTTCCTGGTTCATTGATGGTCATCCTCTTGCTGTGTCTTCACGTGGACAGAGAGGGGAGGGAGCTCTCCAGGGTCTCTTTTACATAGGGGCATGAATCTCATTCGTGAGGGCTCCATCCTCATGACCTGATCGCCTCCCCAAGTCCCACCCCCCAATACCATCATAGTGAGGGTAAGGCATGCATGTTAGTGGGACACAGACATTCATTCTCTGGAAGGTATGTAACTTAAGCCAGCCACTCAGAGTGAGTCTTGGTGCTTTGGAATGCTGGGGCAGACACTCTCTCTTTCTTGTTCGAGAAGAATGAGGAAGTGTGTGGCATTATCACCTACTGGCAGACTTCCATGGCCACGGGGTCACGGGGAGTGGGAATGAAGAGAGTGAGACATAGGATGAAGCGAACACCCTAAAGGCGGAGAAAGACAGCGGAGAAACTGTGTACTTGATGACACCTCTGAACAGCTGGTTCATCAATCCTAAAGCCCCGCTATGGACGGGCTTCCTGTGATGGAAGCGGATAAATCCCCTTTATTGTGTATGTCAGTTTGAGATGAGTTTTTTGTGGCCTGCAGCCGGAGGAGTCTTAAGAGATAGATTCGGTTTTACAGAGGGAGTGGCGTTCGCATGATTGAAGCCATGCTTGAAATACGAGCGTTTTTAGGCAACCGGAAAAGTGCAAATGAGCTGCCTGACTCCAGGAGGCCGGCTGACGGATGGGTGCGATGCAGAAGCATTTCTTAGAAAGATGATCAGGAACGTTTGGGGAAGGCAACTTGTGAAAAGACAACTTCCTGCCTTGGAGCAGAGAGTATACCCAGGTTTTTAAAAAACAATCACTCTTGAAGACTGAAGATATCAGGACAAGTTAGGTCATATAATATGTGTAATTACCTTGATTATGGAGTAGCTGGCATCCATAAGAGAATGAATCAGACTTCAATTCATCTCATCTCCCCAGTTCCCATTCCCTATTCCAGTAACGAGAGCGCCTGCTGCTGCCATTGGTCCCAGAGCAGTAATGGATACCCCTCATCTCTTCCCTCCGCTACCCTGTCTAGGATTCTTTTTACCTCCTCTAGCATTTTGGTTGGTCTGGATGGCTTAGCTGGTAGAGTGACCCAGATTCTCGTCCTTGAGGTGTCTGAGCCCTTGAGTTTGCTTTTGTCATTGTTATTGGCTTGGGGTGATGTTGAAGGTGCTGTTCTGAGGACCACGCACATGAGGATACCAAGAGATGTCCCAGTGGCAAACATATTCCTCCCTGACCCTGTGTTGTGTTAATGGTTTTGTCTCTTCACGGTAATGACTTTCATGTTTACTGTCATGAAGATGCCAGGATTATCTGTGACAGGTATAGCTTAAATTTTAGTGGAGTTCTTACTGTGTTCCCTGCCAACAGATCCCTTCTGCAACCCAGGATATACAGAACATAGAGCCTAAACATGTAGGAGAGGAAGTGCACACTCTCCATGTGCGTCCCCGGGCATGTAGATGGGGCCACTCCCACTTCTGCCCCCAATTCCCAAGCCCATGTATCCTACCAGCTGGGAACACAGCACCATAGATGGGGCACTGGCTGAAGATACACACTACATCCTGAAAGATGGCACCGCATCTTCATAGGGCGTCCTCTCTAACCTGGTGCCTGGGATGGACCTTCCATGGGCCATGCTCTTTGAACTCAGCAGCTTCTGGAGGGTGTGGTATGTGGTAAGACCAATGCATCCCATGGTCTTGCAACCATCGCCACGCCTTATTTGCTGTAAAAATGTCCATTTGTCTGATATATGTCATTGTGGATCCAGGTAGTAGATTGGACCCTCTAGGACAGTGGTTGACAAACTCATTAGTCAACAGAATGGCAAACCACAGCCATGGTTTGCTGACCACTGCTCTAATGAGACCTGGAAGGTTGGTGATGGCTAAGCCATTATATACAAAAAATGTAACACATATCCTAACTATGAGTCCATTCAAGCCAAGATGAAATAATTGCCCTTTCCCACTAGTCACCATATGGCTGGCCGCGGGGACTCTAATAGGGAAGGTGGGGCATAGGCTTGGTATCTATTGCCAGAAGCTCATTCATCTACCAGCAGTGGCCAAATTAGCATCGGGGAGAGGCATGCTGTGAAGCCCAAGCCTAGCCTCATCTCAGCCTTCATACTCTATACACACACCCACAGCTCAAGCACTGGAATGCCCAAGCATGTCAGAGGCTGGCTGACATCTTCTGGCTCCATCATTCTGCCAACGTGGTTTTCCTTTCGGGGGCATTGCTCTTTGCCCAACATGAATGTGAGGTACAAAGATTCTCACTGTTTGTGTTCATCCCATTGGATTATCCGCACGCCTTTTCCTCTGTACCACTGTTCTTGGTCTTCCAGTGTTGCCAGGTCTCTGGGCAATCCCCCAGACCATGTGCCCTTGCCCAGGAGGCTGTGTGTTCTCATCTCAGGCCACTTTCATGCTCACCCGAAGTGGGTGACCAAGTGCACTGGACAGATGCATGCCCACTCAGACGTCTTCCTTTCCGTTCAGCGTTGTCCTTTAGAGCTATCTCCGAGGGACGCTGTCGCCCACTTTTTATTGGCACCTACAGCCTTAGCCAATCCCATTGCAGTTTGTGTCTGTCATTGAGATTTGCCTTTTTATGAGCTTGGTGATATTGATGGTGAGCTCACTGGTAGATGGTAATTGGTGTGGTATCTAAAGGCCTAAATTGGATGCACTTGTTCCTGAGAAGACTTGCTTTTCCTGAGGTCCAGGGTGCCTGCTTACCTGATAAGTCTCAGCCCATCAGCAGAGTTCCGGGTTCAGTTTTTCTCCCTCTGGTAGCTGGCTCCAGCTCCGGATTGCCTTGACTTTTGCCCCGGGGTCACTCCCCTCTCTCCTTCCGGTCCAGTTCCAGTCCACACTTTTTGTATGGCCATCAGCTTCTCCAAGAGTGAGTCTGCTCAAAAGCAGTGGGGCGACCCTTCCTAGAACTCCAGTTAGCATAAAGCATAATTGCCCAGGGAGTGAATTCAGATTTCCAGAGCATAATTTTGACTGTCATTGGAATAAGAGAGATTTCTTCATGAACAGAACTCGCAGGAATCGTAGGTCTGATTTTCCTGCCAGGAAGCAATCAGAGATCCCATTGTGTGCCTTGCATACGGCTTCTCATTGAATTCTCAGGAGACTCCAAGAAGGTCCTTGCTGTGACTGCCTTTGAGTCTAGATGTGGAGCCGGAGCAGAGAGAATGGCAGCAGCTGGCTGGCTGGCATGCCCTGTAAAATGGGGGACCTTGGCTTTGAACTCACATCATCTGACTTCAGAGCCCAGGCCACGCCATCAGCTTACACAGTGCAAGGATATGGATATAAATGCATTGGAAAGGACAACCAGGCCAAACAGCCTTGACCGAAGGAGATATTCTTACAGATGACACATGCAAGCAACCCGACACCTGAGCTGCTCTAGAAAGTTCACTCTGACGTTCATCCCTCACTCCCGCTCTTCCCCAGGAGGCTCATTTTAGTATTTGCATTCCGAGGACACTAAACGGCACACCTAGTATTAATATATTAATATTGCCGAAACCGGTTTGGCTCAGTGGTAGAGCATCGGTCTGCGGACTGGAGGGTCCCGGGTTCGATTCAGGTCAAGGGCATGTACATTGGTTGCGGGCACATCCCCGGGGGGGGGGGGGAGCAAGAGGCAGCTGGTCGATGTTTCTCTCTCATCGATGTTTCTAGCTCTCTATCTCCCTTTCTCTCTCTGTAAAATATCAATAAAATATATAAAAATATATATATATATTAATATTAAAAGTACTTAACTATGACCAGTACCTACTCTTTATCTTGTATTCTTACTGAGACCTGTTAAAAAATGGCACTGACTCTTCTTTTAACCTGTATTTCAAACTTTTAACAAACAGCTACATGGAAAAGAAGCAAGGAGAAGCATGAGGCAAAGAAAGCTATTGATTTAACAAGAAATTATTTGAAATCCAGATACAGCAACACTCAGATAAGGGTGATGCCGGTCTGTATTCAAACCAATCATTTCCCCAGGAGGTCAGTTCCCCGGGAAGCGGCGCAGGGCCCGCCGCCGCCTTGTTCTGGAATAATCAAGGAGCCGCTGCTGGGAAATGACTCGATCGCTCTCCGCGAGGCTGGTATCTCAGTTTTAATTGATACCCCGTGCCAAGAAATGTTTTTGGCACCGTTTCACCCTCACTCCACGCCAAGAAACCGCTCCTTGGTGGATAACAATAAAAGGAGCTGGTTTACAATATAAAGTTCAAAATGAAAAGCGAGTTAATAAGAAGTCAAATACATTTAGTGCCCTTGGCTGAAGGAGCAGCGTGTCAAGCTACAGGAAGTCTTCTGCGGAGATTTTATAACGTCTGTGGCCTGAAATAAAATAGTTCATGAAGTGTCACTGGAAGGCACCGCCTCCTGCCCGCAGCCGCGGGAGGACACATGCGTTTCTCGGGCGGGAGGCTCGGCCGCCACGTCGGCGTCCCGGGCTGGTGTTCGTTCGCTGCACGGCGAGCTTTCAGCATCTTTTATGGGCCTTCGGACAGCTGGGGGCCAGGTGGAGGCGCGGAACAAACAATCGGCGGACCACCGGGACTTCCCAGCAGAAAGAAAGCAAAGCATCCCCCCCAGGAAACCCGACCCAGACACGTGGCAAATCACTGCCAGCAATATGGGCCCAAAATGAAAACATAAACAGCCAGAACTTGTCCAGAAATGACAAGTGTAACGTGTTGTTGCCGCTTTCATTAGGCGTGACTTAGATTTTAGTTGGGGGCTGTTGGGATGTCCAAAAGGATGCAAAATAATGATAATGATAATAATAATAATACAAGAGAAAAAAATCACAGGAGGGATCGTTGTAAGCATTTCTTTGGAATTGTGTGAATCTGGGAGATCACAAAAAGACACAGATTTAGAAACTAAAGAGAAGGTGGTTACAGATTGTGCTCTCATTTTCCATGCTGAATTGACCCATATATACACATTCATGCCACACACACACACACACACACATGCATTCACACCACACACATACTTAAACCACACATGTGCTCACACACACACACAAGCTCACACCACACACACACAAACTCACACACATGCGCACACACGCTCACATACTCACACTCACATGAAATGGAAAAAACAAACGAACAGAAACAGAGAGAACCCCACCAGCTACCCAACTTGATTTTTAGCAGTCAAAGGTGTGTTCGAAACAACTTGAAGGAGGATTCCATATCTGACTCTGACTTGTGGTCCTTTAAGCAAAATTTTACAATTTTTAGGGACAGAGAATTGGCCATAGAGGTAGTGGGGTTTCTCTCTCTCTTTCTCTCTCTCTCTTTTATTTTGTCTTCTTTTTTTTTCTTCTTCTTCAAGAAACCATAACAAGCATGACTGAACAAAGAGTAAACTTCAAAGCCTCGCTCCCTAGTAGGAAGTGCTTTCGAACAAAACTCACAGAGCCTCCTCAATGAGACCTTTGTGAGGAGTGATGAGCACCTTCCGCCACTGCTTGTCAAGGTCGTTCAACCAGAGGAGGCTCCTCCCCTCACGAAGGAACCCCCTTCCCAGGAGGAGTCCTGCCCGGACCGACCTGCCCGTGGCCCAGAGCACGGGCCTGGCACCGAGCTGCGGAGGGATTTTGTAATAGGAATTTCATAAATACAGAAACGCAGCCTGCCCCCCCCCCTTTCTTTCTTTCTTTTCCTCATTTATTCATTTTAATCTGTACCATCCTGCCCTCGAACAGATCTTGGGGCTACTGCTAAGGCCAGCGCAGAAAACAGAGCCGCTGGGAAATCAAATGGGTTTACGGAAGACATCGCTTTTGTCCGGGCCAGCTCGCTGTTTCTTCAGCTGTATTTCCCTGGAGAGAAGGCAGCTTGGCTGCTGAAGCCAGTTTGGCTCAGTGGTAGAGCTTTGGTTTGCGGACTGGAAGGTCCCAGGTTCGATTCCGGTCAAGGGCACGTACATTAGTTGCAGGCACATCCCTGGTGGGGGGTGTACAGGAGGCAGCTGGTTGATGTTTCTCTCTCATCGATGTTTTTGGCTCTCTGTCTCTCTCCCTTCCTCTCTGTAAAATATCAATAAAATATATATATATTTTTAAAAGAAACCTTCTTTTCTGGAATTAGGGAAAAGCATCTCTCATCCCTCTTTCCACCTTCCAGATCTCCTTTCCCATCTCCTCCCTCTGCTCACCCCAAACAAAGCCCATTGGCCGGCAAAGGCCCAGACTGCTCCTAGGAACGTGGACGCACTCTGTGCTGCAGCGTAGGGCAGAGCTATTTTTGTTGTTTCCGAAGTCAGTCTCTCTAGGGCTATATTTGAGGATTCAAAGGAACCGCCCAGACCAGAAAGGTTTGGCTTCCGTCTCTTTGCAGAAAGCATAGAAGAAGGAGAAGGCTTTTGGCTAGTTAGGTAGCTATCATTTGAACTGAATTCGTAACCTGATAAATATCTGTAGTGAGGGTGATGAATTAATTGAAACCTGCAGCCTGCGCAACTGTCACTTCTGTTTTATTTCCCTTTATGATCATTCACCCCAACCCCTCTCCCTACAATTGGGGGTTGTTTTTTGACGCTGCTGATGGAAATGAGGTTCTACATTTCACCCTTGACTTGTCAAAACAAAGGAAGCGATATTTGGCAATGATTAGTCATTTTATACCTACATTTGAGCAATCTGTTATGCAAATCGCAAGCAGAGAGCACAAGCCCCAGTTTCTAAGGCAGGGAGCGGGAAGGAGGCCGGCCCACGGCTAAGGTGGGCACAGCAACTTACGATTGGAGTAACTGAAAAAAAAATGAGAAGGAAACATACAAGGTGTGATGTGCCAATCAGCCACAGTGGTGTGGTGACCTCTTAAAAGACGAGGGACCATTCTTTCCCCCATATGCCCCCTCCCCTGTAGGCAGGTATGGGGGTAGAAATTAGACACCTGTTATAATGGGGAACCACAGGGAGCCCTTCATGGGAGAATTGGTCCCAGCAGGGACAGTTCTGCGTGTGAGTTACTGCCACGGCTTTTAATTTCCCAAATTATGATGCTGCCGCCCCCCCTTCAAAGAGACTTCCTTTAAGAACAGGTCATTACTTCTCCTCCCATTGTTTCCCATCAGACTGCTGCTGTCAGAATCCACTGAGAACAGTTCCCCAAACAGGAACCTGCACAGGCAGTGATACCATTTGAGAAACTGGCCACCCGCACCTTGACGAACCTGTAATGCTGAGTAATACATAACCACAGCCTCGTACACAATGAGATCCAAAACCTCGATGTGTCCTAGGCTGCTTTTCCCATCCTGGCTTCGAAAGGGGACCAGCGATATGCCAGCGCTTGGCCAAAGGAAGCTTTCCTCTCCACGGCATAGATCTTCAAGGTCACAGGGTTTCCCAAAGTGTGGTACGAGCACCCCCAGGGGTACGGGAAGAGTTTGGTGGGGATATGCACTACACCGTGCCTAGCTGCGCCTAATTCTACGTTCTCATGAGTCAAGTCAAGACAGTATTGTGAGGCATGAGATGGTCCAGTGTGCTAATAAATGTTATTTATAATATAATTTTTATTTATTTTTTACTGCGTATAATTTTATTTTTCGTTTATTATTATTTTGTGTATGTACCAAGAAAATAAAATAAATAAATATATTTTGATTGTTATTAAAATATATCCTTTTTTTTGACAAGGGGTACTCAGCGTTAGGAAAATTATAGAAGGGGTACACATATGTCAAAAGTTTGGGAAACACTGTTCTAAAAGAAAGTCTTAACGTGGGAAATGCCTGGTTCTGCCTGGAGCAGCCGTAAGGCGCCGCCACAGCCGTAAGTGAAAGGGCGCAATCCCAGCCCCACTGAGAGCATGTGGTAGTTCCATGGCCCGAGTTCGTCTTCCTCCAATTGAAAGGATTAAGACGTTTCAAATCCTTAATTCTATGATGAGACCCTGTGTAGGCCGAGGACAAGGAGATTTATGAGGCCTGGTTTGCTTAATCTCTCATAGTTAGTAAAATACTTAAAAATGCCAAGGCATGTAACCATCCTATATGGATGGAAGCCTCAGAGGGTTCTTCTGGAAGGGCTTTGGTTCAAAAGTTTACTGTAAGCACAGGTCTAGACTGAGCAACGTGTTTGGCTGAGAAAGTCAAGTTCACGGGTGTCAGTCCTTACCTCTGACATTCAGAGCCTGTTTCCTCTCTCCACCCACAGCTTTCCCACACCGTGTGGAGCAAGCCGGAGACACACTCAAGGAGTGCGTTTTAATCTATTAGACATATTCCGAATGTAATTTATCCCCGCCCAAAATCTTTTCATCAGATATTTTATTTTTTTATTTCTTTATTTTTAAAAAATATATTTTATTGATTTTTTACAGAGAGGAAGAGAGAGGGATAGAGAGTCAGAAACATCGATGAGAGAGAATCATCAATCAGCTGCCTCTTGCACACCCCCCACTGGGGATGTGCCCACAACCAAGGTACATGCCCTTGACCGGAATCAAACCTGGGACCTTTCAGTCTGCAGGCCGAAGCTCTATCTATTGAGCCAAACCGGTTTCGGCCGGATATTTTATTATCACGTGCCATTTAGTAAGGAAATGCGAACACTCCAAAAATCGGTTTAAAAACAAAAGTGAATTATTTTCTTCTGCAAGAGTCCGCCTGCAGTTTGGGCCGATGACTTGTGAACAGTGGTTTTTAAAAATGTAAACAAGAATGAGTGAGGTGCTGCACCTTCCGTGCCATGTTCAACAGCAATGGCTACACAGCGCAATGGCTGTGGCTCTGCGGTACCAAACACATGTATGAAAAATGCAGCATTACATGGGGGCCTGCCCCGGGTCTGCAGGCTGCCTCTGTCCTAAAACCTGTGAGCCCCAAGACAGATTCCTCAGCCTCTGAGTGCAAGTCTCTTCCTAAAACCCCGTGCTTCTGCCAAAACCAAGTAACGCGGTAGATGTGAGTCACTCACATCAACTTTGAATGCACAGTAGGCACTTCATACCTCCAAAGCAGTCTTTCTCCAAAGCACCCGAGACATGGGACTCCCTTTCTGCTTTCTGCTTTCTGCTCCCTGCTCCCTGGGAATTCTTGCCTTTCCTGAATCTATTCCAAAGAATGGCAATCGGATCTTGAAGAGATATCAGCACCTCCTTGTTGCAGCACTAGTTGCAGTAGCCCATAGGTGGACACAGCCCCCAGTCTGCCACTGGGAGGCCGGAAGAAGAAATGTTACATGTGCATGCAATGCGGTATGACTTGGGAAACTCTGCAGTAGGCACTGCAGAGTTGTGACAGCCAGGAGGAAACCTGGGGCCACTATGCCGAGTGAAATGAGCCAGGCACAGAGGAGCAGGCACTGCAGTTCCCACCCACACGGAGCACCTAGCACAGTCAAAGAAGCGAACACCAGAATGTTCGCTGGTGGTCAGGCACCCGGTGGAGGAGAAAGTGCGCACTTGCTAATCAACATGTAAAAAATTGCAGTTGCCCTGCCCGGTGTGGCTCAGTGGACAGAGCATTGGCCTGCGCACTACAGGGTCCCGGGTTGGATTCCGGTCAAGGGCACATGCTTGGGTTGTAGGCTCGATCCCCAGTGGAGAGCGTGTAAGAGGCAGCTTACAGGATGATTCTCTCTCATCATTGATGTTTCTAGCTCTCTTTCTCTCCTTTCCTCTCTGAAATCAATTAAAAAATATTTTTTTTAAATAAAAGATTTTAGTTAAGCAAGGTGAAGAGGTTTTAGAGAGCCCAGCTACAACATCCCGCCTACAAATAGCAACGCTCCACTGTACACCTAGGCGTCTGCAGAGGGCACATCTCATGCGCGGTGCTCTTACCACAATTAAAAACGTTTAGTATGTTCTCTTATATGAAAGAAGCAATTTTCTTTAAGAAAAAAGAAGAAAACTACCAAAAAGGTGTGCAACATTTAAAAAGTAATAAACCGTCTCAAAGCCTAATTTTTTTTTAGCGTTTCCTAGTCTCAAGTGTTTAGCATGAGCGACTACAATTCTCTTATTTTATCCACGAAGCAATAGATGCCCAGGGATAGCAGAGGCCTCCTCAGGTCACACGTTGGTGAGTGATTTAATGGCGAGAAGGGGGTCCCTCCTCTCTGACGCCCGGCCAGCAGGATCAGCAGGGAAAGGAAAGACATTTGCATAGCAGGGGATCGAATTCAGCCTTTCCTCCCCGGGAAGGGCCTTGGGAACAGCCGGAGATCAGATATGTTTCCAGCCTGTTTTGGCACCTGTCCATCCTGCAGTCCGTACAACTGGATGAATGCATAATGGCCTTTGCCCGGCTGGGTCCTGTTCCTCCTGCAAAGTTTTTTTTTTTTCATCTCGAGGGCCAGCAGAGTGGAAGAAGTCTGGTGTACCAAACGAAGGCTTCACACAGGGCTCCGGCCTCCCCCGCCAGCCCCGGCCCAGCCTATGGTTTTCAGAAGCAGGGTCATGTTTCTCCCGCTCCGGTCCCATGTTTACTAGGATACAACATTGTTACACTTGGTTGCATCAGAAAATACTGGAAGCACTTGGAGACACCGACGCCCCCACGTGATCTCAGAAGGCTCTGTTCGGTCGCCAGGGAGTTTACCAGCACAAACAAGCGCCCGTGAGGACAGGGCTGCCCCTGACAACTGCGGAAAACCCAGCCCCCTGCCAAGCGGGGAGGGGAAGGTTTTGATTATGTCTCAGGGAGCGCATACATGAATATATATATATATGAACGCGTCCCCTGCAGCCGCATCTCCTCTCTCCTCTCCTATTCCCACGGAAAGGATTGGTTTCAGACGCTGCGTCTCAGCAGAAGCATCGCTCACTTCCCCGAGTACCTCGGAGACCTTTGGCAGGGCGGTGGGGTTTGTCTTGGCACCCTCCTTCCCCATTCGGTACCTCTCCTTCCCCTTCCTGGGCATTTCATTCGGCACCCCATCAGGTTCTAATCTGCCTCTCATTTCTCAAGTACTTCCTTGTAGGTGTTTGTGATAATGGCTTAAAGCACTCTGCCTCCCGGAGGTGTTGGTCCGGAGCCTTGGACTGTGGTGCTCAGAAACCTGGGAAGCCTTCAGAAAAGAAATAATTTGATGACCTCGGCACAGCGCAGTGGGAGGGAATCTATAAGTAGGTGAGCTTTGAGGGTTCTGGGTGCCCACCGGGTCCAAAACGGGTGTCCCGCCTTCCTAAGTCTGTCTCAATAATGGTCTCTCTAAACCCGGGGTGGGGGTGGGGACTGTACCACCCCAAAGGAACAGAGAAGACACTGCTAGGGCAGAAAATAGCTGGCAGAGAAGAGCAGAAGTTAGAGGTAGCCTCATTTAGAAACCAAAACTAAAATATACAAAATCAGTCTTACGCCTATAAGCTTCTTTCTGTCTTAGCCATTTCTCCTTCTTTCCTTCCTTCCTTCCTTCCTTCCTTCCTTCCTTCCTTCCTTCCTTCCTTCCTTCTTTCCTTCCTTCTTTCCTTCCTTCCTTCCTCCTTTCCTTCCTCCCTCTCTTCTTTTTTCCTTCCCTCCCTTCTTCCCTCCCTCCCTCCTTTCCATCTATCTCTGTCTCTGCCTGTTTCTCCTACATAGTATAAACTTGACCTCTTTTCTCTTTTGTAGAAGTCGTTTTAAGAAAGGACCATGGCCGCATCACCCAGGGGAACTCACTGGGTGTCCCTAGTTTCCAGAAAGCTGGTTCCCTTCCTGTAATTAGCTTACCTTCTTGCTTCTTCCTTTTTCTTTTTTCATGGTTGCAAGTCCCTTGATTCATTAAGCATTCATGGAGGCGTCCACATTTTCTGTAAATAGCAGTTGCAGAGACTTACTTTCTAACAGAAGAGACATGACTCATTTTCTCAGGGGAAAAAAAATGACACCCTCTCATTAAGCAGTGACATCAAATCCAGGCTGTCAGTGGCATTATTAAAAGCCATGCGATGCTTCTTGGGGACTCTTAGTTCTATTATTACTGCAATTAAGTTTCATTCACAACTGAACTGCATTAGCAAAATATGTTTGGAATCCTCTATGACCAAAAAAAAAAAAGTCTTGGTCATAAGTTTTGATGGTATGGACATTGTATGTGAGCTTAGTCTCATGAGTAAGCAGGTAAGACACATTAACAACCCATATCAGATGAGGACTGTGTTTCCAAACATGTGTTCCATTAAGGTGCCAAAAAGCAGCCTTCCTTAATTTTCTGAATTTGCATTCTTAGGACAAGCTATGGAGTAAAACGAAAATCCTTCTAAGTAAATATTTCAGCCTAGATAGAAGCATAAATGGTCCAAAAGAGCGGTATACAGTGCTTTGAAACCCCACTATAGTGAACGTCTGAATATTTTTATTTGTATTCATTCATATTTGCCTTATCAAAGGATTATCTGAATTTCCTTCTTATAGCAGTATTCTCCTTCCTTTTACATTTATACAAAAGTGTCGGAAGTTTCCTAAGCATTTGATAGTAGGATATATTTAAAATAAATTAAGAGTGAAAGCTTCCACTTAAAGGACTTGTGAAAACTATTTTCACTCTCTTGTGAGAATTGCACCGGCACTTAATTTGTGTGAAAGAATACTAGACAGTGGAATATCTTAACTCCCTCGCTGAGGAACTCTTGAGTGCCCAGAAGGCGGAGCCTGTGGACACCAGTGGGCGTGTCCAAGAGGGCTCACCTGCTGACACCTGCCCCGTGCATCCCCTTGCTGTCATTGGGAGTGTGCCTTTTCCTCTCCGCTCTCATTCCTGCCTAGGGCGGAGCTCTGTCCTGGGAGCCCGCCTAATGTACCAGCATTCGTCCCTGGAACTATTCCCTATACATCTTTCCAGAAAGTCCCCTGGGGTCTCTTCTGCCCAGAGAGCTACCTCCTAGAAACAGGATCTTCTGTATCCAAAACTGAGTGTAAGCAGTAAGCAGTGCAGTGAGCTGGAGGGAAGAGATACATGTGAACAACCCCGAATCATTTACCGCACCCCTGTCTCCGGGCCGGGGTGCAGCCTCAGGAGCCTTCTGGAACACTGCCCTCCGGCAGCCAGCCACCGGGCATCGCTTAGACTTGGCGTGTGGGAGGAAACCTGGTTTCCATCCTGGGTCTTTCAGATTCCTGTTGCGAAGCCCCATCCCCAGGCTCCTGGTTGTGTCATTTAAAAGCCTGAATGATGACCCAGTTTGCCACCGCCATGGTTGTTTACTGCAGTTGGCCCTTCAGTGAATAACCCATCGGTGTTCTCCCATTCCCAGGCCTTCCCGTCGCAAACCTGCTTTCCTCTCCACCAGGGGTGGGCAAACTTTTTGATTCGAGGGCCCCCATGAGTTCTTACACTGGACCGGAGGCCGGAACAAAAGCAGCCTGACCATGCTGGCACTCTCATCTTGGGCTGCTGGTGAAGGAGCGGAGGGGAGAGCAAGAGAACCCTCCGCTCTTTCGGCTCCGCGGGCCGGAGAGAACAGCCTAATGGGCCGGATCCGGCCCACGGGCCGTAGTTTGCCCACGGCTGCTCTCCCCAGTAATGTGGCCATGAGGCCTTTGGTGGGGGTTACGCAGAAGTCCCTTCAGGGCCTGTTACAGATGGGTCCGTGGTCTCTGCTGACCGTCAGGCTTGTATGAGTGTGGAAAATGTCTAGAAACTTTGATAAGAAACTGAGCGAGGTCCGCTCTGGAAGGGGGGCAGCAGATAAAGAGTAAGTTTGATACTAGGACATAGAATCATAAGCCCATATACTGTCTACGTCCCCCAGTCATCCTGGTCTGTACATATTCTAACCAAGGACCTTCACAGTTTTGTACATTTTCCCAGTAGCCTTGATGATACCTGCTGCTCCCACTTTTTCCTAATTCCTTCTCCTTTTTAATCTTATAAAAGAACACTCAGCGCGGCCCCGTGGATTCTCTCAGTTCCCTTGTCAGCTCCCGTTCCCGGGCTCGGTCCCTGGGCGACGAGGGTCTCTGTCTTTGCGGGGGATCCTTTGCTCCGTGTGTGACTCCCCCACTGTTACTGGTGACTTAGACTCTTACTCTGGGATTTGACCCACATTTTTGCCAAGCTTGGAGGATGGGCTTTTCTAACGTTCGCACTGCCTGCCCAGCTCCACGCCACTGCCTGCCGCTCTGGACCCAGCACGCTGTCACCACAAGGCCTTTTCACTGCTGGCCACGGTCACAAAGTAGCCGTTTCTGCTTCGCACAGGCCCTGGCAGCTGGGCAATCCCAGAGTAGCAATCCTCCTTTCTAAAAATGGTCCTGATATTCCCTTTAAAACACACAGTGCGTTTTTATTTAGAAAATATTTATTTAGCTGTCAGAAACACTTCCACTAACCACTACCCTGTAAAAGGGCCGGGATCTGGTTACGTTACGCCCTCCGACGTCCTCGGAGTTCTGGTTTGTCATAAACCCAACATAATGAGCTCGAGCTGAAGAACCCTTTAGAGTTCCCCAGGCGGGATTTTCTTGTCACCTACCGTGTACACAAGGCAGTTATCTTAATCCTCAGCATCTTCTAAAGTCTGCGGCCCCTTATCTGGCGCGGTAAACAGACACACGCCTTCCACAAGGGGAAGTGGAGAAGATCAAGGGAACTCCAGGACTCGGTTTAATCTCCTTATGTACCCAGACCTGGCGATTTCAGCAGCTCCAGAGGCAGACGTCACTTAATGGAGGAAATTAGAAAACCCGATAAGATAAGTCGGAGGAGGTAGTAACTGATTAGCCTTCCCGGTCTGGGGAACAGACTGACCATGAGAAAGAAAATCAATAGATGTGTTTTTTGTGTGTTTTTCTTACTGTTTTTAAAGCAAGTGACATCCCAGGGCGAGTTCAGGATCAAAGCTGAATCAATAGCGCAGGAAGAGAAATCTAGGGGAAGGGGATCCGACGTGGACTAGCAAAGTCAAACTTGACCCAGCAAATCTGTCCTCCTCGGGAGGAAGTACTTTAGCTTGACTTTTTGCTCTGCCCTCTTCCCTCCTCTCCTGAGTGGTGACTTCATTCTAGAAATCAGGCCTCCCAGGTGGTCAGCATTGAATGGTTCCACCTGGAATCACTATGCATGCACACATGGTATACACGACTCTATTATTGTATGCACATGTTTGTTTTTTCATCATTTGGGCTCTGGTGCACTTTGTGTTTGAGAATTCATTTGACATGATGTTTTTCAAGAGTTCCTAATTCCCGTGTGTGTTCCAAGCACAGAATCTTCCTTCTTTCCCCCCTCCTGCCATCCAAGGACCTTACCCATTTCTCTTCATTCTGCCCTACGAACCCTCTGTTCTGCCAATAGGGGGGTTCACACATGCTTACTTACACCCCAGTCATGCAGGACTCTGCAAACATAATATGTGTTGAAAGCAGGATGACCTTCTGCCCATTTCTGAACAACACAGGTCTGATAATAATGATAATAAAGTAAGAATCTTGGTGATGTGGGGATCACTAAATCCTGTGGGGCATTTCACGGCTTTAGTATGTCCCCCAACCCACCAAGTGTCTCAACAGGGAATATTCTGAGGATCTTGCACCTCGATTGGAATGAGAAGGAGCACGGTATCCACTTATATTTTCATGAGATAACATAGGAATAAAACAGACATTTACCTCTCATTGAACATGCAAGAACATAAAGATTGAGATCTGGAAAGGGCTTAGTTTATTGCTCATCTAATCGAATCCTTTCTTTTATGGTCAGTCATTTTGCATGTGGGCATCCATTTGCTAAAGAATGTCCTGATGATTTTGTGATTTCCAGGAAAATGGGAATTTTTTCATCTGAGCCGATGAATTCATCTTATTTAGATTGGACATTGTGGAGGACTGGCTCACCTGTCCTGTATGTGGAGACATGGGCTGGTCTAGGCACAACGTTCTGGGGAATAAGCTCTTTGACATTTGCAGAGCTGGTTTTCTGAGAGACGCCAATTGTTCTCAAATGGAGCTGGAGTTAGACCTGTGGACACGAAGAGGTGCCATCTAGATACTTTATTAACTCAGAAGGGCTGGACTAGCCAGTGCCAGTGCATGAAAACAGTGTATTTCTTCTTCTGGGTTCCAGAGAAATACTGAGTCTCAGGTGATTGAAGCTGTGGGTAATGAAACCAGCAATCCAAGGAGTTTATCAAGTTTCTCCTGCCTGCCTGCCTGCCTGCGTTGGCTACTTTGAAGTATTATATAACTTTCTGGTGATCTGGAAAAGTGATACAAGGGAAGTGTTGGCTAGCCAATGTTAATATTTGCTCAAAACAGTGAGTCATATAAACTGGGATTTCCTCTTTGGGCTGCTTGTTACTGGCATATTGTCTGAGTCTCGGTATAATTTGACGCAGTAACCCTCGTTTGAGATGGGGAAGAATGCCTTGTTCAGGTTAAGAGGGCCTTGATTTGTCTTGAAATTCCTGTCGAAGAGATTCCTTGGTTACATTTAGAGGAATAAATAAGTCTCATCAGCGATTGCCTGTTGAGACTGCTTTTTTTTTCCCCTTCACTCCCCATGACATGTGTCCACACCCTGGCTCATATACAATTCTTCTAAGAAACAGTTATTCAACTGCCTTTTCCAATATAGTGGACCATCTCAATCAGAAGAAAGTTCAGAAAGTGACCTTGAAATAGAAAAGGTGTAGTAGATACTAACAGAATCACGCCTAGAATAATCTACCATGCAAAAATTAAAAAAAAATAAATAAAAACAATAAACAAAGAAAACACCCCAAAATTCATCATTTTCTTTACCACAGGCAAAACCTGAGCTATATGTATCCTGTTTTCCTAGACTTACCCTTTCATGGTTCTAAGAGTTTCTCAGGGTTCTAGAAAGTACAGTGTGCTAGATTATCACGCCATCTGCTTATAAAATGAAAATATTAACAAGGCAAGTCACAGGTAGGCAGCTCAGTCACACTTCTCTCTGGACAACCATGTACCCGTGGCTGCAGCTAGTGACAGAGCAGTGGGCTGTGGAGTCGGGCTGACCTGAGCTCAAATCCAGGCTCTGCACCTGACCAATGGATCGCTTTGGGAAGCCCTTCTCATCAGTGAGATGGGAAAAATCAAAGAACCTGTCTGGTATGAGAATGGAAAATAATATTGTCGATAGGTAGGGCGCCCAAGCAAAGGTCCTGACACACAGAAACAGATCACACACATGTTTAGTTATTATTGTAGGGTTAAAACTCAATGTGCTGCTGTGGAAAATAGGGCAGTAGTTCCTAAAATAATTAAACATAGAATGACCATATGATATAGCAATGTCACCCCTGGATGTATTCTGAAAAAAATTGATAGCAGAGACTCAAGCAGGTATTTGTACACACCTTGTTCATAGCAGAGTTATTCCAATTGCCCAATGTGGATACCACACAAATAGCCACCAACTGCTGAATAAACAAAACGTGGTGTATACATAGGTCAATGGTATATTAGTCAACCCTAAAGAGAGTCGAAATCTTAACACCTGCTACAGCATGAATGGACCTGGAAGACATTATGCTAAGAGAAATAAGCCAGGCATAGAAGGACAAGTATTGAATGATGATACTTGCATGAGATACCCAGAATAGTGAGATGCAGAGGGTCAGAAAGGAGAATGGGGGCCGCCAGGGCAGGAGGGAGGAAGGGAGGGAGGGAGGAAGGGGAGTTCAGGCTGAGTAGGTTAAGTTTCTGTTTGGGAAGATACAGAAGTTCCAGAGTTGGATGATGGGTGATGATTGCAAAACAACCCAAATGTACTTAATGCCACTAAACTGTCTGTTCAAAAATGGTTCTTGTCATACATCTTATGATAACATATATATATATTTTATCAGGATAAAAATAATGTTGCTCACTTGTAGCTACCCAGAGTGTATTCTTCTAATCTAAGAGCATATCCCATATTTTCATTGTGACTATGATGAGGAAGTTATTGGGTTATTAATTCCTTTTGGTTTCTCCTTTGTAGAACTATTGAGTGGATTCTACTACAGTTTAATACCTGCTTTTATATTCCAACTCTCTGTGTAGCACTGTCTTCCATGTGCCTTGCGCAATGCCTAGTATACAGTAGGTGCTCAAAAGTATTCCTCTTACAAAGCTCTGATCACTCAGAAATGCTCTCTGAAGAGCTCAGAGGAGAGCTGATCACCATTGCTCCCCTTACTTTTGAACAGAATTCTGTGGCTGTATTTGATCACACATGCATTGAAAATTAATTTTCTTAGCATTGCTGGCAGAAATCCATATGGAAGCGTGCACTTTACCCAAGTTCCTCTTTGCCTGCTAACTTGCTTTCTGCATCGACTGTTGCTGAATCTAATAAACATAATTTATCTGTTGTGGAGTTCAGCTTATAAAAGTTTCTGGGATCCAACAGATTTCAGCTATTTCTTGAATACTGCAGATGTCTTACTTAAAAAAAAATAAAAGTACACCACCATATGTTCCCAGTTCCCATGAGTGGATTTCAGGGAAGTTTTAACAGTGAGAAGAGGTTTTTTCCTTCTTTTGAAACATAGCCTGTGGGTTTAGTGCTTGTAGCGGTTGATTTGGGATTAGACAAGAACCCCCACTAAAAGCTTAGTCGCAGGGCTGCGCCAAGAGCCCCCCTCAGCCGGGCTCACACCTGCCATAGTTTGCAGAGACAGCCCTGTGGCCTGGGTCCTCCATCTTGTACCACTTGCTCACCAAGTCCCATGGAATCTCGGATCCCAAATCCCTCCAAACAGGCTGTGTTCAGACGCCCTGCCAAGTAAAGGGCTGTTAAAAAGATGGACAAGTTTACTATTTGAATCCTTCATTCTCTCTTTCCATGTCTCAAGCCCTCTGAGACGAACAACTGCAAACCTTTAATTTTTAAAAATTTGAATTGTGGGGCAGAGAATATCCAAATATTAAACACACAAACCAAGGAGCCACAGACATGGCATTGTGCAAACTTATGTGCGAAGCCTGACTCCGCCTGGCCACTCCACCGAGACAGGAACCCCCCAAACCGTCTTCGCTCAGGAAAATATTACACTCATTGTTTTTGATGACACCAGCTGTTATAAATCAGAGATAAGACATTTTCTCACAAAAATACCATTCAAGGGACATGCTATAAACAGTATGGATGCCTGGTCTCCTGGTACCATTGGGCAAAACTCTTCAAGGAGCCGGAAGCTGGTTTGGCTCAGTGGATAGAGCATCGGCCTGCGGACTGAAGGGTCCCAGGTTCAATTCCAGTCAAGGGCATGTACCTTGGTTGCGGGCATATCCCCAGTAGGGGGTGTGCAAGAGACAGCTGATCAATGACTCTCTCTCATCGATGTTTCTAACTATCTCTCTCCCTTCCTCTCTGTAAAAAATCAATAAAATATATTTTAAAAAAATAAAAATAAAAAACTCTCCAAGGATGCCTTCTCTAAACAAGGCTTGGGAGGGGCTGGGGCTCTGTGGCCACATTGAGGACCTGGGAGCTCTTACCCCCACATTGGAATGCCTGTGGTGAAGACTTAAAGAGTCTACAAAGGACCCAACACAGTGGTGCATTATTCTTCCGGATCCAGGGAGGATGAGCTACGTGGCTTTGGGCCTAACCTAGTTTGCTGCATGTGTTTGTAAATAAAGTTTTATTAAAGCATCACAGCTGAAACTGGTTTGGCTCAGTGGATAGAGCATCAGCCTGCGGACTGAACGGTCCCTGGTTCGATTCCTGTCAAGGGCATGTACCTTGGTTGTGGGCACATCCCCAGTAGGAGGTGTGCAAGAGGCAGATGATCGGTGTTTCTCATCAATGTTTCTAACTTTCTATCCCTCTCTCTTCCTCTCTGTAAAAAATCAATAAAAATATATTTAAAACAATAAAAAATAAAATAAAATAAAAATAAAGCACCACAAAGCTCATCTATTTATGAGTTATGGATGGCAAACGTGCGTAGTTGTGACAGACTGTCACAACTATGCACGTTTGCCATCCATAATTCATATATATATATTTGTTTTTTAAATCTGGACCTTTACAGAAAATGTTTATGGACCCCTATTCTAAACCAAGAGTGGCTAGTCTTTCAAACCACAATCTCAGGTCATTGGCTCCTAGTCTCTTAGTTGTGGGGGGAACGTGATCATTCATATGAGGTTGGGTGGGGTGAGGAAACCATTCAAAATGGATTACAGTGAGAGGCACTGGAATGGTGATGGTGGTAAACTCTCAAAATGGCTCAAAACATTGTCCCGCAGATCATTTCTGGTACATAGCATAGGGAGCTAAAAAAAGAGGCCACGAGAAAATTGTGAGAAAGTGAATAAGGTTAACTAAATAGAGGAATGAGTCAGGATAGCTTCGTCCCATCCATCCTTGGGATTCTTCTTTGAGTCCTGGACTATGGTTGTTCACCAAGCAATCAGGATGTATCTCCATTACCATGGCAAGAAGTTGGAGTCATTTTTCCCCCAAAGTCATTCCAATTCCCTGCTACATGTGTCATGGGCAATTTGTCTTTTCCAATTTCACTGGACATGGAGGGACTGCCTGTATGTCCCTGTGCATGTATGTATCTATATATCTACCCGTACAAAATGTAATTTTAAATAGTCTGTATTTACGCTATTAAAATAATTTGGATATCTAGCATCATTTATTTTTTTAGTATATTTTTATTGATTTCAAAGAAGAAGAGAGAGGGAGAAAGAGATAGAGATACCAATGATGAGAGAGAATTATTGGTCAGCCGCCTCCTGAACACCCCCTGCTGGGGATCAAACAGAAATCTGGTCATATGCCTTATACCATAATCACACCCAGGACCCTTAAATCTTTAGGCTGATGCTCTATCCACTGGGTCAAACAGGCTATAGCATCTAACATGTTTTAAATTAATTTTCTACATAATATTTCTCACAAATATTTTTAATATGTTAATATTGTATATGGGGGGGGGGGTGATAGCCATATTATTCAGTACTCATGAAGAATGATCCAAAGCAGTGAAAATGATTCCAGGTGAGTGGCTTCGTTTTCCCCAATCTCAGTTCCCCCACATGGCAAATAAAAGTAATAATAGCACCTCCCTCAGCCCTGGGACAGCCAATGCACCAGATAATTCCAGCCGCATGCCTGGAAGGCACCGGGCTGGCTATTTTTATTGTAATTGTCACATCACTTTCACAGCTCTCTCAAGTTCGGCCCTATGACAAGGAAAGAACACCCGGAGATTTGCCACGTAATTGTGCGTCAGTCTAAATGGAACATTTCCCACCAAAAGTGAAAATAGCCCCGTCTGGCATTTCTCTGGGTCGAGGAGGAAAAAAACAATCATTTGTCAAAGACACTATTTTATGAGGATTTAACTGGGCACAGAGTGAATTTGTGGCTTGGCCAAGGAGAGAAATATTTGAAAAACATCTCAAAGATGGCAGCGACATCCGCATCGCCCCAGGGAGCAGCTTAAGAATGACAATATCTCGCGGTCACATGCCCCTGAGAAAGTGGCACATGTCAAAGGGGCAGGCAGCCTTCCCCCTCCCACCCCCCCACCCCGGTCACCACCTTTCTCTTTCTGAATCTTCAGAAGCGTATTAACCCTTTCCCAGGGCCATGGGGGAAATCCTCTCACTATGGACTTCAATGTCACACGTCAGCTACACCCTGGTTTTTTCTGCTTTGGGTTTGGAGCCTGTACGACCCTCTCCAAAGCTTTCCGCAATGTTATGTCACCTTTGGCTTTAAATAAAGACGCTTCCTGCCTAAACCGGTCTGGCTCAGTGGATAGAGCTTTGGCCTGCGGACTGAGAGGTCCCAGGTTCAATTCTGGTCAAGGGCATGTACATTGGTTGCGGGCACATCTCCAGTAGGAGGTGTGTAAGAGACAGCTGGTCGATGTTCCTCTCTCATCGATGTTTCCAGCTCTCTATCCTTCTCCCTTCCTCTCTGTAAAAAAAATCAATAAAATATATTTTTTTAAAAAGAGGCTTCCTGTTAAAAGCAACATATCTAGTAAAGTTCAAGAATTAGCATGAGCACGTTTTTGTTTTGATTTATTTCACCAACTATGTTGGTATGATAAAAATATATCTTTTTTTTTAAAAGAAAGATTTGTTGCTATTTCTGCTATTAGTGGAATACATACAATATAGGCCAAAAATCAAAGACAACCTAATGATCATTCCAGCCAAGTTCAAGGGAAGGTTGTCATGGGAGTGGCATCTCAGGTGGATCTTAATTTACCGGAACTGGTTTCCCAGGTCCTTTTGTTCTCATGATATTTAGTGGATCATTGATTGGACCACATAATACTTTTAAATAATCCATCACACTCCTGTGTCCCAGGATTTCATTGAAATGCACAGGGCACTTCCTAGTGAAAACAAAAGATGTTTTGTGCAGACCACAATGGACTGCATGCCAGTGTTTCTATTCATCCAATTCCATAGGACAACATTGCTTAATTTCTACTAAACATTTCAAGGCGGTTGTTTTTTAGAAAGCATAAAATAAAAGCTTGCATACCTAGTCATTTTTTAAATTTTTTAAAATATATTTTATTGATTTTTCACAAAGAGGAAGGGAGAGAAGTAGGGAGAGTTAGAAACATCCATGAGAGAGAAACATCGATCAGCTGCCTCCTGCACACCCCTATTGGGGATGTGCACACAACCAAAGTACATGCCCTTGACTGGAATCGAACCTGGGACCCTTTGGTCCGCAGGCCAACCCCCTATCCACTGAGACACACAGGTTAGGGCAAGGCTTGCATATTTAAATACTATAAGTAACGGTGCCTGTGATAGCTCTGTCTTACCTTGAAGTGTCCAAGAGGTCTATGAAAAGATGCTCACACAATCATCATCAGGGAAACATATTAAAACCAAGATGGGAAATAACTTCATACTGATGATGATTGTTATCTGTAACTATAACCTGTTATCACAAATGCAAGAGAGAAGCGCTGGTGGGATGTGGAGAAAGGGGAAGCATGGCTCTCTGCCCTACAAGAGTTAGCGCTTGACTTGGAAAACTAGAAAAACAATGATCAAGAACCACAAGGAGTTTCATAACTGAAACAGAAATAGCGACCAGAAAGTCTTCACCAGTTGAGAGGCTGAGGGTCAGTGCAAGTGGCAGGAGCTGCCGGTGGAGAAGCGAGATTTGTAAAGGAGACACCGGATTTGTGGTTAAGGCCAGCCCCAGGGAAGGCGAGAGCCACATCACAATAAAGGTGAGAGTCAGGTTCATGTTGGCAGGAGTGAAACCCATTTCACAACGAAGGAGGAAAGAAATGAACAAAGCTCCTTCAAGTTTCATGGGAAGCAGGAAGTCAAGTCAAATGCAGGAGCCACCAGGTAACTGAGATTTACTGGACAGAGCGTGGTGGCGGCCACAGCTACCTGCGGATGACAGTGGCTTCGAACAGGAAGACGGAGGGAGATGCATCGCGGAAGCTCAGCGACAGGGTGTCTGCTCTGTGGAAGCCAAAGGAATAGCAGCGTCAGAGACACGTTTCCCATAAAGAACAGACAAGCTAGTCAGCATTTCCTATCAGCTTAGGACGGCCACATTGCTTCACACACGGTGATGCAGGGAGCTGATGGAGAGGAAAATGGGGTTCGGAGGCTCATGTTTGCCCAGCATTACAGAGAATTGAGGCTGCAGAACATACCTCCTATCTCAAAATCTAGGGACTCTTTTTCCGTGCCTGGAATTGGACAATCACAGGTCTCTAGGAGACAGAGGTGGCCGCGGTGAAGGAGGGAAAAGAGGGAAACGATGACGTGCACGTGGCGGGAAGAGCAGCTGGTGACGGCCTTATTCCCAGGCCGCGGGGAGCCACGGAGACTGAAAACTCCCCACTTCACAGGGAGGTCACCCCGATGCTTCAAAAGGAGAAAATCTGAACGCGAGCTTCCCAAATCATGACACGTAGGAATCGTTCTTGATTCTTTCCTTTTCTTCTTAGAACAGAAGCCAATTCCTGGCGTGTACCTTCCACCTATATCCAGAATTCTATCCCCTCTTTGCAATGCCTCGCTGGCCCCTAGCACCCTCCTATTAGGAAGGTGGGGGGCGGGGAAAGAGGTTTCCTTACAAACGAATTACCAAGGTGTGACTGGGTGCAGGGCCAGGGATGCAAAGACTGTCACCGAAAAGGAGGACGGGAGTTGTGTTGGGGGCCAGAAGGAGCTCCATAGAACGGGGTGCACTGAGCCCTGCCCTCCGGGAACCTGGCCCCGGGCTCTGCTTTCTCACGGGGACAGAATTAGGGTTTCTCCCCTCCTCCACAGTGACAGAACAACAGTAAGTCAGGCAGTGGGCAGCCATCATGTCACCCGGTGAGTTGAGGGAAGTCCCCCAGACCGGAAGGTGGTCTCAGATTCAGTAATTTGTGGGCAGGTCTCATGGAAGCTGTTCCACTCGGGGAAGGGGAGGGGGTTACTGTATCTTGCAGGGAAGGAGGCAGGTCACAGGTCAGAACTGGCGAAGGGGAGAGGTTCCAGGCAGTGTCCAGCAGGCACAGGCATGAGTTTTCTGCCGTCCTCCCCCAGAGGAGTGCTGGGGTCGGTGTTTGTTTCTCCAGCGAGAAGACAGTTCGCACAGCTGGTGGCCAATGGGAAGCCCACCCACGCTGGGGCGTCTGCAGATGTCCGGGGCCTGGCCGCTCAGACAGAGCTGGCTGCCCTCGGTGTCCAGGCTCTGCCCTTGCAGACGGTGAGCTGATGCCACGTGGCCCAAAGCCCCCACCATAAATGGCATGGTCAGCATAGACAGCCTGCGGGGTCTCAGCAAGCCCGGGTAACGTCGCCTCTCGGCAGCACAGTCCCAGGGCTCAGACTGTCGCCCAAGAGCTGGGGCAAAGGGCCAGGCCATTCTTGGTGCAAAGTGAATTTTTTACTGCGTAGGGCGGGCAAGGTAGATTCGCAAATAACTCTAATGCAAAGCCAGTAGTGCATGGACCTTCAGGATGAAATAGAGAAACTCTCTAGGAATTTAGGAAGATTGAGAATACTCCAGCGGGGACCAGGCAGATAACGTTTGTGAAAATACGTTGAAAAAAATACTATATATATATATATATATATATATATATATATATAGAGAGAGAGAGAGAGAGAGAGAGAGAATATTTTTATATACTAAAAAAATATAGTATTTTATATATATATATACTATATATGTAGTATCAACAAATATATATAGTATTTTTATATACTAAAATATAGTATTTTATATAGTATATATATATATATATATATATATATATAGTATCGACAAGTTACATGTGAATATATATATATTTTTTTTTCACATGTAACTTGTTGATTTGGGAACTAACCACCTGAGTTTACAGAATCTTTATGCTTCCATCTGTCCTGTCATTAAAAAAATAAATAAACAAGGTACCCAAAGGAATGTGCTGTTTTGCTACCAGAGGGCAAGGCAGGCAACCACGTGGGAAACATACACGTTCAAGGAACAACAGACGTGACATAAGTCTGTCTGACAGCTCTTCTCTGTAAATTCAGTCCCGAATTATGCAAACCTTAGCAGGCAGACGAAACAGCAAACAAAATGAGGGCTGTTTTCTGCCGAGGTGACTGTGTGTGTGTGTGTGTGTGTGTGTGTGTGTGTGTATGTGTGTGTATGTGTGTGTGTGTGTGTGATTAGATTCCTTGAAATAATTGTGTGGGCACTTTGGCCCTCAGCAATCGCATACCATCAGATACTGTAAAACACGGGAGAACAGGTTAAAACAAAAAGAAAGGCCAGCAGTGAGTTTCTGCTCACAGAGAGGAGATAAAGCTCCAAGGTATGTGCAGATTGACGCCACCGAACCAAACCCGTCTCATTCCTGCTGGTGTCTCCTAAAGAAAACTCGATTCCCCAGAAATCCCAGAAGAGCCACTCAAGCCCATGCATACCCCTGCTGACGACTTCTCAGAGGCTAATGAGCACGTTCTAGTGTGAGGCTGCCGGAGGAGGTTACCAAAGGCACAGCCATGTCCCAACAGCGTGGCCTGGACATGGGAGGCTCCGGCCCTCTCCCTTGACCTTGAAATGCAGGTTCCACCCCTGTGCCCACTGGGGGAGCAGGTGAAGGACCCAGCTTTGAGGGAGCATGTGTTGTCCAGGCCATCCCGATGGCCACGGCATATGCTGTTAAGACTCTGCATGCCCTTTCAGATCCTGGTGACAGGGGGGGGAAGATGCCCGCATCTGGCAGCTGGCCCGGACAGGCCTCCTCAGCACGCTCCTCCTCTTGCTTCCCAGAACTGCCACCTGCCAGGATGCCGAGGCCTGCTCTCCCTTCATCTCTCCTCGCCCTCCGTGCAGGGGGTCAGTTTTGAACTCCACCCGGGAAGCTCCTGAGTTTGCAAAGCAACCAAGGCAAGTTCGCAGTTGGAGAGAACCGATCGGGTCCAACATGGCGGCGTGGAACAGTGGTGGACAGATAGTGACTGGAGGTTCATAATGGAACCTTCTGGAAGCAGCTGGGCGGGGCCCACAGCAGACAGGTGACTCATTAGGAGGCCACGAGGCTGCTGATGGGGAAAGGGAACCCACAACCCACCTCACCTCCCACCTCGGGGTTGTTTCTTTTGTTTGATCCATACTTTTCAGCTTACTTTTCACCACCTCCAGGTTAATGAAGTTACTTTTGCTTCCAAGATTAACAAAACATGCTTCTGCTAACAAATAAGTCAAAGATCTTCAGATAAAAAAACACGTAGGATTTCCTTGCAGCAGGAAAAAAAAAGGGGGGGAGGGAGGGCATTTACCTGGAGAGTAGAGCATTTTGACAAAAAAAAATTGAGATTCTTGAATTTGGATGTTGCATTGCACTTTATGTGTGTAAAATCGGTCTTTTATTTTAAAGGACTACATTGTAACTTCCAATTTTAAACATTTAACCTCTTGCTGTGGGCCGGTAAGGGACCCATTGTACTAGAACAATAGTAACTTGTTTACAACGATTTTATTTAAAAAGAGGGGGAAAAAAGCAACACTGAAGTTCTATAATCTTAGTTTCCTAAGAAGTCAACAGCTATAATGAAGCCATTTGATACTTGTGTTTTACTTTGTAACTCGGCCTGAATACAATGTGTGAGATGCTTTTTATTAACAGATTTTGCAAGAGTTTGTATTAGTGGATCCTGTTTATTTATTTGGGGGGGGGGGGCTCCTTGGTCTTTAGTCTTTGTTGTTGTTGTTTTCTGTTTTGCTTTGATGAGTGTGTGCATGCCTGTGAGGCTATGTGAGTGTATGTGGACTTTTAAAGACTTCTTTTCAAGAGACTTGAAAAGTGATCCTCAGAGGATGGGAGTTATGACATTAGTCCGAAAACCAGGGGGAGAGGGTGGAAATAGTTCTGGTCTCTACCAGGAATAACAGCTACAATTTTTTGAAAGTGACACTTGCATTTTAAAGTCTTGAGGAAGATATTTTAATCCTTAAGCAACATCCACCTCACATAGTCATCCACATTAAAAAATAGATCCCTATCTAAAGACATAGATGTCTCATTTCACTAAAGCAAACCATTTTAATGTTTCATTATGTGCATCCAAATTAGTCCTAGATGAATTCTGGAAAAGTTACAAACATATTAAGCTTTTATAAATTGCGAATACATTAGTGTTTTATAAATTAAACCATATTCATATTGCCAAAGCAAACTCACTTTTGAGCATATGTATAATTTATAATATAACAATATATTTATAATGTAAAATTTAATTTAAATTGCATATACATTCAGTTGAAGCGAAACTTTGTTTTCTCAGCTATTCCTTAAAAAGGACCTGCATGTATTTATCTCTAACTAAGCTAACAGTCCTCATCTTCAATGTGATACTCACCAGCATGGTGAACCTAATTTTAATAAATAGTGCCCTCTTTTGAAATTCAACACTTCCCTTATTTCAGCCAAATGATGTATTTCTGCCGATTTATTAAATGTAGCAAATGTTCCTCAAAATGGGAGGTGTGACTTCAAAGGTTGGAGGTGCGAACTGGCATGTGGCTTTATTTGATTCCTCTCCTCCTCCTCGGAATGCAGTGTATACAGTGTATCCCTCCTCCCTCACTGTGGCGGACAGACGGACACGTTGCATTCATGATAGACGGCTGTGCCCACCTTTCTGACTGGGGCCTGGCCATGTGGCTTGCGTTGGCCAATGCGATGATTGCAGTCATGACAAGGCCAAGAGAAACTTGACCCGACGCTTGTCCATCATGCCCACTGTGCTCATGGTCAACTCGAGCCACCAACAGTTCGCAGAGCCTCAGACCTGTGGGAGCCAGTCAGGATCAGCAGAGCCTGAGACCCCGGCCAACTGCAGCAGACGGGGGAGCGATAAACACTTATCGGTGCATCCCACCGAGTTTCCATGGTTGTTTCAGGAAATTGTGTTCCCAGCCCAGCAGCTTGGCTGGTGCCCAGTATCTCTGAGTGAACTGGGCCTTCGGAGACCATCAGTGGGCCTGTCAGATTCCCCCACTTCCTCATCTCCGAAAGGAAAGATAGCAGGGACCAGACCAGCTCCCTGGTCATGTCTACATCTGTAGTGTGTGGCTGGTTGATTTTAAAGGGGATGGTTTACTTCCATTGCACCTGCAGGTGCCTTTTGCAAAAGTTAGTTTATGGCTCTAGGTTTCTGGGACAGCCCTGAACTATTGCATGATTGCAGGGAATTTTGTTTCATTCCACTTAGCTCTCCTTAGCTCTCCTCACCCTGGTGCGCCATGTCTTCCGCCACCCAAAAGCAGAAGGGGGCATCGGGGGTGACACTTGCTTCCTAGCCCAGCACCCTGCCTCGGGACTGTGCAAACTTGGGCAGGTCATGGCGGGCTCACTGTCTTCATTTGGTGACACTGGTGTGCACCATCGTTGTTTGCTTTAAGAAACCGGTGAGTGCATCTGTTTAATTTCAGGCATATAGTAAGAATTCAGAATGTTGCCCGGCACCTCTAGTATTTCTCTGCCTTGGCTATTGGAAAAGTGAGCCTTGCCATTCTCCGGCCTCCAAGATGTTGGTTAAGAACTAAAAGAGTTTAGTGTCTGAGGAGAGAGGGGGCGCTCCCCCCCAGAGAACCCATGTAGAGGAGCAGGACTAAGATCTGGGCCCGTTGAGTCAGGAAGGGTGCTGGGGGCATCGCTAAGTGGGTGCACTCTCATTGCTCACCTTGGGAGACTCCCGTATCAAAACGAAGCCACCTGATAGCGTTGAAATGACAAAAGAGAGACACAAGTCAAAGATCTACTTCTATTGCTAGTGACACAGTTAGTGCTCCCGTATCATCCATTCCTGGACACCTCTTGCCCATTTGCACTGGATGCTGATGTGACTACGGACACGCCACTTCCCCTGTTGGAATCACAATTTCGTTTTCTCTAAAAATGGAAGTGGGGGCGAGCCCGCTGTTGAAAGAAAAAAACCCTCCTGAGGTGTGGATGTCCTACTTCTTCAGTCTGTCTGTTAAATCCGGGGTTCTGGGGGATTGGGCTGGGAGGGAAAAGTCCGGCCCCCAGCAGTGGGCCCAGGGTGCGCTCTCCGTGTGTGGAGGTCAGGAAGTCTGCCCTTTAGCCAGGAGAGCACACTGCGGGGGAGGACCACGCTGGCGGCTTCCCTCTCTGCTCCCCGGGAATGTGAATGACACCCCCCCACCCCACCCCCGTGTGCCATGCGGAGTGCGCCTCCACAGGGCTGACTGGGAGAAGGCGGGGCACTGTGGACAGGTGCCCCTGGACACTTTAGTTTCACGTCTTGTCCAGTAGAGGCTCAGGCCTCAGAACCACCCGTCCCCAGTGCATGGCTAGTCTCGGGGAACCCCAGCTCCCCACTGGGGGCAGCACGGCCTCGGGGTGACCCTGGGCGAGGCATTTGGGACTGCTGGCTGCGTTCTCGTTCTGACCTCAGAGGAGAGGGAAGGAGGCCGCAGGCGGGCTGGGACTGGTCTGCTGCACACACGCCATCCCCCTGATGTTCAGAGCCCACGTGTGGGTTCAGAGCAGCCTCTTGTTCACGTTCGACAGCAGCCTGCCCCCCAGTGCCTGCTGGGACATGGAGATACCAGACTGAACGACAAAGCGCGGCTTCGAACCCGTAACGCTTCCAGCCTCAGACGTCCAGCAGGCCCAGGCTTCCCGGTAAAGCCAGGCAGTTCTAATGGAGCGGGTCAGCACCAAGCAATTAAAATAACTCCATAAAAATGGCAGCTCAGACCGACCGTTCCCAGGGGAATGGCTGCTGACAAAGGCAGATGGGGAACAGAGGTGCTCAGATAGGGCGGGGATGCTCCCAGGGCTCAGGAGTGGGCAAACTTTTTGACTCGAGGGCCACCATGGGTTCTTAAACCGGACCGGAGGGCCGGAACAAAAGCAACCTGACCATGCTGGCACTCTCATCTTGGGCTGCTGGTGAAGGAGCGGAGGGGAGAGCAAGAGAACCCTCCACTCTTTCGGCTCCGAGGGCCGGAGAGAACAGCCGAACGGGCCGGATCTGGCCCACAGGCCTTAGTTTGCCCACGGCTGCTCCCAGACCCTTCTGCTCCCTCCTCCCCTCTCTGGCCTATGCCCTCCATGGTTCTTGCTCTGTCTTACTCCCCACAGTCCTCAGCACCTTGTCTTATCCCCAGGGCATCGTCCTCTCTGCCTCAGCTCTCCTGGGCTTCCCTCTCCTCTGTGGATCTGGCGTGAGTCACCGGGCCTGCCCCCTCTTTCCAGGGGCCCCCTCCCTCCAGCGCCCACCCCAGCGGCCTCCACGAACACCCGCCTGCTTTTACAAGTCCCCGGTAGGTCTGCAGTTTATTGGAGGGTGAGGGAGGCAAATCCACCCTCAGGTTGGGGGCTGGGGAGGGCTGGCGGTTTCCTCCGTGGGGTTCCCCAGCCATCACAGAAGGGGCAGACAGCTTTCTGGCTCCCGTCTGTCGAATCCCCATCCGAAGGGCCTGGGCGGCTGTGGGTGTCTCAAAGCCACCTTTGGGCAGAAAGGATAATAAAAACGTTCAGGCAGACATTGGGGGCAGCGTTCCAAGCTGCCTGCTGCCAAGTCCCCAGTTAAGAGGGGCCTGGCTCGCAGCCTCTGGCATTAACCCCTTCCCTCCGGGTCTCCATGGGCATTAACCCCTTCCCTCTGGGTCTCCATGGAGATGTTTCCAGCGTGATGCCTGGAACTGAGGGAGAGGAAGGGAGCCAGGGAGGGAGGGGAGGAGGGAGATTTCGCAGTGAAAGAAATCAGTGGGCAGCATCCACATTTCAAGGTTGCAAAGTTTCATGCCACCGGGACAACCTGTGCTTCGGTACATCCGAGGTTGTGAGGTGGGAGGGTGGTCAGCGTGTTTGAAAGAACAACATCGAGGGGTGCGACTCAGCGTTCCCTGGTTTTTTAACAGCCACGAACAGCTTGATATTTTTGGCTTGGAGATAGGTGTGTGTTTCTCTTTAAAAATATGAGGTATTAGGCTCACTCCCAAAGCACATTCAAGTAAGGTGGCCTGTGAGCCACACTGCTCTCTTAGGGCAACGCGTCCTACCAAGAGGGAAGGAAGGAAGGAGACTCAGGTGACATACCTACATCCTGAGGGCCTCGCTGCTTGCTGTTGGTCTGTCACGTCGTAGCAGCTGCCTCTGCGTCTATTGTATTTAGCGTGCTCACGTCTTACATTCCCTCCATTTCAAGAACCTCAGACATCACGTACTGAATAAAGCCAGGTCAAAAGAGATGAAACAGAAAGACAGACCCGGAACTCCCATGATGCTCAGCGTAGCGTGCCTTGGCACCTGCCTGGTGGCCTGCATTTGCATCCAGGCTTTGTCTGGTTTCTTTCCTATTTCCTCCCAGGTTCCATGAGGATAGCACACTTGAGAGTCCTGGTGAGGACTGAATGAGATACTACTCGCAAAGTTCTTCCCCAAGTACCTGATGCAGATCAGTGCTAAAAGCATACCTGTTACCATACTAGCTACCACTTGCTACTACTACCATTATTGCTACTGTGATCACCATACCCATGTTTCTGAGGCTCTTTGGGGGCCGCTGCTAAAGAATAGAGTAACAGTTTAACCCAAGATCACACAGGTGAGCACCGCCCATCACGGAAGGGCCACGTTGAAGCCCAGTCTCCTCGAATCCCTGTAGCATGCTACTGGGTTCCTGAGGCCCCAGTGTTCACAGAAGACATTGACTAGGCCTTAACAGGTTTTCTGTTGTTAGGTAATCAGTATTCTGGCTGGTGTGGAGGACGTCCTTAGGGTGTGGTGCAATCTCAATGAAATCCATGCCCTGGGTGAAACCTAGTTCGAATTTCTCATCTGGGCTGCAATTGCTAAGTTTCGGCTGTGAAAAGGAGCAGATCTTCACAACTCTTAAGTCTTGAGCCCTGTCCAAAGAAGACAAGGGTGCTAATAATTTGAGTTGAAGATATGGTGGGAAGAAGAGGAGGTTGTCTTATAAAGCAGATGATTCTAACATAAAACCCGAAGGGCAACCTGTCAGCATTAGTTTAAGGAGGCTTGTCTAGATAATACAAATGGTAAGGTTTTGCCTCCTGTCTCATCCTTAGGTAATTATTGATTTGAATGAAAGCCCAGTTGTGATAATTCTTCTTGATCTTCTGTGAGCCCAAGACCCTCAGGCCAGTATTTTGCTTCTTTGCTTGCTTCTGAGACGGTGACTTTGCTTTCTCTTACTTATGGTTTGTCCTCTCAAGTTTTATAAGCAACATGGTTATTTGATAATGACATCTGCCCTCAGATGCTACTCTTTTTTGTTTTTTTGTGTGTACATGGGCTGGAGTTTTCTGCAGACATAACACCTTATCTGGAGAAGCAGCTGATTATAAAAGGGGGAATACCTAACAAAACGGAGGGACAAAAAATAATAGATATTTCCTGCAGAGACTTCCAATTGATCTCACATTCTTGCTGACCTCACTAGGAACAGAACATTTAACTCAAAATTTAGTTGTTGACCTTAAAAACTACATTTCCCAGCCTGCCTTGAAGGAGGGCTAATGCATATGTCAAGGGTGTCACAAATGAAAAATGAGCAGGATTTTTTCCCCTCCCAATGGAATCAGTGTATCCTGCTTCTTCATCTCCCCCTTCTCTATGTCTGGTCTGGAATGCCGATACAATGGCTGGATCTCCAGCACACATCCTAAGAGTTCAGTGCATCCTCAGAGTGTGTGTTCCCATGATCGATTGGTGTATAATAAACCCTTTCAAACTCAATATATAAAATGACAGCAGTTTATCATGCTCGGGGACTCAGGGGGTCAGGGATTTAGAAGAAGCACAGTGGGGTTGGTCTGTCTCAGTTCTATGAGACTTCACAGTGTGTGAGACCTCAGCCGGGGAGTCTCCGATGGCCAAGCACCGGGGTGACCCAGAGACTCCTTTAGTCAAATGTCCAGAGCACAAGGGTGATTTCAAGACCAGGTTCAGCTGAGACAGTCAGCCACACACCTGTCCATGGCCTCTCTGTGTGCTTGGGCTGCTGGCTGTGTGGTGTGGAGCAGATGTTCTAAGCAAACCAGGCAAAGCTGCATGGTCTTCGCTGGCCTAACTTTGGACGCCCCATGAAACCCTTCTGCCCTGCCCTCCTGCCAACAGGCTAGCCCAGAGTCAAGGGGAAAGATGTCTTTTCTCCACCTATTTTTGGGGGATTAACAAGGACAGGCTGCATAAAGGCATGTGAGGGGATCACACATTGTGACCATTGTTGAAAACTCCAGTCTGCCACCTGGATGTTGCAGAATGATAGCAATGGAGGTCTCTTGTATCCCTATAGGGTCACCATAATGGCGCCAGACTGCCCACTCACAGGTGTGTGTGTGTGTGTGTGTGTGTGTGTGTGTGAGAGAGAGAGAGAGAGAGAGAGAGAGAGAGAGAGAGAGAGAAAGGTGGCAGAGAAATAAACTTCCCATCCTGTTTAAAATAGTATCTTGATATTAGGTAATATGTGGTGAAGCCAAGCCAATGGTCAGTGACTTCAGTTTTCACTGTAGGAATAGCTCATCCATGTACAGGATCAGCCCCAACATCAGGACCAAGAAAACCCATGCGTGTTCGCAGGTACAATCCCGCCTCCAATCCTTCGCAGCCATTAGGCTAATTGAGTTCTCTTTTGCTCCATTCCTTCAGTGTCCCTTTCACGGCTGCTGTTTACCTTAGCGGGAGCAGCAAGCTCCCCTCTGCAGCGGCACGGTGCTATTTCCCATCCGCGGAGCTGCTGACGGCGGACCAGCACGTTCCGATCCCATTTCTGGAGCTGGAACAATCTAAACTTGTATAGAGGGAGCCTTCCTGGGTTTTTGTTGGCATCGGAGAAGTCTAATTACACACACCCAAATACACAGGAGAGAAATGGAAGGGTATTTTTTTCCCCCATTGACTTGGAAAAGTTGGTGGTTTTGACCTGCAGCACTTGCATGAGAGATCCAGGCTAATTATGGGATTGCATGTTTAAACAGTTATTTCTTTACAGAAGACTCATGGCGCATTTGTAAGTTTAATTTGCTCTGGGGCCTGTGCTTTTCACAGACTTGCTGCGCAGAATTCTTTCCAAATAATTGGCTTCGATTGATCAAGAATGGCCTGTGCTCTTAGTGGACTTGACACAGTTGTTCTGGACCCATATTTTATGGTGGTTTTTTAGTTTATTCTATCTGTCTTATTGTCTGCTCGTAAAGACGATGCAGTTTCAAGTTTGAATGACTTCTACTACTACATCTTCCTTTTAGATTCCTTGAGGTCTGACACCCCCTTTGTTTCAGTAACTGATATGTTTGTAGCATTTTGCATAGTAAAGGCAGGTAATGGACAATTAATATGAATAACTGAATAGCTAGATCTTGTGGATATTTTTGTGTCTCTTCTTTATTTGAAATTATTTGTAGCTATTGTTTGAAACTTATTTGAAATATAGTAGATCTAGGTTACTTTTTGATAAAGTGCATTTATATAAATTAGTTTATTGCTTTCACAAAGACATATCATTGATGCACTCTACCTATTGAGATGTAGGATGATTCTGGTATATCTGACATTCTAGTATTTTTGCCATGGATTTTTAGAGATGAGTAGGAAGGTCCCACCATTACTATAATACTAGTAATTCTGGTATAAACATATCTAATTCATAGTAGGGGCTGAGGTAGCTTTGAACACCAGAAGATTTAGGATTACCGAGAACTAGCAAAAGGAGGGCATACATACATTTCCTTGCTAGGAAATCTCATTTTCTTGAAAACTATTACTGAGCAGAAAGGAGTTATGAAAAAAATTAATATTCATGGAATCCCTGGTGGTTAAAATCAGGAAGTGATTACTAAAGAATTTTTGTGCCATAAGATTACCAGTTTTCAAGTCCATATTTCTTTTTGGAAATTGTCCCCGTAAAATTCAAGATCTGCTTCCCAGGAATTGAGACAATTTAATAACGTAATTGTCTTAATTGCATGTATATTTGTTCATTTACAGTGAAGAAAAATCACCAGCTACTATGGGCAAGGAAATCTCATTTTTGTGAAAACTATTACTGATTGTTTGATGGTATGATACTATGGTTATACTTTTGTCCACAAGACTGTTGCAGATAGACAACAGATAATATTTTTAATTAGGTAATAGGTTCATTTGCATATACAACAACCCTGATATGATCCCAAGTCAGTTCAGGTCTGCTATCACATGGTACACCAGACTGGTTTATGAACAACAGAAATGTATTTCTCACGGTCTTGGAGGATGGACCATAAAGAACGTGGCAGACAAACGCAGTGTAGGCTAGTGCAAAAGCAAGGTTCTGAAAGGAAAAAAAAACTGGATGTAAATTCTAACTCAGATTTTTAGATGCTGGATAATTAAAGCTTGCTAACATAGAGGTTTAATCATCTGCATAAAAAAGCCTAAGTGACCATCTGACCATTTGACCAGTAGCTATGACATGCAATGACCACCAAGGGGCAGGTGTGCAATGCATAGGCATGGAAACATGGAGCAGACTGATGAAACATGGAGGGACAGGGAGAGGGTGGGAAGAAATTAACCAAAGATCTTATATGCATACTAGAGGCCTGGTGCACAAATCCTTCAGCTTGGCCTGCAGGGATAGGGTGAAACTGACTCCAGTGCACGAAACCATGCACAGAGCCTCTAGTCTTTACTATAAGGGTGACATTACCTAATTTACAGGATTATAAGAATAATGTATATATTTATTGAAGTGTGTGATGCTAATGCTCAAAAGATGATGGTATTGATGGAAGTAGGCAAATAATTTAATTTCTTTGCAGAGCTGATTGTAGATGCTCTCACCAGTCTGCATTATGTCCTGCAAACAAGGAAACTGACTGTTGTGTGTCTCCAAGCTCATGCCTACCATCCATAACAGTGTCGGGACCGGCTCAGGGAAAAAGCAAGAGCCAGCACAATAAGACCCTAATAAATTAAATAGATAATGCTGGTCCTAATTCACCAGATTTTAAGGGCTTTTTTTCTTTAAAAATAAATGCTTAATAGGCAACAGCTTGAAGTTGTCAGTTGCAAGCTGTTGAGATCAAGGTACCTCAAAATAAACTCAATTTTGATTTGTCTCCAAAGCTAAAAAAAAATTAATAATCCTTTTTCCCCCCAAAGACATTTCCCATTTTACTGCCTCTGCTTTTACTCTCAATCGCCAGGGTATGTGCTTGTAAATGAATTGTGTTTTTGGTTTAGGTAATGCTCTCACAATCGGTTAAAATGGTGGGCAGCAACTTCACTGTCTAGCAAGTTTTATTCTGTTCCTCACGTTAATAGTTTTGTGGTTATGGGTTTGTGCTCTTTTCCTAATGTGCCTATTGTGGTGTTAGGAGGAGGAGGAGGAGGAGGAGAGGGAAGAGCTGTGTGTGCGACAGGAGTGCAACTATCCCTCCTGCTCCCTGAGACTCTGGTTACGTAGGGTAGGAGGATTTTGGCACACGTTCCTCTAAAGAAAACACAGTCTGATCTGAGGAGTGCCTACCTCTTACAAGGCCTTGATTGTGTGAGAATGCCAAAAAAGAAACAAATGCAGTTTAATTGCGTCGGATGCTTGGTGACTAGTTCACAAATCTTTTATTTGTTTTGAGAAGTGCGGCAGGAGCACTAAATTTTGTGTGCGCCCAGGGAGATGCAGACGTAACTTACAGTAGGACTTAGAAGCTGGCATAATTACCTGGGCTCCTGTCAAACTAATAAACTAATAGAGGCTTTCAATCAAAACGGGGGAGACCAAAGATTTGAGAAACTGAAAGAAAGCGACCAGACGGCGAGTCTGGTCTAATTTTTCTTTACCCGTGTGTTGGAGAGGCCAGTGGTCCCATGGACTATGGATTATATTTTTCAAATAAAAAAACCATTTTAATCTTCCTGTAGGAGGATCCCGGATGTGGCATCCCTGGGCCACTCTTCTTCTGTTTTATTCCACTTACACAGGAGTCTCAAGGACATCTTCCCTGAAACATTTCCTAGTATCACGTCCCTGTCCGTTTCCAGATAACCATGGCCACCAGCGACCATTTATAATGAATCTACATATTAGCTTTCAGATGTTCTGATTTGTGCTATCCCTGTCACTAGAAGCCAAATTTAGTAAACATGAGTTATTTGTTCTGCATAGAATATAATGAGTATATTTAGAAATATTTCTAACATTTCATGGATCTAACCTAAATTCTTAAAGTTCTTCACTTAAAAATGATAAAAATAGGTACATATTCAATGTGTGCTGTAAATTCAGATAAATATCTTACTTAAGTGTGATGGAAATGGGAAGTCATGCTGTGCAGATGACATTGTGTTGAGTCTTGAGTTACCAGTGAGAGTTTGCCAGAGGAAGAAAATATATTAGGCATGTAAAATAGGTACACTTCAGTGTGAACTCTCTTTATATAAAACTAGAGGCCCAGTGCATGAATTTGTGCATTGGTGGGGTCCAGCCGGCCTGCCCTGATGGGGGCTGATCAGGAGAGGGCCAACCAGGGCCAGAGGCCACGGGTTGTTTGCATCAGGATAGGGGTGTAGCTCAAGGGTGGGGCCAACCTGTGGGAGGGGCAATGACATTCCAGTTGTTCTGCTGATTGGTCAATTTGCACATTACCCCTTTCTTATATAGGATGGTTGGACCAGAATCACATAGATTGGATTTAAACAACTACTATTACATAGTCATAATGTGGGGTAGCTGATTACATTCAGTGGCCCCACACTGTTTTTGAAGACTATATATTTATGATTCTCCTGTCCTGAAGACTTGTGTGTATATGTGATGCTCTGTAAAAAAGGCATAGCTAAGCCATATTATATTTATGGCCCTTATAACCACCACTGTGCACACAGTTGTATCAGGAATCAAAGGACAGATAAAGAGCTTCCCATACAGGAAAAAGCTAAAGGAACTCATCACCACCAAACCAGTATTACATGAAACATTAAAGGGTCTTCTTGAAGAAAAAGAAAGGGAAAAAATAAACATATGACCAATAAAATGGCAATAAATACATATCTATCAATAATGGAATCTAAATATCAAAATAGATGAACAAGCAGAACAGAAACAGACTCACAGTTGCAGAGAACATTTGGACGTTTGCCAGATGGGCAGGCAGTTGAGGGGCAGGGTGAAACAAGTGAAGGGGTTAAGAAGTATAAGTTGGTTGTTACAAAGTAGTCAAAGGAATGTAAAGCACAGCACAGGGAATATAGTCAAGAATATTCTAATAATTATGTAAGGTGTCAGATGGGTTTGAGATTTATTAAGATGATCACTTAGTAAGTTATATAATGTTTAATCACTGGGGGGTGTGCACCTATATAATCTGTAAATAAAAAACAGAGAAATGGTTTTTAAAAAAGAAGGAATCATTCAATGAAGGAATAAAAGAATAAGTATTCTGGCTCTCAGAGGTCTTGGTGGGTGGGGCTTAGGAACAGCCCCCTGATTGGGACTGTGGCTGCAGTGGAATTGTCTTGAGACTTGCTTATTAAGTAGTATCCTGGTTTTAAATCAATGTAGCTTTGAAGGAGTATAAATAGTGGAGATCTTAGTCCCTCCTCTTTCCCCAACAGAAACTTTGGCCTTGCCATTGGGATAAGCTAATGACTGAGTTAATAAATAGGCATGGGTCACTTCATATTTTTGAAATATAGAATCTAGAAACAGGAAATGAGAAAAAAAATCAAGATGTGTTCACCGGTGCTCAATACATAAGTGGAAAACTAATTGCAAATTGGCAGATTGTAAAAACCGTTACCATTTACTGTAAAACTCTCTGACGGTCTTTAATTAATCCCCTCACTCTCTGCCTACGTAAGGGACAGATTATTCTTGTCACTAAGCAGGTCGGAGAGGGGCTGAGCCATGCAGCCAACTTAGCCAATCTGTAGTATATTTAGAGTCTCAATTTTTTTGCCAAAGTTGTAAGTGAAAATATCCAGGATGGAAAACCATATACAGAAAATAAGTTTTTCGCCCACATTTCATGTAACACCATGGATCACTAAAGCAAAAAGAACTTCAAAATCTAATTTGCTTTTCACAAGGGATTGGGAAGCCTGGCAGGATTTTGGGTTCTTCAAGTATCGTGAATTATTTCTTAAGTATTTTGGGTTCAATAAAATCCAGAATGCATTTTGCCCTGAGCACTTTCCCCCTTAATTTTGAAACCCATGTGTAATCACAAGGAAATGTAATCCATATGTTTCTGATTCATTTACACTTAACTCATCAAAATATTTTTCTAGGAGCTATTTGATGTCGAAGAAGCATTTTGAGACTTTTTAATAGGCTTTGTAAAACCTTCTCCCCCCCCTTCTTTAAAACAGAAGGCTGTGTTTTGCCAAGGAGAACTAAGCCCCAATACCAAAATATTTGGGTTCAGGTCCAAACACTGAACCACAGAATATAAGATAGGTTCTCAAAGCATCCAGTTTGTTCTTGTATTCCATCTTCGGGGTCTGGTTGAGCATGTAATAGTCTGTTGAGTTGCCCAAGATGAAAATGGGACTCTTGTGGCTTTACCACAAGGTCAAGAGGAAGGATTAAAACTGGGAGCTAACAGGTTGTGATGTTAATATAAAAAAAATTAAGGGTTCCCTCATGTGGGTTACAGCTTCAGCTCCAGAGGGAACTGAGGAGTTGAGGGGAGCAACCTGTTACCTTTAGAGTCATGGTCAAGATTACTTGACTACCATGTTTTGTTTGAGAATCATGACCCCATTGAAGTGAAATTATTTCATTACTTTTTCAAATTTTTCCCAATCAGAAACTAACATTTCCTTCTGAACTTACCTTTGCCAGATATTGGTCCTGTTCCCCATATTCTCCATTGCCATTCTTAGTTGTGATGATTGAAAATCTGAAGTTTCATAGCTTCCTATTCAATACTCATCACTATTCTGACCTTGCTTTAAGTTTTATTGCTATTTATTTATTTGCTTTTTAAACTCTTTAAAAATATATATTTTTTGAGAGATGAGAAACATCGATCAGCTGCCTCTTGCACACCCCCTACTGGGGATGTGCCCGCAACCAATGTACATGCCCTTGACCAGAATCGAACATGGGACCTTTCAGTCTACAGACCGACACTCTACCATTGAGCCAAACCGGTTTTGGCTTTATTGCTATTTATAGTCCATGGGCAAAGTCAAAACTCCTAAGCCTGCTCTTGAGGTCCTTGAAGAGTCAGTGTCACCTGGCTTATTCAACCTGTTTTCTCATTAAGCTCTAATATATTTCTCCTTCCACAATCAAGAATAGCTTCGTACTCTCTGCCCATGATCCTCTTTCCTTTGGTCAGCATTGTCTCCAGGTTGGAAATTTCTCTCTCTCCTCTCCATTAAACCCAAATCTGTCTTCCCATCAGGAATCAGTCCATCCTTCTTTCAGGTGTCATTCCCAGGTTCACAAATCAAAGTTTTTGCTGATTCGCCAAAAATGCTCCCCTGTTCTGAATTCTCATAGCAACACTGTTGAGTTTGAATTAATATGCCAACTGTGTTCTTATGTCCTACTTTAATATTTCTAACATTTCATGGGCATAATTTTTATCTTTATAATGAAACTATAAAATTCTTAACCACAGAGAGAGGTTGTAGAAATATTTTTATATGTCCCATGGTACCTGCCATGCTTCTGGGCATTCAGCAAATGATGAAGAAATACCTTTTGGATTTAATTGAATTAGCTTCCAGGGAAAACAATTTAGAAAATAGTATGTGATTTATATCCAATGTTTGAAAGTCTCTTATGGAGATTTTGGAGAACCTACTCCAAAGATGAACCCTTCTTATTTAGAGTTTTCTTGCAAGTGAAAGTGTGGAAGAGTTCTAAATATTTTTATGGGGTGCAGCATTAAAAGGTCATGGTTTGATGAACCTCAGCCTAAGCAACTAAAATGACAGTCGCAATTAATTACTGTCTTGAGTGCCAACTATGTTCTGGACATTGTGTCAAACAGTTTAAATATACCATCTCAATTAGTCCACACATGTGATCGATATTGTAATTTTTATTTTAAATAAGAAAACCGAGGGCAAAGAAGTTAAAGTGGCCAAAAATCACAGGATTTTGGTTTGATTGCAAAACTCATTCGCACTACCATTTTGCTCTGTCTCCTTTTCTAGGTTGGACGAGTAAAGGTGTGTGTAGTTTTTTGTGTAAAAATTTTTTGAAGGCCAGTGGAGGGATCATGGAGACAAGCTGAGCTCTAAGTTCTTCCAGAGGAATTTTTCATGGATAACTTTCTATAATCCATCCTGAGACCTTTTGTTTATCTCCTGCTGTTTTCTAAAATGGTTTTGATGTGGGACATGTTGATCCATTGATTTTTTTTCCTTCGGGTTCTCACTGCTTTTGTTGTTGTTTTCTACTTGTCCTTTCTCTTGTCTACACTTTTAGAGTACCCTACTAACTAGCTTTCAGTCTCTCCCTATTTGAAATATCCAGCAAAGAATGATCATCTAATGGGTAATTTCAACATGACATTCTATTGCTAAAAAAAATTAAATGACTTCCAATGAAAACTGATGAAAAACAAGACCTAATATTATCAGATGTGTTAGGTTTTTGTATATGCCGTCTTCTATTAGGGTATGTTTTTGAGGGTAATATTCATATTTATTAGTTTTCAAGAGCATTTAGTACTCTGCCCACATTTAGTACACACTCAATAAGTAATTGTCAAGCAGACATGTGTGCACTTGAATATCTAGGATTAATTTTGAGATTTGAATAATACTATCTCTTGGTATTAAACTTCAACGTTTTCAGTTACTAATAATATAAGTATGTAGTCCAATAAAAAAACACACACACAAATTGTTGATCCATGTTATTCTTAATTTTCTGATTGTTCTAAAGGGAATATTTTTGAGATTTATGAAGAGAGTAAGGGCTTTAAGTTAACTAGTGATTCTTCAGAAACCCTGGCGGGAATTACAGATTAATATATTAATATTGCATCATTATCTTTTTTCATATCTCTACTTATGGATTCTCCACAGTTATAGCTATCATCTCTGAATAAGGAAAATAAAATTAACCCTGGAGAAGGTCTTGATCTATTGAGAATTTCCCATTTTAAATGGAATTCAAAGGAAAAATATAAATTAAGGGCTTGGGGATGGATTCTCATAAGGAAGGTAACTTTCATGGCATGTTTATTCATGTAGGGAATGAGGACATTTGGTGATAGGACACAGTTCTACCATATTTGCCAATATCAGCATTTGATATTCCATTTAATCCCCAAATGAAATGCAAATGTTGCAACCTTCAGAATATGCATCCCCTATGATGCCGTGAGAGCCAGTGTGAACAAAGCAGCATAGGGTAGATCAGGTTAAAAATACACGTGCACCCCTATACGTATACACAGACACATACACATGTGAAAGCTGATGGCTTTGAACAGTTGTAGAAGCCCCCGGCCCTATCCTTATACCTTTATCTGTGCCTTGGCTACGGATTCACCTGCTCAGAATAGAACAGAGCACGCTGTGATGAATAATTATTTAATCAAATAATTGTTCCGTGACTCCAACACCACTCCTTCAAGAATCGAGCTGGAAAAAAAAAAAAGACCAGCAAATATGTAAATTGGAACTGATTAGGGGATTAAGTTTCAGTAAAAAAAAAATTAAAATTAAAAGTTGGAATAAAAACAGCCTGCAAATCCCTCTAAGCCAAGCCCTGTCTCCGAATTACAGCACTAGCGCCTGTCGGCTGTGATAATTTCACTTCATTAAGTTCCAGATATAAATAGAGAGCCTTTTTTTCCCCATGCCCCACTTTAAATAAGCATGGCCTGAACACAGGGGTTATTGATCCCCTCAGCTGTTTGTTATTGGGCCTTTGGTCTTGCTTCATTGTGGCATTCGAGACTTCCAAACAGCGATATCATGAAGCCAGGGACAATTCACCTCCGGAGAAACCATTTTCAAGTCATTGTTTCCACTGTCGGAAAATATTAAAAGAATAAAAGTCATCAAGTATGCTACATGCTGAAATGCAAAACAGACGTGTGCATACGCTGTGCCTAAGTAAGGCAGAGAAATTAATAAGAAACCTTCATGAAATACCCATGCTCTGGGCACTGGTACCAGATTGCATTATCCGGTAAGATAATATAAAATAGTGTTTTTCCTGGATGTTGAAGAAGGGTTCATAGTCAAAGTATTTCTCCCCTAAATCAGAGGCTTTCGTAGTGTTATAGTATAGATTTATCAGATAGTGAATAATCCATTTTTTTCCAAGTAGCTATATGTTTTGCCACCCAAAACTTTGAAGAATGAAATGTATCACTTGGAATATCACTAATTCTCATCTTGAAAGTAATCTATGAAAAAAAGCGAAACAGTTGAATTAAGATGACAATAAAAAACATCCTTTTTGTAGTTTAAGGTCAGGTCAGCAAACTTCTGTGGCAGAGGCAGAATCAGGGAAATTATGCTGGTACTTCTTTTTTTTAAATATATATATATATATATATATATATATATATATATATTATTGATTTTTCACAGAGAGGAAGGTAGAGGGAGAGCGAGTCAGAAACATCAATGAGAGAGAAACATCGACCAGCTGCCTCTTGCACACCCCCTACTGGGGATGTGCCTGCAATCAATGTACATGCCCTTGACCTGGATCGAACCTGGGACCTTTCAGTCCACAGACCGACGCTCTATCCACTGAATCAAACTGGTTTCGGCTGTTGGTACTTCTATAACCATTTACAAACACAACCCTTTAAAAAGGTAGATCCTTCACTTAGCTGGCGGGCCTTCCATAATCAGGTGGTGTGTTGGATTTGGCCCAAGGGCCATAGTTTCCCAAATCCTGGCTTAGTATATATGAGACAATAGCTCTTTGCTACTTATCATTTATCATTTTTCTTTAAGTTTCTGTCTGGCCACTGAAGAGTTTGGACATTTTAGTGTCTTTTAGATTTAACCTTTTATCTCAGAAAACACAAGTTCAAAAACATCTTAAGTCTTAAGGGGAAATATTTACAAGATATTTACCTGATGTCAATGGGCGTGTGTCCATCTCATAAACTGACTTGGCACCCTTTGGTCCCAGCAAACATGATTGGCCAGGTGCGGCTGGCAGCGCCCCACGCGTGAATCACAGAACAAGGCTGTTGTTGGTCAACACTGAGGGATAAAGTCTGGGCTGTGGGCGGAGGTCCGGAGGTTGCCGGGGTCTGGCAGGGCTTGTGTTTGACTCAAGTCCATTGGTTTTTATAAATTATTTATTATTTTTAATATTGATTCTGAAAATAGATTAAGGGGCCAACACCCAAGGACAAGGTGATTCAGGAAATCCTTTGGGGGATCCTCCGTTTAATGAGTTTTGGTTTATATTAGTCAAGTGATTCTTTTTTAAAAAAAAAAATATTTTGTTGATTTTTTACAGAGAGGGAGGGAGAGGGGACAGAGACCTAGAAACACCCATGAGAGAGAACCATCAATCAGCTGCCTCCTGCACTCTCCCCACTGGGGATGTGCCCGCTACCAAGGTACATGCCCTTGACCAGAATAGAACCTGGGACCTTTCAGTCCACAGGCCGACGCTCTATCCACTGAGCCAAACCGGTTTCGGCAGTCAAGTGATTCTTGTTCGGCAGTCAAGAATTGCATGAGTTTAATGGAAAGTACAATAAAAGAGAACAGAGCATGGCTGTACATCAATGTTTATATAAAAATTTGTTTTACTTATTTATTTGTTTGTTTATTTATATTGATTAAAGTATTACATGTGTCTCCTTTTCCCCCCATTGGCCTCTCCCCGGCCACCACCCTTCTCCCCATCATAAGCCCTCACTCCCCCAACCCCCTTGTGTCTGTGTTCATTTTCCACCAAAATTTTAGAAAGGAAAGAGAACACCAATGTATTTTGGGTAGGGTTGTGCGCATTGCTGACGGAGAGGGTGAGAAGCTTTGGCTCACTTGGCTGTGAGAAGCTGCAGGCAGTATTTACGTGGTCTCTAAGTAGCTCACCGTATGGCTTGCCCGTGGTATCAGCACACCCGGAACTATCTTCCTGGTGAATAGTTCTGCATCCAAATTATACACTACACCATGCACACACATGCACACACGCTTGCACAGTTTCATACAAAGTTTCCTTATTGGTTTCTATACCTTCCACTTACATTTTTGAACCTATTTCTCAGAGGCTGAGTCTCTTGGTGGATTTACATTTTTGGAAAAATGGGTAGACTAACATTAGAATTCTCAGTGTGGTTGGCCCTGAGAAACTCTGCGAGGTTTGCCTGGCATCGAGGTCTGTGAATTAAGAACACAACTTTCATTTCTTTGGCAACAATGGGAAAGTGTGCTTGTTGCCATGGAGACGGGTAAGCCATTTCCTCTCCTACATTATGAGCACTGGCCTTTCTCCCTAGGCTGATTTCCGTCCAGTCACCCAAGGGTTTGGTGAGATGGGGGAGTTTGATCCCTGAGTCTGGCATGGCTCCAGGCAGAACAATAAAAAAAGGCATAAATCCTGGGGAAAAGAGGTTGACACCGGTGGGAGGTGTGAAGCTGTGGACTTGAAATATGGCGACCACTGCACATGTGCAGAAAACAGATTACATAGCAGAAGAGCACATCTAACTAGTAATGAACACGTGTGCTTACCCTCTGGTGCTCACAACTCGGATGCCAACAGGTGATGCCCCTGAGAGATCTTAGCCCAGTGACATCTCGGGACTTTTGTAAATAATTCCTGATCCTCAGTTGTACTATTTCAAGATACTACTTAGTTTCTCATTGCTGGTTTGGTTCATTATTTTAGTAACGTTTCTTAAGCACATGCTAAGGGCGAGGCATTCTTTTAGATCATGGGATGGGGAAGGGAGTGGGGGGAGGACCCAGAACTGTTTGGGACATGGATCCTGCGGTGACAGAGAGAGAGGGAGGTGGAGCGTGTGCAGAGCAGGATCACAGCATGAAGTGGGTCACTGATAGATGCTGGAGCACTTCCAGGGAAGGTCTCTGAACATGGACTTCATTTCCAAACTGAACGCAAATGGAGGACCGAGGTAGGGTCCCTTGCTCTCTCTCTGTCCAGAAAGAGCGATGGAGTTGTGAAATTAACTGACTACTGAAGTAACATCCCAGGGCCTACTAGCCTGACTCAGTAGGTTGAGCATCAACCTATGCACCAGGAGGTCACAGTTCAATTCCAAGTCAGGACACATGCCCGGGTTGCAGGACCAGTCCCCACTGGGGCGTGCAGGAGGCAGATCCATGATTCTCATCATTGATGTTTCTCTCTTCTCCCTTCCTCTCAGAAGTCAATACAAATATTTTAAAAATAAAATGAATAAAGTAACTTCCCAGGACCAAGACTCCAGTATACTGAGGAGGTTCCTTAGGCCCATTGGCTGCCCCTGGGATCCTTGACACTAGGCGACAGCCACAGGAACAGGGACACCAGCTCTGGCTTCTGCTCTGGGTCCTGTGGTATTGCTGTATGGGCACGCTCACACACCTGCTTAGAGTTAAAGCAATCAGACCCTGCCCACGCAACGGGAGGGACGTGGAAAATGGCTTGAGTTTGTTTGTTTGTTTGTTTTTTAGTTAAATGTATGTATTTTCAAGGTATATGTGATATGTTATTTTTGGAATTATTTAGAATTTAAATAATTAACCAACTTTTGGATGACCACCTCATCTAATACATAATCTTCTTTCAGTTTTCTGGTTAAGACGTAGGCTTAGATTTCATCCAATAACATGTTAAAATCTGAGAAGAAATATAAGGGGTGTTTTTCCTTTATTTTCCTCTCCTTTCTTCTCTTCTCCTTTCCTCCCTCTCACCTTTCTTTCTTTCATTTTTTCAGCACTGCAACTAACTTGGGGACTTTAAGGACAGATATACATTCATCTGCTAATAGGGAGAATGATCTCATTAACTCCCTAACCATCTCATCAAATATTCTAAATCTCTGTTGATACAACTTTGAGAATTATTGAGAAGAGACAGATGTATCTGCATCATCCCTTATATCCTTCAACTAAATCAGGCTGATGGCTCCCAATGAGGGCAGAAAGGCATAGCAGCCCTGAGATGCTTGCCAGCAGGACGAGGAGCTGCTGAGAGCTGCTTAGGGAGCCATGGGAAGGAATTTCCGCTAGAGCCTCATTCCTTTAGACCAGGGGTGGGCAAACTTTTTGACTCGAGGGCCACAATGGGTTCTTAAACTGGACCAAGGGCCGGAACAAAAGCAGCCTGACCATGCTGGCACTCTCCTCTTGGGCTGCTGGTGAAGGAGCGGAGGGGAGAGCAAGAGAACCCTCCGCTCTTTCGGCTCCACGGGCCGGATAGAACAGCCGAACGCAAACTGGCCGGATCCAGTCCTCGGGCCGTAGTTTGCCCACGGCTGCTTTAGCCCCAGCTTTTAGCTCCATTTCATAGCCCACTGTTTTCTATCTGTTACTTCTGTGGTGTCAGAGATGGAGACCAACAGTTCCCTTCTGAACTCCTCTGAGCTTTGTCACCATTTTATGGTCGGGGGGCCCAGTACAGTGCCTTGACCTTTGCATCATTCACCAGCTGCCTGTTGAGTGTCGCCCGGAGGAATTTGTGGAACTGATTGACACTGGCAAATGGAAAAGGTTTAAATATCTTCAGGAAAAAAAAACTAACTCCTCGCAGCAACTCTATTTAGAAGTATGTCCTGTTTTCCTTCTTCCGGCCTCATGCAGGGTAGGTCCACGGAAAATTAAAGTTAGTTTAATGCACAAAAGTGGGTCTATACCCTCTATTTCTAGGAAGAAATGGGGGGAAGATGGAAGGAAGGGAGCGAAAGATAAAAAAGGAGCACATGATAGGCTGGATAGAAAGATGGGGAAGATATGGGGAAGATAGCTTTTTCTATCCCCAAAGGAGTAACCACCGCAGCAGCTATAGCAATGACACGGGGGCTTTCCTGAATGCTTATTGCACCAGGGGCTGACTCTGTTCACTCACTCCATCCTGACAGGCACTCTCTGAGAGATGAAGTATGGTGATGCCCATTGGACAGATGAAGAGGCTGAGCCACATGGCCTGGGGTGGTTTGCCCACGGTCTTGGGGTATATAAAAGCCAAGCAGCGGCATGGCCTGCTCCCATAACACCACACTACATGCTCCTCCGCACAGCAGAACTGTTTCAGACAGAGTCTTGGTCTGCACTGGTCCCCCCACCGATGCCATTTTATTCCATCATTGGAACCGTGTCGTGGGATGATTTTCTTGTTTTTAATATATTTTATTGATTTTTTTTAACAGAGTAGAAGAAAGAGGGATAGAGAGTTAGAAACATCAATGAGAGAAACATCCATCAGTTGCCTCCTGCACACCCAATACTGAGGATGTGCCTGCAACCAAGGTACATGCCCTTGACCGGAATGGAACCTGGGACCTTTCAGTCGCAGGCTGACGCCTCTATTCACTGAGCCAAACTGGTTAAGGCTGGAATGATTTTCTGATGACCATTCCAATCACGAAGACTTTGGGGCCCGGGAAGAGACATAAGTTACCTCCGGTTCTCCAGTCTCCAAGGCTGTCTTACATCCCCCCAAAAAGCACCTGTCCGCGCTCTGTGCCTGATGCCTCCTTAGGGGAAGGCTACCCACTCTACCATTATGGGAACAACTAAAGATCCCCACTGTAGCAATTAAACTCGCCGCCTTTTACCTCAAAATGAGGTAGTGATTTTGATGTGGGGGAATTTTACTTTGGATGGGCTTCCGGTTCCAGATGTCTGAGAAGTGACTTATTTCTCTGTCTCCTCACTGGCACCCTGCATCTCCCTCCACCAGGGCTCAGTTAGTCCCCGGAGGAGGGGTAAAACTGAGTAACTGGTCATTTCTCACTCAATCACTCACGACAGGGCCATGTGTTCAACACAGAGCGGAATCATTCTTTAGAGTAACATTGATTCAGAAGCTAGGACTCCTGCATAAATGACTAACTTTGGGCAAAATATTTTTTAAGCAACGATGTTACCCATGTAACTATACCTTCACACAGTGACACATTATCATTGCACTTTCAAAGTTCTTCTTAAAAACAAATGTGATAAATGGCCCAGTTATTATTTCAGTTTGGAAATAGGCAGTTACAGAAATAACGGTTTAATATATTCCAGATTAGGCTGCATGCTATATTTGTAATAAGGACTTGTTTCCAACATTAGTTGGCAGATCACTCATACGAACAATTATCCAAATAGCTATTAGGATATGATTGCTCTCATTTCCAGGCAAAGCGGGGTTGCCAGCGCTGAGCCTGGCTGGCTGCTTGGTTAGATTTTGGTTTGACTTTTGGAGAAAGCCACAAGAATTTGTCAGTCATCTTGGCTGTAAGGGAGTCTCCCTGTCTTGGGGCTAGTCTCCTTCCTACTTGAAACATAGAGGCAAATGTGTTTCTCCTTTGTTTTGTTTGTACAGTTTTACATGATCTAGGAAAAAGACAAGGAGGGAAGGAGAGAGGGAAAAGAGGGAAAGAGGAGAGGAGGGGTGGTGTTGCACAGGAAAATAAAACGAAACACCGAGGTGGTGAAGACGCCAGCAGCTTAAAATCATGGAGAAGCCCGGATGCACCAGACGCGGCCACGCACAGACCCTCCTGTGACTGTGTTCCCCCGCCATCTCTCCGCAGCGAGGCTCGTACTCGGTGTAATTTGTCGCCATGGATGCCAGAAAGAAATGGTGTTTATAGAACTAGAGAATCAAGCTTTTCCCTGTTGACCATTCATTATGCTTCTGCATAGCTTGGCACCTGGGGATCCTGCTGGTTAATCTGGTCCAACACTCCAGCCCAGGAACAGTGACTCCCTTAGACTGAGGTGAAGAAAAGCTTCCTTTGTGCGCACGCCGAAGGCCGGTGGAAAGATTACTTGGCAAGGCCACGGGCTCCATGGGAGTGGGGCGATCCCTCCCACAGCCGCAGGATGATGGAGGCTCACGACAGGTCTCAGATTCTGCTCGCCCGCCCCCGAAACCACTGTCCCTGCCACAGCTGGAAAGGTCTCTATTCTTCTCCAGATTGTGGGCTGGGGGAGGGCGGAGAGGGCAAGGCGAACATATGTATTTCCCCCCCCCCCTTTCAACCTAAAATTGAAGTTCATCTTGCTGAAGTGCATTTTGCCAGGTTGGGCCTCAAAAGAGGAGTTATCTGAAAGGAATATCTTTTTTATTTATTTAAATTTATTGATTTCCTAGAGAAATGGGGAGGGAGGAAGAGAAAGAAACATCAAGCACGAGAGAGAATCATTGATCTATTGCCTATTGCGCACCCCATACTGGGGATTGAGTCTGCAACCCAGGCATGTGTCCTGACTGGGAATTGAACTGTGACTTTCCAGTTCATAGGTCAACACTCAACCACTGAGGCACACCAGCTGGGCAGTATTTATATTTAATGCATAAAAAATACAATGGACTCAGAAATGGTTATTTTTCTGACCTAATGCTAATGGGATGAGGATGTTTTACTTTGCATTGAATCTGAGTGTCTCCAGTAGCCATCAAGTTAAAGTACTTGCTTCTCCTGATATCACAAGTGAACTGTTGTGATAGTGGGCCCAGGGTGCTATTCTGATTACCTCTACTGATCCTGGAATCCTGAGGGTTAGTAGAAGGGAGTCAAAAGATCCTCTTGGGGTAAGTTTATAATTATTTTCATCTCACATTTCTTGACCTCTTACCATGTGGCAAGGCACGGAGTTTTTACAAATGCATGATCTCTTCCTGTGCTCAAAGAGATGCCCTTTGGGAGGCACAGTTATCCTCTCCATCTTGGAAACAGGGTATCCATCTCTATCTTTGGAAACAGGGTATCAGAGAGGCTCAGTATCTCATTAAAGTATATGAGGAGCATATGAATGATGCAGGATGCAGACACGGGTGTCTTAACACGACTTCAGGGCCCAGTGGGTTCTTGATCATGAGCAGTTGCACAACGACCTGTATTTTGAAAAGCATTTTCATAAACATTATCTCAAAAGAGCCACAAAGTCATTGTTTTTCATGTGGTGGGCAGCAGAGCCATGTCTGAAGGGAGACTGTTTGCCTCTCAGACTTACTAAGCACAACTGATTTCTTTTCCTGATACTGGAAATTACAGCTTTTTTCCCTTCATGACCAGCATAAAAGACTATATGGAAAGGATTCCAACTGGTTTGAAAGATAATAATCCAAATGGATTTAGGTTCTTTTTTGTAAGGAAATATTTAAGGTGAGAGCTTGTTTTATTGATACCTGGAAGAATGGGGTGAGGGATGTTGAGAAAGAAAAATGACCAGGAGAGATTAACTTCAAGAAAAAGGTGGTGATGGAATGAACTCTGAGCTCCAGGGATGTTCTTGTTCTTCTTGACCCATGCTTCCCAAATACCAAGGTATTTTCGGCATTTCTGTTTTCTTAACAAAAACCATGTAAAATGTGACTAATAAAATATAGTTAAATATAAGATATCGAGTCAAAAGTTATATACAAACTAACAAAATTATATATTTTTTTGGAAAAGCTTATCTTAAACAATGTAGATTTTTTTAAAAAAAATCTCCATTATTGTATGAAGTGTTCTTTAAAATAGAAGTCACCATCTGTAACAGTAGGACTGTGTTAGAAAGCATTGAGGCATTTCTGTTTAAGTTCAAAAGAAACCATTGACATTTTTCTTTTGCCCAAGAACGAAACATATATATGAATGAAATGAAGGGTGAAGAAAGGTTCAAAGATAAGGCATGATTGATTCCTAAGCCCCAATCCTCTAACTATTTTATGAGATCACACCAAATGTCACCAAAACAATACATCACATTCTCTGGAATCTTGTTTTTTGTTTTGTTTTGTTTTGTTTTTCTTCCACAGAATTGCATGTTGACCTGGCATCATCTCATTTTGTATTGTTAATTTAAGGGGAAGCTCACATGACTCCCAAGGTCAAGGATATAATTTATAATCAACTATAAAGAGAATAGGCTCTCCTGTTTTATATAAATTTTTATTAAAATCTGCAGTTGCCTGGGGTCTAATGATATTCTGCATGCACTTTCCTTTTTATAACTACTGCCGAAATTGAACTTGGAAAAAAGAGGGAAAAGATTGATATTGTTGGTGGTTGGGGTTTGTATTTGACATTCCTCAAATAATGGGATGTAATATGGTTATGCAGAAAACAGATTGATTTTTCACAATTTTCCCACAGAGCTAATGGGGAACAGACTGGAGGAAATGCCAGCGTTTCATTGGGTGGGTCTGGGGGGTGCTATTTGTGACACAACTTGAAGAAGAAAACAAACTCAAACCATCCTTTTGTGTGATTTTCCTTTCACTGTTTTTAAGCAGGAAATTTGCTGACTAATTTGTTTTCATTCCTGCAAATTTGAGAAAATTGGGAATATTTTTAGTTTTGCAGAAAGGTTTCAGAAAGTCTACCAACTGGGTGAATCACACCTGGTCACAGTTAAAATAATGGTGATAGTAATAGAATTTACATAATATTTTATTCTAAGGATTTAAGGTGTATATTTTAGAATCTACTCTTTTTATCCCTATACCCCAAGTCCTCTCTTCTCTGCTTTCCAATATTCTGTCAGATGCTAAAACATAATATCAATTTATTACTGTTATTGAAACAGAGCCAAGGAGGTTGGGGCATATGCCCAATGTTGCACAGTTGGAAGTGGCAGTGCCAGAATCCCTCCCATACCAACTTACACAGATTTTTATTAATGCTAACGAAAGGAATGTACCCATGAATTTCATTTCCTATTGCTTTGCAGGAAGCCAGTCCATTCAGGTGGTAGAGCACCGTGCTAATGAGGCCAAGGTTACTGACTCGACCTCTGAACGATTATCTTTATCTTTATCTTTATCAAGTTTCCTTCTATTTCTCACCCCCCAAAAAAGGACTCCCATAGAGCAAAACATTGTGATCAGTGTATGATGGTCCCTAGAAAACCCGTCTGTACCATCGAGTAGCCAATTCAAATCCTGTCCTAAATCCCATGTACCCAAAATAACAGTGTCACTAGGACAATCAGCCAGAGTTGCTGGGCCTTCTTTCTTTTTTAAAATTAATAAACTTTCATTCTTTCCTCATCATCTCTCCCTTCTTCCCCCCACTGAGCACATCATTCTATCTTTCTTTTTCTCAGTATGGAGAGAACTGCTCCAAGCCTCTGGAGTCTAGCCAAACAGCTCCAAGAAGCCTCTGAGGGGAGGTTGCTGTCATGTGGGACTACGCGCCATTTTGAGTCCCAGTCCCAGACATCTTCCTCCAGGCCCCGGAAAGACTGACGACTGAGGCCACAGAGAAAATGAAACCCATGAAGTCCCTGGTTTATGTGTAGATAGATATTGCCCTCTTCCCTTTGAGTCTCCTCTTGAATGCATGCATCCCATTTTGGCATCCTCTCCTTCAGCTGCCTCCTCATTTTCTAAGGCATGGGAGGTCCTGGTCTTGTTTGTGGCCTGAAGAGAATTCTGAACGTGTTCCAAGGGTCCAGGCATGTGGTCCTGAGCTCTGGACCATAAGAAAAGCGGGGTGAGGATGGAGTGACAGAGTGACACTTTCCTCAGAAGTCTGGGACCTCCTGTCAGTAGAGAAAGCAGCATAAATCTGTTACTGAAACATCACCTCTTGGGCCGCAAAGCATGTAGGGAAGGAGGCAGAACACGATGCTTGGAGTCACGTACACAAGTTGGGAGGTGAACCCCTTTTTATCGGCTCACTTCCACCCACTACTGATACAGGACCTGTTCCTGACTTCCCTGGTCAGAACCTCTGCTTCTGTTGTATGCAAGGCCTTCTCGTTTCTGTCTGGCCAAAACTTTCTTGAGTCACATTCTCTCACGGAGCTATACTCAGCCAGATCTCATGTTAGAAGACAGGCTCATCAACTCATTGAATTATAGGCCTGGTTTCCTTCCTGGACATTGCTATTGGAAGTTGAGTCTTCTGGAGAAAACAAAGTATTTCACTTAAAGCAACAAACCACCCATGGATGGAAATGTAGACCCTGAAAGATCCCAACTTCTAGGAATCTTCCTTGCTGGGCCCATACAATCACACTGTACAGAACCGATGCGTATCTCCCACTACCGTTCATAAAGTGAGTCTGTCCACAGCTGTGTCTGACCTCTCACTGTAGACTCGAAGTTGGGTAGGATGAGGGCTTTGAGGCCACTGTTACTTTTGGCTCTGAGATACCCAGATAGAATCTCTTAATATCATTGGAAGATGGTTTCTGAAGGAAGGGGCATTCAGCCCAGATCCCTTTTCTGCTTAGAAAACTTCCCCAATATCTTATTCCCTGAGCAAACATGATTCCTGTAGTTTTTCTCCTGCTTTGCTGGCAAGTCAGCCGAGTGGAGTATATTACTTCACAGTAAAACAAACCTCCCCTTTTTCTGTTCCACGGGAAATTACTCAGTGTGTAGTGCAGACGTGCCCCCCTCACGTTTCCACAAGATTTGCTTCCCTTTACAGCCGTGGATCCTGCTGTGTTCAGGAATGATCAAAAGTTACAGGAGCCTGGTTTGCATTCCTCTTCTTTTGTTACTTCCTAATCTCCAATTTCATTGACCTCCCTCGCTCTCTCCGTCTGACCACCATCCACTAATAGCAGAGATTGCGAGTTTGACCCACAGCGAGGGACCAGGAGTAGGTGCGGTGGGTGAGCTCTTCTGTCCCACTGGGATTGCCGTTTTCATGAGGAGACCTGCGCATGAGAATTCACCCAGCTTTGGAAATGCATATTGCTTGATGGTATCCTTAAGAGAAGCCATCTATCTGCCTCTGAAACCATCTCCCCCATTTTGAGGCCATTGCAACATTGCAGGTAACCAGCATCTGCGAAACTTTACCCTGCAGAGAGAAAGAAAGTAAGAGTTCCAGAAACACTATCTTGAGTGTGTCTTATAGGAGCTCCACACATATTAGCTGTTCTTTTTTTCTGTTGTGGTTGAGATACATCATGTGATTAAATGGCCTATTATTAAAGCAAGTGATAGCCATCAAAAGAGTAAGTTGGAGCTCTGGCCAGTGTGCCTCAGTTGGTTGAGCATGATCCCATGCACTGAGAGGTCGCAGGTTCAATTCTGGTCAGGGCACATGCCCAGGTTGCAGGCTCTATCCCTCGTAGGGGATGTGAAGGAGGCAGCCGACCTATAGTACCCTCCCTCTAAAATCACTAATATATATATATATATATATATATATATATATATATATATATATATTTTTTTTTTTTTTTAAAAAAAAAACAAACAGTCAGTTGGTGAGTTATTTAAAAAATCCAAATAAGAAAAAGCAAAAACAATGGATTACGACTGTCTAGGTATCTGGTTAACTTAGGTAATTAGAGCCATACACTAATGGAAGTATGTTTTGGGGTCTGTCTTCTCATAAAGCAGTTCAATTTAACCTATTCCACTGTCACAGTAAGTGAACTTATCTGGAAATTCCATCTTGTAATATCTCTTATTAATCATTAGGAGTTAAGAACTTTAGCTAAAAGCTACCAGCCATTTCCCACAAGGAAAAATACAGTAATGCCAGGTACAGAGCCTAATAGTGATGGGTGCAAAGCCTCTTCTTTGTTTATAAAATACAGCCTATTGTCATAGGTTTCCGAATTTAAACGTGTAGTGTGTTCAACTTCAGAATTCAGAGATGTTTCATTGCAAACCTAGCAAAGAGGGGTTCAAAAGCAACGTCTTCTGTTTATGACTTAAGGATTTAATTGTGTTCATTTGTGGATATGGACTCTCCTTCCTATATGCCAAGTGTATGTGCTTAATTAACACTACAGAGAGAGATAACAAAAAAGATGAACCAACAAACAAAAAATGCACAGACACAGACAACAGAACGGTGGTTACCAGAGGGAAAAGGAGTGGTGGGGCAGAAGAAGGTAAAGGGACTCAAATATATGGTAACAGAAGGAGATTTGACACACAATGCAATATATAGATGCAATATATACCGTATTTGCCGGCGTATAAGACGATTTTTTGGCCCTGAAAAATACGTATTTGCCGGTGTATAAGATGACTGGGCGTATAAGATGACCCCCTAACATTTCCACTAAAAATACAGAGTTTGTTATATACTCGCCGTATAAGACTACCCCCCACTTGGAGGCATATTTTTCAGGGCCAAAGGGTCGTCTTATACGCCGGCAAATACGGTAGATGATGTATCATAGAATTATATATTTGAGACCTATATAATTGTATTAACCAATGTCACCCCAATATTTTTAATAAAATTTAAAAAGAGAGTGAGATATATATACCATTATGGCTTTTCTGAAGCACGTTGCACTTTGCAATAACATTGCTAGGACATTCTAGAAAGGTTACCTATATCAATTATCACTGTAGGTAAAGATATTGACACAAACGTGTACATGTATTTAGAAAGAATGGCTGGCTTGAGCCTCCTTCTGTGAGGCTTCGGGGTAACTGTAAGACTTCTGCCCACAAATGTTTTTGACTTCAGAAGGGTTACCAAGTCATCCTCAATACCGAGAATTTTCAGACTTTCTGTCTTGCTTGCAAATAAAAGAGTTATTTTACATTATATCCCTCCCTCAACTCCTACACAACCGCACTCCACTCCCAGCAAAATGGTATCTTGTTTGGATCTGTGAGACATAAACAATAAAGAGAGAATCTCCCGGGTTGAAGTAACACCAGTGGGTCTGGGGCAGATTAGGCTACTAACCTCCTGCTCCCTGATGATCCTTTGGTGGAAAAGGGAAGGGGAGACTGTTGGTGCCAGTTACCATTATTGTGAAATTGTGAAGCACCCATTTTTGGGGGGGTGTCATTTGAGGTCTCCTCCTTATTGTGTCACTACTCCTAGTTCTTGTGCTTAAGAAAAGGGAAATGTAATCACTTTCATGCACAGTGCCCTAAAATATGCACAGAAATACACGGAAGGGGATGGAGTAGGAAAGTGAGGTATGCACAGCCTGAGTTCCCAGCTGTGTTTGCTAGCTGAGTCCCAGTAAGTGATTACGTCTCTCTGGCTGCTCTCCATCAAATGGGAGAGGATGATATTAAAACATGTTGATTTAGCTTTCTGTGAGGTCCAAAGAGATAACAGATAGAAAGTACTTAGCCCAGGGTCAAGCATCAATCAAATACTCAGTAAATATAAATGTTAATGAAAAAGGCCCGGAATGGCATGGGAATAAACACTAATCATGAATTGGAACTATAGCAACAACTCTACAAGATGAAGCTAGAATTTATTCAGTGATGGTCTGCTCCGCCTCTTCATTTCAGGCAACATTATTCCCTCAAACAAGGAGCCAAGAATATTGAATGCCAAAATAAAATGTTATTTATGAAGCTTATCACTGCCTGGCGAGTTTCCATGCAGTAGCTAATGAAGACAGAAGTGGGTAATTCATTATCTGGCTTTTGAAGGGTGAAATATTTACCATTTTAACTTTGTTAGTTCTTCCGTTGGTCTGATGATTCGGCAAATTAATGAGCGCTGCCACTGGTTGTGACTTGTGTCCACCAATGGAATAAAAGTAAACCATTCATTAAGGTGTGAGAGAGAAGAGATGCCGAGTTGATATGATATTCCTTATTGGCTGCAGAAGCTGAGTGTTGGCAGTTAATAGAGGAAAGAAAAGATCAACTTTCAGAATGTTCATTTAATTAAAATAATACATTGTAGAGCTCAACATGATTCTTGGCTCAGAGTCAACAAATAAATATCACCATCATTGTCAGTATGATCTCTACCACCTTCATCATTCAAACGCACCTCTCTGACTGAAATGGTGTTTTCTTCCCCCAAACTCAGGGATTTCAAGCGACATCTGTTTTTTTGAAAAATGGAACCTACTTACATGGCACCCACGTGAATAGAAAAATCACTCTCGTGGCTGATGCAACTGAAAGTGTTTTTCCAAAACAAAATAAACATTGCATTGGACAGACTAGAATGTTTACGTTTTAATAAGTTTCCACAATGTTCTTTAGGTCATCAATGTACTTTAGCACAGTGCATTCTCTTCCTGGATTTCTACACGATATGTATTTTAATCACGAATATACTGAGAAGCTGGAGTGGCTTGACTGAGACAGGATCAGAGAGATGTGAGGAAATGAGGAGTGGACCCCAGGGTGTCAGACTGAGGTGGAGTTTAAGGTCTGGCCCTGCCTGTATTTAGTGCTTTGGGGAGATTTCCGGAGAAAATTAAATGGCTTAGTGATTGACCTAAAGAGATGGATGGATGGATGGATGGATGGATGGATGGATGGATGGATAGGTAGATAGGTAGATAGATAGATAGATAGATAGATAATACATATATTTCCAATATTCATTTTATTTTTTTCTTTGTAGCTATAGCTCATTTGTGAAACTGGTAACTGACAAACAGCTACAGGAGAGAAACAGTGGGGCTCAGAAAGCTGCTGCCCTGTGCTGTAACCCCGTTGACAACCTAAATAACTCAACGGACAGCGCATCCAGGGGAGCATGCCATTTTCCTGATTATGGGCCCTGCATTATGCCTGGAGGTGGCCAGGTCTGAGGCCAAAGAGGAGTGATGTTAATGGTTATCTGTGTTCTCTGTGTACTGAAGCTTTTGACAAAACTGGGTGAGATTTCCTGGCTTGAGGCTCATGTCATTTCTCCAAGCCCAGGCTGTATTTCCAGAGCCTCGTGGTTTGGAGTCCCGGGCCGGAGTTGGCTTTCCAGCTCGCCCCGGGCCTGCCGCAGCCAGATTGAGTTTGCTGTTTCTGGACCCGAGTGCAGAACAAGATCCCGGAGCCTCAGGTAGGGGATGTTTGACCAGAGAGGAAGAGCTCACTGTCTGCAGTCTCCTTTGCTTGGAGAATGGAATCGCCTGTCAGAGCATGCGAAACGACAGTGCCGGCATTGAACTCCTGCCTGTAACATATTCATGCACTCATGTGCCTTTCTTCGGTGGAAAAACAAAATGCGTTCCCTCCCCCCAGGGCTATAAAAACAGAATACATATAAAGTTAGCAGTAGGGTCATAGGATTTTCCCTCCATGGTTTATGTTGCTATGGTTCCCAATGCATCTCTGGAAACTCTCTTAGCCTTTGTCAAGTTTTCATCAATTAAGACAGTATATTCATAAATGTAAATTAAAAACAGCATTTAAAGAGGTAAGCATTTAAAATATGACTTTCCCCTTTTATAAATATCTAATCTGGGAGCATGGTACAATAATCCAGGGGAGAAAATCTCTGGGGAACATGGACTAACCTATTTAAGTTCTACGAAAGGTACGTTCTTCCCAAAGTTATTGTCAAAGTTACAAATTTGGAATCCTCAGTTTTCTCCTCTTCCTACTACTCTCTGACACTGCGCCTTTGCCAGTCTAAATCAATGGCATGCTAACGTGTTGCCTTGAATCCCCCTGATCCCAAACCCTCCCAACATGGCTGGGTGCTGGGCATCTCCCCACTCAAGGTGCATGATGTCCAGTCCTTTTAGTTTGATTTTATCCAAGATGAAAACTCAACTGTGTCTCTCCCCATGCCCTCTGCTCATCCAGTTAAATTCCGTGTAAAATGGTTTCATTTATCTGGCTGTGAATTTCAGACATGGTCAGGTGTTGGATGGTGTGACATAAGACATAAGAGAAAAAGGACAAGGTGGGATGAGGAAATGAAGGGCAGAGAACAGAGGCATGCTCCCACCCTTGCTTAAGAAGTTCATCTTCAGGCTCCATCTGGGAATAAAAATAGAGTTCAAGTTCTTCTTCTTGATTGGTAGTCACTCCCTACCTTTGCCCGCATAAAATTATGTTTGTCTTAGGCGACGCTGCTAGCGGTTCTCAACCTATGGGTCATGACCTGCAGGTTGAGAACTGCTGCTGTAGAGCCTAAGACAATCAGAAAACACAGATATTTACATTACGATTCGTTAACAGTAGCAAAATGACAATTATGAAGTAGCAATGAAAATAATTTTATGGTTGGGGGTCACCACAACATGAGGAACTGTATTAAAGGGTCATGGCATTAGAAAGGTCGAGAACCACTGTTCTAGAACAATCTAGTCCCAATTTCATTTATTAGTACTTATGTGGTCCCTGTAACTCTCCCTTTCTCACTCTGTACACCATGGCCTCTCTCAGAGTTTTTAACTATCCTCTTGCATGGACAACTCCTGAATTACAAGCTATGACTCCAATTTCTCTTGAATTCCAGCCCCAGAATTTGAAACTGCCCTCTAGACATTCCTATTGTCAAGTCCTTCCTTCAAGCTCAAGCTAACCCTAAGCCAGTATTTTTAATCCTACCTCCAAAATTGGTATTCATTGAAGATTTGTGATGCCAGCTTTCTGTCAGCATAAACTTATCTATAACTTTTCATTCCATCCCTGCCTTTATTCAGTTGACAGATTCTGTTTTTGTCTCCTTCCAAGTAAATACTATATTTGAATTTTTCTCTCCATTGTAACATCCAGATCATGTTTCCCTTGCATCAGTTCTTGCCTTCATACTGCCCCACGCTGACTGCTTTTGTTTTATTCTTTGGGCCGTTGGCTTAGCAGTTGTTATGTACCACCTTGGATGATGTCATGTGAGTTTGAATTTGAACCCACATGGCTCAAAAGGCATCCTTTCATGCTGACCTCTGCTGCTGCTGTATTTTGGGTATTAAAAAAAGTTGGTTTCATTTAATACTACACATCCTCAGGCTTATTAACATTTTTTTCATTAAATTGAAGAACAAATGGACTGCCGAGGAAAAGTCATATTGGGCAATTTCACCAAGAGGCAGGTAGGGAGGGGCCTTTCCAAAAATATAGGGAAAAAATGAATAGCTATGGTCATACCAGGTTTCCCTTTCTCTTTCAAGTGACTGTCGGAGAAGCATTAAAAGATCATGTGCTAACATGACATTTATTTATTCATTAAAGTGCTAAGCACAAGTATTATTGTGTTAGCATTGTGAAGGAAGGAAGGAAGGAAGGAAGGAAGGAAGGAAGGAAGGAAGGAAGGAAGGAAGGAAGGAAGGAAGGAAGGAAGGAGAGGGAGGGAAGGAGGGAGGGGGAGAGGGGGGGGAAGGAAGGAGGGTCCTAGCAGAAGGCACAGTTAAGTACTACAGGATTTTTTTCCAGAAAGAAGGCTTTCCAGCACCCTGACTCACAGCTGTGTGAGGCTTATCTCCCGAAAACGGGAGTCCACGGCTTCAGTTATTTTCATACACATGTTATCCCCACCTACGGGGCTTGTTGAAGACTCATAATTCCCACCTCACTCTACAATTAGGTTGCGCAGGCTGTTCTAAAACAGGCAGAGCTGTCATTAGAATGTGCGCGAGGCTTTGGTCCTGCTGAAAATACCAAATGCTTGTGGGCAATCTCGGCGACCACATGCTGAGGCCAGCGGCGGAACATTCCCAGTCCAGGTGACTGCGCTGGCACGGGCTCTCTCGTGAAACACAAGCAGCAGTGTTGCATTCCCGGGCAGGGGACATATCCTCCCTGCACGCTCCTTCCTGAGGGACTCAAAAGTGTGAGATGCCATCTGCTGGAAACTGATAATATGCATGGTGATACTCTGCATTAGTACATGAGCTGTGTCTGTCGGCGAAAGGATTAAAGTGACATTCTTCATACTTCTCTTCCCTTCCTCTCCGTCATGGGGGCTATGTAGGTCAAGGGTGACCGAACTCGTTAGGAAAACTTCTGCATCACCCTCTTCTGAGCAGACTTCCCTTTTAAGGTGTAAGTTGGATCTCATGACAGTCTCTTTAGGGTCGGGGAGACTAACGAGAGAGCAAATAAGCCCAAACCCAGTGTCTATTCAATTATAAGACACATTCTTCATTCCAGAAATGTTCAAATAGAAAAAAAAATGCACTCCGTGTCTAAGCAAAGTAGGTATTGTAATAGCAGCTTTCAAGTTAAATGGACCAGGAGCACACTGACACATTGAGGATTGTATCAGAGGTCAAGGGAATGTTTGCAGCCCGGTTAATTAAATAGGGATAGCATAAGATGGTATCTGAGCATGTTTTGCCTTATACAGTGCTCATCACTGTAACTTAGATATTGCCAGAATTTAAACATGATCAGAGTTAGTCAACATAGGTCTTGGGATGAGTTAGCAATTCTGAGGGCATTCTGTAGCATTAAGATGTAGACTGACAAATTCCACATGTTCTTGACACATAGTAGGTGGTAAGTAAATACTGACTGACATGTGGGCTCCAAGCTACTGTTGCGCTCATGGGTCTATGTGGATGGTGGTGATTGACCCTTTGGGAGCCCTCTCTCTGTCTTGTTTTAGTCTGAACAGATTTGTGCTTTGAAATGTACTTTAGAATGATGACTTATCTGGTTCAGCTCTACAGTTAATTAAAATGACTGGGAACTATTTTAATTCTCACAGTGCACAAAATGCAGGGTCCTCTACCTGTGTAGGTTATTATATCGATCAGCGCACCTGTGTGACACTACAATCCAATGAGTATGTAAGACATCAAAGTTTACCTGCCGATCGTTGAGTTGTTCTGAGTCTGATATAATAATTCTATTCAAATTCATAACATAACTGGTGGCCATGCTGGCTGCTTATAATAAATCCCTCCGAGAGAAAGAGGCTGTTTATCAGAAGGCATGAGAGAGGAAGAGGAAATTGCTAGATAAGTCCAAGTCAAAACTTACTCTGTTTTTCAGAATCATTTTCCATAACCCTCATGGCTCTGTTCAGGTGAGCCTGTAGTAATGGAGGAAGCTACCCTTATAGGTGTTTCAACAGTTACCTCATCTCTGTGATATAATAGAGTTCTTCAGGTTCCTTTATAACATCCCCACATTGCTTTTGGAGTTTGACCAATGGCGCCACTTAGAAATCTGTCTTCCTTGGTTTTTCTGGTCTAGTAACCTCAACTGTCCTGGATCCCTCATTTTTCTAGAATGTTTTTCTTAGCTTCCGGGGAGCTGTAAGGAGGTGGCTGTTCCTTTGCCTCCCTGGGTTGTATCTGTTCCTCAGAAAGTCTTCACTGTGGACTGTGTGTGAAAGGCCATAAAAAATCACATGATCTTCATGGCATCCATCAGATGTTGCTTTGGGTCCCATCTCATTTTACACCCCCCTCCCAACTCCCTGGGGCTGTAGGAGTTCATAGGTCACCCAGTTAAGACAGCACTGTGGGTGCCACTGACAGGTTTTTTCTTCCCCACGAGCACGGCTAAAAATGAAGACCAGAGACTGACAACTCCTCTCCCTGCTTGTGGTTCAACCTGAATCCACAGGGTCCGGAGGCACATGGTTTAGATTCAGTGTCTTTCTCCAGCTAACAGGAACCACTTGTACAGGCCACTTTGCTATCTGTTTGAGAACCAGAGATCCGCCTCCATGCTCCCGGATGGTTAAATACATTCTCTTGGCTCCAGGACAAATTCCAAAAATTCTGCCCAACTGTGACATGGGGTGGAATTTTTGCATTTCTCTTTGCAACTTGTGATAGTAAGGACCATAGGCTCCTTGAGGAAAAAAAATATCAAAAATGCCAATCAAAGAAGTGGCCAATTAGGGAACTACTTATTATGGCAAGTCCCTATATTACATTGGAATATATTATTATGGAAATAAAATGATAGGTCAAACAGGAAGTAGAATTAGAGGCCTGACAGGAACAGACTGGGATTTGTTCCTTATGTTGAATCCACGCATTTAGCTGCACGAGGAATAAACACGACTGAAGGATCTTGGGGAGCAGCCTGAAATCTGAGTCTGTGTGCATTCCTGGGGTGTGTCCCACCAATCTGGATGTTTGAGGAAATCCAGTGTGCTTACGTCGAGCCTAAGCTCTCATGAGCCCCATGTCCATGGTTATTGTAATGTTTTCCTGGATTTATTTGAAAGGGTAGAAAAAGAGATCATATCATAGTTGTATTAAGACGTACCGATTTATTTCCAAGATATTTTACATCCATGTTCATTACGATAGTTTTAAAAGTTAGAATTTCCAATGAACCACCTCTTGGTTAAGCGTGATTCTAGTTCTTTGACATTATTTGAATCTCAGCATAAAATAAAAATAGCATAGGAAATACCTGGGATCAATCAGTAATGAGGGCCAAATGGCTGGGCCCACATGTGGGAATTTGGCATCCTTAGTGAAAGAGAAATACTTGCTCTGCTCGAATACCAACCCAACGATCTTCGTTTCCGCCTCGCCCACCGTTCCGGGTAGTGATGGCATGCTGCTTTGATTTTTAGTGTGTCATTCAATTCAGCAAGAGTCTACTGAACCTTTCCCCAGGGGCTCTGTGAGGGGCTTTGGGGCGGGTATAAAGATAGACCCTATGCCTAAGTTGCTTTCTCTCTAGAGCAGAGGTTCTCTACTTGTGGGTCAAGACCCCTTTGGGGGTCAAACGACCCTTTCGTAGGGGTCGCATAAGACCATTAGAAAACACAGATATTTATGATTCATAACAGTAGCAAAATTACAGTTATGGAGTAGCAACAAAAATAATTTTATGGGTGGGGTCACCACAACATGAGGAACTGAATTAAAAGGTTGAGGCATTAAAAGGTTGAGAATCACTGCTCTAGAGGCTGTGAATGGCATTGAAATACAAAAACAATGAATCATGCAGGAAGGATTCTATTAAGCCCTCCAAATACAAACACAATGGAAAACCCGAAGCACTTGGCCTTCATGGAAGAGGGGCATCTGAGCTGGGACTTGGATATCGTAGACTTGGTGAGATAGTAAAGGCAGATTTTTAAAAAAATATATTTTATTGATATTTCACAGAGAGGAAGGGAGAGAGACAGAGAGCTAGAAACGTCGATGAGAGAGAAACATCGACCAGCCGCCTCTTGCACACCCCCCACCGGGGATGCGCCCGCAACCAATGTACAAGCCCTTGACCGGAATCGAACCCGGGACCTCTCAGTCCGCAGACGGACGCTCCACCACTGAGCCAAACTGGTTTCGGCAAGGCAGATTTTTTTAAAAAAGGAACTCATTGAACATGAAATGTGTGTGACAGCTCTAAGAGGTACAGGGTCATTTGAAGTCCTGGGCTGTGCTTGGTAACAATCACTGACATCTACCTCTCTGCTATCTCCGCATATGGATGCTTTAATGACAAAGACTGCATCGCACTCATGTCTGAAGAAAGGCCATGCTTTGGATTTTGAAGGTGGGGAATGGGAGAAATTAATGTAAGTTTGGATCAGTGTTAACATGAGACATGGTTCAGGATATTTATGTCTTCATTTCTTTGATTCAGTAAATACTCAACTGTAAGGACATCTTAAATTTTATATTTATGTCTGTCTATCTATCATCTGTCACCTATATCTCCAACTATCTGCATTGACTGGGCACTAGTAGCATTTGTAATTGACTCTCTCATGCACTATACCAATGCCCTATTTTAATTCTTTCCCCATATTTACAGAGAGGAGTTTAAGGCCCTGAGCTGTTTAATAACATGTTCAAGGTCATGCATCAAATGATAGTAAAGCCAGGAGTTGCATCCAGGCGGACTGACGTCTGAACTTCACAAGACTGCCTGCCCACACTCTTTGCAGTATGTGTACACGACCCAGCACATGGCACTGTGGACGGCAGCTGCTGTGCTCAGCTGGAGAAGAAGATGCCCAGTGAGAGAGAAAGTCACACAAGAACAGCTCCTTCCATTCTGCCCTTTGAGAGGAGCTGCATTTTGTGAGCATAACTGAGGTTGGACCAACAGCCCTTACTCCTATGGGAACAACGCCCCCCCGCCCCCGTGTCCCCCTTCTCTGCAGGATAGACTGTAGATTCCTGGTGGGAATGGGAGTTTCCCAATCCCTCCAGTTGAGAGATGGAGCTTGTAAATCCATCTTAGGGTCAGCATTGCAGATCTGGAGGCTTGCCATTAAGAAAACATTATTCTATTAGTTGATCTTTGAGTAGTGTTATTACTTAAATACACAGGTCCTTATAACAAAGAGCATAAACTGGTTAATGTTAAAAAAAGAAAAAGCAAAGCAAAACAAAACAAAAAAAAAACACCTTTTTCTGCTATGTGTCTCTATCTCCTAGTTAGGAATAAGTGACCATAAAATCCCCGAAAGTGTGAAACCACAATATATTCCCCTGTTCTATCATTAAAAGCTCTTTGCGACAGAGATGGGAATCAGGAGCAGGGGCCCGGGGCAGAGTGACTAGCTTTCAGATCATACATAAGGAATTATTTCCCAGCAAGAATTGGTTCTGGGAATCTTGGAGACGTTTAACGTTACAGCCTCTTAAATTTCACTATAGTACTGTATCATTTATATTAGCAACATGGAGTTCATAACATCAGAGGCTGATGTCACCGAGTTAATGAAGTGCCTCTGAGACATCGGGAGATGGATATACTGTAGGTACAGTATCAGGGAAACTGCCTTGGCAACCCCGTAACTGAGTGGAAGTACAGATTTAGCTTTTATGTCTGTTGTTTGAGCCTGCTGGCCAGGAATCAAGCCCAGCACAGGGCTGAACTGTTCACCAGAACTTCCACAGCGCACTTACTGAGAGTTGGTTTGCTGCAGACGTAGAATCTTCGAGAGTGCAGGCCTGCAATACAGAAGACTTGACGATGCCCAGCAAGGGAAGATGGTGAAGCTCTGGGGGGTGGTGTTAATGATGGGGGGGCAGCGGGGGTGGGGGAGAAGGCAAACAGGGAAACACCTCATTGGAAATAGCTTTCTGTGTGTGAAGCAGGGGAGGACACGGGGACACGGGCGTGTTTATGTACACAGCAAAGTTTGGAAAAGGGAAGCTTAATTGAAAGCTCAAAGCCCTATTTATTTTTGACACAGCTGCTCTGCAATGTCATCAATCACAACTGCGTTGCCTAATTACGGTAGAATTGTTTTTGAAGAAATTCTCAAAGTATGGACAGAGCCATTAAAATGCTGGAACTAGAGAAGAAGATGCCCAGTGAGAGAGAACATGAGATACTTAAGTCACAAGCTATTTAACGGGTTTGAATGAAAGGAAGCACTTCTACCCCTCTTAGCAATAATATAAAGGACCGATGATATTGATGGGATACTAAGAAGCAAGAGACAAGAGGTGATCACAGTGATTGGTATTAGCTGCTGCTGCCTGTTAGCACGTCATGACTATAAAGGCACTTTAAAGTAGGGTTGTTGTTTTATTGTTTTTTGTTTATTTTATTTTATTTTATTTTAATTTCTTAAGCGCATCTGAAACAAGAATGTGAAGACTCATTAAGGAATACCTAATAAATTAAGTATTGATTTTCTTTGTTTCTGGTTTTATACTAGATTCCTCTTTTTATGGGGTATTTAGGTGCTGAAGTAAACTTGCTATTTTTGCTCATGAAACTATATATCTATCTGTCTATCTATCTATGGTTTCATCGGTGTCCAGAGCTTTAGTGGGTTGGCATTTTTGTTTACAATAGAATGGTACACATAGTCCAGATGATAACAATTCACTAAAGAAGAGCGAGTTCAAAAAGCATTGCTAGGAAAGAAGTTGTACAGAACTTTCTGGAAATCCAATGTGAGAAGTTGACCTGAGGGTTAATAATGATTAATATAATAGCTCACACCTAGGTGTACTTCTCTGGGTGGGCATTGAGGTAAGCACCCCAATTATTAACTGATTTAATTCTCCCAGATCATAGGGTGGGTATTATTTCCACCTCTGTTTCAGATGATCTGACTGAAACACAGACTTTAACTCAGCTAAGGAACAGATGTCAGAACTGAAATCCAGACACAGTATGTTACAGATGGAGCATCCCAATGGTCCAACAGCTGGAAAATGTCTAGTTCTGCTGAAACCAGAATATCTGATAGAGTTGTGTTTTTTGTTGTGTTTTTGTTTGATTTTGTGGTTTTTTTTATTTGTTTGTTTTTGTTTGTTTTTTGGCTTAACATGAAGGAGAAATGGGTGGGAGCTGTTGTGCTTCATTTTTAGCAGCAGGAGACAAAAAAATAAAACAAGAAAACAACAACTCATGGGTGATGGTAGAGTCATGGAGACCTGAGAGGGGGAAATAGTTATGTCACCTGAGCCTTGATGAAGGAAAGTAACGGGGCATAATCAGAAAGAACCCTAAGATTTAGGAAAGTGCAAACATTAAAATGGAGGTTCCTCCTTGGCTGGGTGAGAGCTCTTGGTGAGAGCATCATCTTGATACACTAAGGTTGGGAATTCCATCCCAGGTCAGGAGACGTAAATGGGTACATCAACAAATGGATCCCCCCCCCCATCTCTAAAAAAAAATACACCAAAACACAATAAAAAGTAAAACACATGGAGGTTTCCATGAGCATTTCTTAAAAACACATCATCTCAGAAGTTAATAGAATTGCTTCTTACAAAGATTCTGTACTGTACCCTTCAGAAGTAAAGTAAAGCAAAGAGTAAGAATAAGCATAAGCAATTCCATTCTGTAGCTAGAATCTCTACGGATGTCAAAAATGCCGTGCCCTGGCCAGGGGGGCCAACATAATTTATGGCACATCTAGACAAAATGAGCCAACGCCCCTTAAGAGGAGGCATTTATCTGGTTTACTTTTGTTGTTAGCTAGCACAATCTGACCTGTGTTTGTAAGATGCATTCCCACTAACCCAGGTATACACAGAGATTCACTTGGGACTTGACCAAAGAACATTCTAGAATGGCAGCTATGTAAGGTTTACTATACAGTTATTTAGGGAGATGTTGTGATTGGTTCCCTCTAAACTGCATGAGAGTGAATACTGTCTCTCTTATGACCTGGTCTGGGTATTTCTTCTGCGTTCCTTGGCCTCATGCCCTACCCTTCCCTGCTCCTGTACTGATACTATGGGGACATCCTGTTCTTGTTCCAATCGCAGCGTGGTCTTAGTTTGCTGCTGGTACACTTTCTCTAATTCTGCTTTTAGGGTGCTGGGCCTTATCCACATTTCCCAGAACTCACTGCTGGGCTCCTTAACTGGGGAAAACACAGTTGTAGTTCTTTTGTTTCTCTATATGATTTATTCCACCTTATTTTTTATCTGTTCTCCGTGTTCCATTGACTCTGGTGACTCCCCAGAATTAAATTCAATTGCGTTTAAAAGAATTACTTCCTGTTTGAAAAAGTCATCACCCATGGAGTCTCGCCGTAACCCTCTCTACTTAACACTACTGAGTCCTTCCTGAGCCCAGACCCATACAGGCATTTTTGGGACAGAACAACTTTCACTTACAATATCCATACAGTTGCTGTCTCTAGAACAATACTCGCTCTCAACCATTGGCGATGCTGAGGAATGAAATGAGCCTCCTCATATTTTATTGATGGGCTGTCAGTCGGGGTCAGGGAGATATTTTTTGAACTTGTGTCAAAACTCTAAAAATATCCTTCTCCCTTGGCCCTTTAATTTGTTTCTGGAAATTTATCCCAAGGCAATAATACTAAACACAGAAAAGCTTTATGTAAACAGGAATAATCTTTACCCTCTTCAGGGAAAGAAAACATAATCAGCACTCAATAATGTGAACATAAGATAAAGTGAAATAATATCGCACCATTCACATGCTTGAAAAAGCAATGATACTCATACATTGTAGAATTTTTATATACAGCTTTGGAGAATGTTGTGGCAAGTTATAGATTTGATATGATTATAAATACATAAAAATCTACACTGAAGGAAATCTAGAGCGAAATGCACCATTAGTATAGCTGGCTGCGTCCAGGTGATGGAATTAGGGGTGATTTTTTCCCTCTAAGTTCAGCAACATGTTAATAGCAAGCCTGTAACATTAAGACAGGGAGAACCCAAAGCAAACTCAATTTTTTAAAATAGTTTTCCTAAGTACGACTTCTAAGGCTAACTCTCAAAATTATTTTTTGGGGGAGGGACGGGTCCGGAGAGAAGCAAATTGAAATAGTTTGAGCGGGCCGACGGGCCGGCAGTAGCTCCGGGGGCGGCTCTCTGAGGGCTGGGCTGACCCACAGGACACTGGGGGGGATGACCTTGAACACCTCAGACAGCATTCAACTCCAGGTTACAGCTGACTGGGATCCTGAGGCTTTATTGGCCGCGAGCCAGTCTGCAGCCCGTTCTAACCACCCTAGGATTTTATAACATTGTAAAGACTGTATTGTTTCAAACATTTCAAATTTTTACACGCCGCCTGGCAGCCGTCCAAAGCCATTTCCAATGGGCCAGAGCTATCAGCAGCCACCCACCTCCTGGGCCAGGGCTGCTGACGAATGGGGCCCTGCCAGCGGGGTCCGCCATGAGGATCATCTGCGTCGGGAGACCCCGGGGCAAGGCCGAGCTCTGAGATGAGCATGCCGGCCATCTATGCAACCTGCACTGGTTTCCTTTTAAGCAGAGAGGGGCCCTGGTCCGTGAGGAGCCTGGTGTGGTAGAGCGGGGGCTGGCAGAGGGCGGCCGGCTTTGATTTAATAACAAAGCGAGCGATGCGCTTTGTCACAGACACTGTGCTGCCTGCAGGGTCTGTGCTGTGGCAGGCCCGGGGCCTTTCTGAGCTCCTCGTGTCCCCCCCTCACCCTGTTCTCCTCCCCACCCCACCCCGTTACTCCTTTATCCTGACGCACAGCTTGTTTATCCCATGGGCTTAAAGCTGAAGCTAAAACACACATACAACCACCATCTTATTAAATATTCTCCATTGCTTAGTTTTAGTTTGAAATGAGCAGTGTACACAGGGACTAAATGAATTTCAGGTCTTCACGTCATAACTGTTTTTAAATGCATGTTTATTGATTTCAGAGAGGAAGGGAGAGGAAGAGAGAGAGAGACAGACAGACAGACAGACATGCAAGTGTCCCCCCCCCCTCCCCCCCGGGGATCGAGCCCACAACCAGGCATGTGCCCCTGACTGGAATCGAACCGGGGACCCTTCCCTCCTCAGGCCAACGTTCCAGTCACTGAGCCAAACTGGCTAGACCACGTCATAACTTTAATAAGTTACTTCATATGTTCCAGTTCTGTTCTAAGTATATACATTCATTCATTTAGTTGTTGCAGCCACCCTAGGGGTGGTCATTATTATCTCATCTGTGCTGCAGATGAGAAAATGGAGCCATGGAACAGTGGAGAATCTTTCCCAAAGTTCTCCCCAAGGTTCCTCGGGGGAAGGAGCTAGAAAATGAGCCAGCCAGAGTGCACCCGTTCACCGGCCACCTGTCCGCCCGAGAGGATTTCGAGCCTCCAGCTTTCTACCAGCTGTCCTCAGTGACACTAGGATTTTGTATGGGCAGTATGTACCAAATATGAATGCACTCATGAATTAAAATAGAAGCTAGAAATAGTGCACTGAGAGAGAAAGAGAGACTTTCCTGGAACCTGTAGTTCAGAGCGAAGAATGTCTACATTCTGATACTCGTTATCTTACCCCCTCCATGGAGAGCAGTGGCTTCCTTTCCTCCTTAGTTTTTCCCACTCAGAAAACATTATATCTCTGTTCCTCAGTTACTTGTGGTCTAAACGTTATGGTGACTATCAGAAACATGTATCCCTACCATTAATGATGTGCAACTTTGTGTCACTTCCTGGAATGCCGTCTATGAGGCTGGCCTTGTAAAAATGAGCGGGCAGTATGGGCAGGAGAGAACTGGCTTGCGCCCATCCTATAAGCGTCCCCCGTCTGTGTGGAGGGTGGGAGTGAAAACAGGCATGGTTTTACTAGTGGCCCCTGAGACATTCCCATCACTTGAGGCAATAGCTTTCATTCAGTTAGATAAACCTCAACTATGCAGTTTTCAAACCAAATTACAGAAGATGATAAAAAAAAAAGAGCCGCAGGCTTTACCAAAGAAGACCAACACCACAAAAGGCCCCACATGAGCCCCTTATTCCGGCTCGCCTCCCCAGGTTGACAGGATTCGTCAGAAAAACGCAGCCCCTGGTTTGGCTTGGCTTCTGTCTCCTGGACATGGAGTGTGTGCAGAAGGATTGCTCATTTCGTTGGGTTTGGCCACACACGCTCTCGTTAACCCTGGGCATCTGCAGTCTCACTCAGATGGACCTGGAGGGCATTGTACCGAGCACAATAAGCCCGCCTCTGATGGATAAACCTTGTATAATTTCACTCATATGCGGCATCTAGAATAATCATGGGGATAGAGGTGGGAATGGGGTCACCTGGGGTTGGAGGAAGGTTTTGAAATTTCAGGTATGTGAGATGAACAAGTTCTAGAAATGACCTGGCTGGCATGGCTCAATGGTTGAGTGTCAACCTATGAACCAGGAGGTCACAGTTCAATTCCAGGTCAGGGCACACTCGCAGGGTTGTGGGCTTGATCCCAGTGGAGGGGGTGGGGAAGGGGGCCTGCAGGAAACAGCAGATCAATAGTTCTCTCTCATCACTGATTTTTCCATCTCTGTCTCCCTCTCATTTCCTCTCTGAAATCAGCAAACAAAACAAAACAAAACAAAACAAAACAAAAAAACATATATATATCCTGTATAATAAAAGCCTAATATAATAAAAGCTTAATACACTGAGTGTCTGGTCATCTTGTCAGCCATTCAAACAATCAAAGCATAATATGCTAATGATATGCTAAGGCCATTCAAATGCTTGCTATGATGTGCACTGACCACCAGGGGGCAGACACTCTGACCAGTAGGTTAGCTTGCTGCGGGGGGGGGGGGGGGGGGGGGGGTCCCGCTGATTGGGACTGAGTGAGATGGGCTGGACACACCCTGGCACCCTCCCTAGGTCCTTCCTCCACTGGCCAACCTCCTGTGTTCCTTCCTGGTCCTGATTGTGCACCAGTGGGATTCCCTCAGCCTGGCCTGTGCCCTCTCACATTCCCTCAGGGATGTCAGAGAGCCAGTTTCAGCACGATTCTGCAGGCCAGGCCTAGGGTCCCCACTATGCACGGATTTGTGCACTGGGTCTCTAGTACTTAAAATAAAGTTAAGTCTAGAAATGGCTGCACAGTAGCATGCTCATGCCTAACAGTGCTGGATCATAAATGGGGTAGATTTTACATTGAAAGTTCTTATTGCAATTAGAAAGAAGAGGAGAGGCAGGAATTGGACTTGCCTCTAATTGTCATGGAGGATTTTTTAGGATATTATTCTAAAGGCACACATCCACCACTGCACTCACAGACCGGGGCCCCTGCAGAGTGGGGGAGTGAGGGTTTGGGCAGCAGTCTGGCGGGGCTTTACTCTCTGCCCCCTATCCTGGTGGTTTGGGGGTCAGAGAGGGTAAGCGAGATGCTAAAACTCGCCTTTCTCATTTATAAAACGGTTCAAATAGCACTTACCTTCCAAGACATTCATAAGAGTAAGAAATACTAGCTTTGGGCGTGCGATAGAGCGTCTGGGAGGTAGCGAGCCTTCAGGAAAAGGCAATGAGTATCCATTTATGCCTGTTAATTGCCTTCAGCATCAACCTTATGGAGATGAGGAAACGGTGGGACCTCAGCGGGTCCCGGGTACCATAAATGAATGAATGAGGTGTCCAGGGCGGCATTTTAATGTTACAGATGCTGTGTTCATGGGGACATTAGTAGCAGCAGAGGTAGGAATAGTATACACATTACCTAGCCCGGCTCCTATGAAAACGTCGGCTTTTCCGTGGATGAAGGAAACCATGGTACAGCTTCTGAAAAAAGACCTGTCTTATTCTCCACCCACCCCCACCCCTTTCAGGAGGTATTTTCTCTTCTCTGTTGTCCCAGGATAATCTTACCCAAGTCACCCACGTCTCTGATGGAGTCGAAACGTTGATTAAAGCCAGAATGTCATTACTGAAGAGTCGGAGGTGTGTGCGTGCTTGTAATATAATACAGCCTTTAAGATGCAGGGAGGGTGGAAGGGACTAATCCCGACCTCCTTCGAATGTGGATGCGATTGGTGCTTGCTCTACAGCAACGGGCCAGCATTCACGTCTAAGGAGTAGGCGTGAGATAGTAACCCTAAACCCCTATTAACAATCCTTTGGATTGTTTCATGGCTCCGGTGACCAGCCGGGGAGGAAACGCAGCTTCTATTTCGGTGGCCAGCCCGATTTGTAAGCTGTTTTTCCGTCCTGATTATTTTGTCAGGCCAGCCCTCCCTGCCCAGAGAGCTCGGTGCCGTCAGCCCGATGTGTTTGCTTTGTGCTAACTCGGGGATCACCGCTCACCGAACGAAAGTCCGTCTGTTGTCCATGGAGCTCGAACAAGAAACGCACCCACTCGGTTGGATAAAGAGCACTTTGAACGTTTGCTTATTCCAGCGGTCTCCAAACACGAGGGAGGGAGGGAGGGAGGGAGGGCAGCCCACGGTTTTGTTTTAAATTAAGTGCTCCTAAAAAGCGTGAGGCTAATAGCCCCAGCGAACGCCAGTTGCTTTTCTGGCAGGCGGCAGGCGAGTTTCCCCTCGTTGCGAAGCCAGTAAAACTCAGCTTTGGTGTGGCGATTTTCCTACCGGTCCAGGCCTTGGACTGTGTCAGCCCAGCGCCAAAGTAGCCAGATGAACAGGGAACGCTGCAGTTGCTCGTGAGGTTGCTGCCAAGTGTCAGAATGTGGTGTGTTACAAGACACCAGGGTGTTGGGTTGTACTTTTTATCAGATGTGTTATCATGCTTGGCCTTGGGTAGGTGCTCTTTTCCATTTCCGAGGGTGTTGTGTGGACTCATAATGTGCAGGATGAACAAGAGAAGGGGTAACAGATATCTTTTCAAAGGGGATGTCTCAACTCAAGTCTGTACTTTCTCTGCTTCTTTTATTTGAAGCTAAAAAAATATTATTTTTAATCCGTCACAATCATGTATCCTGGGCTTTAAACTCTACTCCCACTTTTTCCAGATGGTTATGTATCCATCTGTAAGGGACTGAACCCATCCTTCAACAGTGACAAACCTTTGTTGCATTTTTGATACATTTAAAGCACTGGGCTAGATGGTCTGGCATATCTAAAGAGTGAGGCTAAACACACACACACACACACACACACACACTCTCTCTCTCTCCACACACACACACACACACACACACACACACACACCTTTGCTTGTTTGTTTGTTTTCTTATATGCATATATAAGTATATCCTATATAATAAAAGCCTAGCGACCAAACAGTGGAATGACCAGAATAACTGGTGGACCAGTTGCTATGACGCACCCTGACCATTGGGGGAAAAGGCTCAATGCAGGAGCTGCTCCCTGGTGGTCAGTGCCTTCCCGCAGTGGGAGCACAGCTCTGCTGCCTGGGATGAGTGGTGCTCCCACAGTGGGCCAATCCCCGCAGGCCACACCTCCCTGCAGTGCACGAATCCTACGCACCAGACCTCTAGTATATACATATACATATACATATACATATACATATACATATACATATACATATACATATACATATACGACCAGCACATTTTAGGATATGACAATATTTCCTAAAACAATGAGCCAGAATTGCTGCTGAATATAGTGAAGAAGACTTGGAGTGGTGGCAGGCACTGTGAGGCTCTGCTGAGGATGAGAAGGTGAGTTGGGTCTTGAAGCAAACAGAGACCTTCATAAATAAAGACCAGAACTGGGTGACTGAGCCAAGGGGAGGAGTAAGACATTCACAGGCAGTTTTAGGATTGCAGATTCAAATCTCTGCTCCTCAAATAAAGTGAAGCATAGGGTTTTCATAACAGCGTTGTTTTTCCACACTTTTTTATGCCTTATCATATAATGCACATTTAGAACACCAGCCAGCAGACCAAGAATCCTATATAATCAATGTTGGGCAAGTTGTTCTAACTAAGAAGAATGTCACACTGTCACCTTGTCTGATTTATTTTTGTGTGTATGCTTTTAATTAAATTTTTATCCTGCAAAAGAAATTTATATGTTGTAAGGAATCCTACAGAGACAGAGATTCCCTGGCTCCCCAGAATTGCCATAGTTTGCACATATAGGATAATGTTACAATGAGAATATTGATATCAGTACAGTCAGGATATAGGATATTTTCATAAACCCTCCTGCTCTCACACCTTCCTTAACTTGTGGTAACTACTAACCTATTCTTCATTCCTGTATTTTTATTATTTCAACCATGTGATATAAATGTTATGAAAGTATGGTATAAAGCCCTTGGGATTCTTTTTTATCCGGCATAATCCTTTGGAGATACATCGAATTTGTGGTATATATATCCATAGTTATTCCTTTTTATTGTTTGAGTAGAAATCCACAGATCTGTTTCGCCATTCACCTGTTGAAGGACATCTGGGTTGTTTCCAGTTTGGGGCTATTATGAATGAAGCTACTCTAAGGTCACAAACATCTATTTTCATAAAAATAAAATTTTGTTTCTCTGTGATGAATGCCCAGGAGTGCAACTTTTGGGTCCTACGGTATTTACACATTTTGTTTTGTAAGAAACGGCTCAGGTGTTTTCCAGAGTGGCTGCGCCCTTTCCTGTTCCCACCAGCTGCGGCTGAGAGTTCCTGTCGCTCCACATCCTCACCAGCACTTGGTGTTGTCGGCTTTTCTCTTTGTAGCCACTGACATAGGGCATTTGATTATTGTTTTCATTGGAAAACCTTAATAGAATGTGATGTCCAATCTTCTTCTGTGCTCATTTGCCACCTGTATGTCTTCTTTGGTGAAGCATCTCAGCATCACCCTCCTTCTGGAATGCCAATGATACAGGCATTAGGTCTTTCGTGACAGTCCCAGGGGCTCCTGAAACTGTTCATTTCCTTTAGCAGTCTGTTTTATCTCTGTTTCTCAGATTGGGTCATTTCTATCACCCCATCCTTAAGTTTAATTCTTTTCTCTGCCCTCTCCATTTTGTAATTGGGTCAACCCACTGGGGTTTAAAGTTTTGGTTAGTGAAGTCTTTATTCTAAAAATTCCATTGGGCTCTGTGTTCCATCTCTTCCTGTCTCTTCCATCTCTAGTAGTGATAACAGCTGATCCAAATGGCTTATAATCCTACTCATCTGCAGGAGAAGATACTGTCCAAGCAAGGAGTGAGTTTAAATAACTCTTACAGGGAGGAGGAAGATAATACAAAACGCCCTTTCTTCCAGAGGTGAGGAAGGGCAGCTCCAGTTCTGCTTGTGAACGGCGGGAGGGAAGCGTGATGCTTGCGATGAGAGAATCAGCGACAAAGAACATCATCTTCCAGCTCCGTGGCTTCCACGTGGTCTCCAGGCAACCACAATACAGCCGCATTAATATATCAATCCAACCATGTAATTTTAGACGAGCACATAACCTCTAAAGAGAGTTGCAGACAAGGTTTTTTTTGCTCAGCGGTGACTCATTTTAACAGTTGACTTTTTTTCCTGGATTCGAGCAAGGAACTCTGAGTAAGTTTGCTTTTGCCACGTCCCAGAGAAACCCAGGCTGACTCTCGCGCAGCCTCCGCTGTGAACAGAGACCATCAGATCTCCTAAGAAACAGCAATTTGCGGGCTCCTGCTCGATGCCATGATGACCTTGGCTTGCACAACCCAAATAGAATGTGCCCCAACTCATGAAGTCAAGGCAGAGCGGTAAACAGAGCCCGTGCCAACAGGACATCGTTTCAACATCCTCTGGCGTATAAAACATGTTTGGGCAGGGGCACACACATCGCAAGCTGTGTTTTGGTATGGATAATCTGGGAGCTATGTCATCAGACCATTAGCTTCATCGAGACAGCCTGTGACGTGACGGTGCCAGCTACTTGTTAAACTCCTGAAACGAGGCCCCTTTGACACAGGAACAATGTCCAGAATGGTCTGGCAACACAGCAGATGCCAGTTGTCACAGAAAGGCATGACAGAAGCACTTTTTATGATATTATTAAGGGCATGATGGTTAGTTTCCAATGCAGAGTTGCTCCTTCTGTCCTGCCCATGGCCATAAAATGATCGAACTACCTAAGGAGACCCGGCATTGCCTCGCAGTGATAAATTCTCTGATTATTTGCTAGTTCTTGACATTTTTAGAATCTGGACTTATGCCCTGCCACTGCAGATGGTTTCTGTACCAGCTGACATTGGTTGACCTTAAGGTTTTACCCTACTATCCAGCTGGAGAATTTTGGAGTTTTCAGAGGATAGGTGAGATTTTTCCCCTTGAACGGAATAAATTCTCCACTGAATTTTATTTCATTTGAACACATTCCAGTGTGGCCTCCAATAATAAACTAAATGGACATAACCCAAAATGTGGTTTATGTACACTGCCCTGACATTTTAATTATGAGCATCAAGATTTGCATTTGCATTTTAAATTATTTTCCATTGTAATATATATATATATATATATATATATATATATATATATATATATATATATATATTTTAGAGATGACGGTAGGGGAAGAGAGATGGAAACATCAGTGATGAGACAGAGTCATTGATAGGCTGCCTCTTGCACCACCTGCACTGGGGATCGAGCCTGCAACCAAAGTATGTGCCATGACATGGACTAGAACCATGATCTCCTGGTTCATAGGTTGAAGTTCAACCGCTGACCCACATGAGTCAGGCCCATTGTAATACTTTAATGCCTACATTTCGTAGAAAGCCTTCAATTAAAATTGAGGTCTTCAAGGGAAGATATAAGGAATGATCTTGGTGCTTAGTACTGTGCCAGGCCCATAAAAACTTCTGGTAAATGCCTGTTTAAATGGGTTTGTTTTGACCTTCTGGTAGGCTCCCTGCAAAGCCAGGTGGCTGCAAGTCCTAGCTCTCTTAGTTTGACCACACAGAGTGGTACCCGGGTCTTTCTAATGCTTGAATAGATTAAATTCCATTGTTAGCTGCCTTTAACAACTTTATGACCTCTGATTATTTTTCTGAAGAGTCATATATTTAAGGGACATTTACAGCTCAAACATCAACTGGTAAAATGATGCTGTCTTCAAATATCATTGTTTTGAAAAGTTTGAGAGATGTGAAGTTCAGAGCAGGTAAAGGTAAAACGGTAGCTTCACAGAATCATGTACCATGATTTTTTTCCCTTGGCTCTGGCCCAGTCATTGGAAAGCCAATGGGCCAGGCCAATGTGGCTCAGTGGTTGAGCATCAACCTGTGAACCAGGAGATCATGGTTTGATTCCCAATCTCTGTCCTGTCTTCACTGTGGTTTGCACAGTCAGCTTCTCCACTCGCTATGTTTGACCAAAATGAGGAGGGGGTGGGCCGAAGCTGTCCACATGCCAGAAATATGAACTTGGAAACTCATGCTGTGCACCTCGGTCCTTATTCTTTAGATCCTCAGCTTTTTGTCTTTGGGGCAGCTTTTTAAAGATGATATTACATCTCCAGGGCCTAATTCATGCAAACATTAGCTTCTGATGGCTAAAACAAATGTGAGATCTTGGAATAAATAAATAGCACTATTTCATATGAACCAGAACACTAAGAAACTTGAACATAAAATACAATAAGCTTAGAAATATGGGGACCTTAGCTGCAAAAAAGAGAGCGTGGACCCTAGTGAGGTCAGAAATAGGATTTAGCACATGATCCAGACCAAAAAGCCTTTTAAAAAGAAATCTCCACTCACTGAAGCAATTTTTAAAATAGGTGACTTGTGTTTTTAAAAGTGAATTTGTGGGGCCCCACACCAGACCCCGCAAAGTGTGGTCTCCTAATTCAAGTGAGAATATTTTTACTATATTGACAAATAAATGTATTACCATTTTCTATAGAGATAATAATTGGCGTCCATTTATTATTACAGTCTTTAACGGTATTCAGTTTCAAAATAAGTAGAAATGCTGAGATTATGATACATTTAAAATTCAAACCACTGTCAGGACCATTTGCTAAAATAAATTAAGACCTCACTTATCCAGAGTATCATGAGAGAATAAAATGAAAACAATGCACTTTCTAAACAGCTAAAGCATTTTGGCTATAGAGTTTAACCTTGAACTCAGAGTGATCAAAGCCACTGACCATTTATCAGTATCACTCGCTAGTATGTAGTCACTCACTAGTATGTAATATGTTAGGCAGGGTTTGACATTAGATAAGTGACTGATTGGGGTTTTATATATTTTTTAAATATCTTTTTATTTATTTCAGAAATGCAGAGAGAGAGAGAGAGAGAGAGAATCATCAATGATGAGAGAAAGTCATTGATCGGCTGCCTCCTGCCCACCTCACACTGAAAGTTGAGCCCACAACCTGGGCATGTGCCCTGACCAGGAATTGAACCCTGACCTCCTTGTTCATAGGTCGATGCTCAACCACTCAGCCACGCTGGCAGGATGGGTTCTAACTTTGAAAATAACAACAACAGCTCTCCTCAAGTTTTTGTTTCCTGCTCTGTGAAATGAGGAAGCTACACTAGGCAATTTGTCATGTCTTACCCACCTTTCAGTTTTAAATACTTGATGACTGACATTTGTCAGGATGATCAAAACCCATCCTTCCAAAACAGGAATTCTTTTGTGAATTCAATGCCTCATTCAGAATTGTTTGTTACTACCCCAAATGGCTTCAGCTCATCACATATTACGAATCTCTGCTGTTTATTGTAGTCCTCTCTTTCTATGGATTTTAGCTATTAATAATTAATGGTTTAACGATGCCTAACTCTAATGGCCTTCCCCACCAATATACATTATTTTCTCCCTAACATCTTGAGGTTGGTGAGCAATTGGATATAGTTGCCTGTGGGCCTGTATCTTCAAGAGGCCAGAGGCTGGGGTGAGGGCTTGGGTGAATTCTGAAATAGCATCCTATATCATTCTTAGAATTTCAGAGTGGAGCATCAGATTAAAGCTCCTGAGAAGAGAAATCCTGTGACAAACAAATCCGATGGCATTCTGGTTAGCGTTTCATTCTGTGTGCATAGCTTCCCCCACATTCTGTGCTCAGTGAACACCCATTACTCTCATACACTTTGAGAAAAGGCTGGTGTAACATGAAAATGTATAACCATTGAGGGAGAGACCAGTGGCTCTACTTTGAATGAAGTGCATGAAATTTGTTGTCCGGGGTCCTCTTTGCTCCCTATTTCTTGGATTTGCTCAGGATCATTGAGCTGGCCAGGGTATCAGCCTGTGGATTTGCAAAGGACATAGGAATCAGCTGTCAGGTTATTGTACGAAGCCAGAAAGTGACAACCAAATCAGTACGAATCGGTGATGAATGCCTCTTGCATTTCTTGTGTTACCTGCGCTTGGCAGGATTGAATCCCCGTGAACAAGAATTGCTGCTTTTCATTTCACTTGTCTCCGAAATGTCAATATATAACCACGCGTGTGTTGATTCCCCCTGTTCCAATTCCCTAATCCAAAGAAGAGGAAAAAATGGTTCGTTTCACAAGTGGTTTTTCAGGAGGAAGTACATTCTCAAAGCGCAGAGAGTGATTGATGAACAGGATTGAGTTTGTTTGTGGTAGAACTGGTCCAGCTTGTTACCCTGGCTGGCTGAGGAGAATGCTTTGCAAGGAAAAGTCAAGAAACACACACACACACACACACACACACACACACATGCACATACATGCACACACACATGCACACACGCACACACACACCCCCATCCACACACACACATGCTAACCAAGCAAATCATATTTGGGAGCCCACCATTGTGACTTCACAGACACATCGTGTTCTATCACGTGACACAGATCTTCAGGGACGTTGTTTTTGAATCTTTGGCAATTTCATCCTTTCTTAACATACTCATGTCATGTTTAAGCTGTTGCTATTGCTCTTCCAGACAGAGAGACAGAGTAAAATATAACGAAGGGGGAAATAAAATGTTAGAATAGGTAATAATCTTTCTGTTGTGTAAAAAGTAATGTATTGTCGAGAACCTTACAAACATTAAATATATATATTTATCTCCATCAGTTGAGGTCTCATTTCATAAGCTGAATGCCATGAGTAGGCGTATACAGATGGAGTTGTGTTTCAACAGGGTGATTTTTTTCCCTGTAAGGGGACACGCTAAGTAGTGTGGTTTTCCAAAAGCTAAACCTAAGCTCAAAATACCTTCCGACATTAGCAGGGGCCTATCGGCTGCGCTCAGGACTGCCCTGATGCCAGAACAGTTCGCCGCGTGCCACAGTGTGTTTTGAGGGAAAATAGTAATTAGTATTGAATGAGCCACAGGCGCCCTGCATTTAACTGCTCCAACTAATCCCAAATATACACGTGTGTGTGATTTAGCATTAGGCTATCTTTTTTTTTATTGAGTTTATTGGGATGGCCTTGATTAACAAAATTATATAGGTTTTGGCTGTATAGTTCTATAATACATCATCGGTGTATTGTACTGACTGCTCACCAGCCCAAGTAAAGGCTGTTTCCACCACCATTTATCCCTCCTTTACCCGCTGCTACCTCCTCCATCCCTTTTCCCCTGGCAATCACCATACTGTTGTCTGTGTCTGTGAGGTTTGTGTTTTTGTCGGGGTTGTTTTGCATTATGCTGTTTAAAAAAAACGATTTGTTAAGTGGTTTATTTGCTTGCTTGTTTATTGGGAACATAAAATCAGAATATGAATGACAGACATTGTCTACATTTGTAAGTTGTAGAAAGAAAACATTAACTGAGCACTTGGGATGTCTGTATATATCCATTTTTACTCCGTCTGGCTGCCTATTTATCTATGGGTATGTAACTTAATTTATCCAAAATGGCCTTTTATGAAAACTAAATCTTGTTATGGTAATTACTTCAAGGTAATGTCACATTATGTGAAAATAAGCAAATCTACCCAATTAATACAGGCTGACCTCTAATGATTCTGAACTTTCTTTATTATTCTCTGAAATACTCCATACATTGAAGCAAATTTTCCTAATTTGGAAACAGCATTCAAATCTCCTGTATACCCATTTAAATTATACCTAATTCTGAATCAATTTTCCCCACAAAACACTGACACTGAAATGCTTTAGTCCCCCCATAGATGGGCTCAAACTCTTTGGGGAATACAGAGATGAATCCAGTTTTCACTGACTCTGATTGTGATGTTAGTACAAAAGTTGGTAATGCCAGACATGTGAGAAAAAACATACTCTAGTGGAGACTTATTGTCACTTCCAGGCTTTTAAAAAATGTTTCCAGCTGAAACTGGTTTGGCTCAGTGGATAGAGAGTCAGGATGTGGACTGAAAGGTCCCAGGTTCAATTCCAGTCAAGGGCATGTACCTTGGTTGCAGGCACATCCCCAGTGGGGGGTGTGCAGGAGGCAGCTGATTGATGATTCTCTCATTGATGTTTCTAACTCTCTATCCCTCTCTCTTCCTCTCTGTAAAAAAGTCAATAAAATATATATTTTTAAAAAATGTTTCCAGTTACATACCAGTCATGTAAAATGTGATTCTATCAACAAAGAAATGCATCCTCTCTGTGAAGGTGCGTTAGATAGTGGGCTCTGAGCTACGGCTCAGAGAAATCCATCCCGACCTTTCTTACACAGATGTCCTTCAGGCCCTTTATATCTCAGAGTAAAGTCCCTTCCCCTGAGCGTACACATGGCAGAAAGTGCCTCCATTGCTTCAGGGACGTTGCAGGGAGCAAATGAGATAACACACAAGACACCAAGTCTCTAAAATGTCATGAAAAGTTGTAAACTAGGGATTCTTAGTTGAAAAGTACAAAGAGGGGGGGGGGAGAACAATCCACACCTTTCTTCTTCAGACCATGGAAGGAAGGATTGCTCCCCTCAATCACTTTTCCTTTGATTCTGTGTGTGTGTGTGTGTGTGTGTGTGTGAAAGACCTTCTATACATTAAAAACCAGTGAGGTGAAGACAGGGCCTCCTGCGCGTACACATTTCTCCAAAGTCTCAGTGGCAGAATAGGATAAGTTATTAATCAATCTTTGTTTGTCTTCGTGGGGCAGCTATTCTCTCTGGGGTTTGTCAGACCGTCAAGGGAAAAGCCTCAGGAGCTCCCCGCGCGGAGGTCGCCATGCAGAGAGCAGCCAGCGTTCGGGACGTTTCCTCCCCGGCCAGCCCCGGATTCCCGCTGGCTTGGGAGAGCATGGAGCCTTTAGTGAGGATGTCAGCAGTGATTTATTATAAGCTGAGTTAATTCACCTTCAATTTAAAGGCCTTGCATACAACATAATCACTTTCTCTCCCCCCCACAGCGGGAGCTGCTTAGTCCGTGTTTCTCCAGACAGCTTCATCCAGACACTGGCCATGGGGCGATCACAACTGTTTTCTTTGGAAATTTTGGTAGCGGGGGGATGGGGCATAGAGTATAATTAGTCAAGTGTGGTTCTCACACAAGAAAGATTCAATGTGAAAAAAAAAGTTACCCAAGGTGTGTGTGTGTGTGTGTGTGTGTGTGTCTGTGTGTGTGCGCGCGCGCACGCCAGTGTGCACACATGCATGCACATGAGTACATGTTCTGTAAAAGTATTAATATAACTCTATGTGCGTCTCATTGAAACTTTGGAGAGCTGCTTGGCAGCACAGCAATAAGAAGTCATAAACTCAGCCTTCTGTAATGTACTAGTTAGGCTCTTAACTGTGTTGGGCTGGGCGAGCCATGCTATTGTTCTTTCTGGCCTCATAAAATGGATGGGGGTGAAGGAAACTTGGAGGAGGTTCAGAGATGGCCTCGGATAACTTTAACGTTGGGAAGCAAGGCCATAAGCAACATGTAGGTATACCGAGGTAAACAAGGAGAGAAGGGACCTAACTGAGAATTGTGACCACATCTTTCATCAGATCACCTCCTCAGATGCCACTAATCTGCTTTTCTTTAGTTTTCCTAGAGACCTTAAGTAAAAGTTGTCATGGGCTGAAACCAGTTTGGCTCAGTGGATAGAGCGTAGGCCTGATGACTGAAAGGTCCCAGGTTCGATTCTGGTCAAGGGCATGTACATTGGTTGCAGGCACAACCCTGGTGGAGGGTGTGCAGGAGGCAGCTGATCGATGTTTCTCTCTCATCGATGTTTCTAGCTTTCTATCCCTCTCCCTTCTTCTCTGTAAAAAATCACTAAAATATATATTTTTTAAAAGTTGTCATGGCTCAGTTATTGTTGATGGGCTAGTGAGCACTCCTGATCTGCTTTGAGGATTATAATCCTCATGAAGGCTTCATGATTGTGCTTTGAATTACTTTCATCTGTAACAAGGCAAAGTGATCATTTTCCCCAATGTCTATTCTGTAGCTCTTGAAACACTCAGTATCTCACCCAGGCCCACAGAAGGGAGAACTTACAGACATGCAGTTGTTAAATTTCCTTCTTACCAAACAGAAAGCTCGTAGCAATTCTTCATAAACTGAGGCTTACTGTAGAAGTCCCTACATTCCGAATGCTTTCCTAACTACATTTTTTAAAATTGATTTTAGGGAGAGAAGAAGGGCGCATAAGAGAGTGAGTGAGAAACATCACTGCCTCCTGCATGGAGGTCAAGCCTGCAACTGGCCATGAGCCCTGACAAGGAATCAAACAGGCAACCTTTTGGTGAATGGGAATAGACTCAACCCACTGAGAAACACTGGCCAGGGCTAACTACTTCTTGTACATATTGTATCTGGATGGCTAGTGAAGCGTCCTGTGTATTAAAACCCACTGGGAGAATCTTTTAAATTTCTTTCCCAACTTCCGGCTGGCCATGGGTCATACAAAGATGTACTTGTACACAACATTCAGGCTTGAACCATCCTCATCAGATCTTTCTTCATAGTCATTCCATATCTGATTTTACTTCATTCTCAGCTTCAATATCTGCTCTACCAAGAACTCTGGTTCATGAATAGATTATAACTTGCTCTTATCCATGTTTTTATTGGCTCTAAAAGCAGCTTTCTCGTAGTAGGTTCCCCTTATTCTTCAGATACAGATACTAATATTGCCACCTATTAATTTATTTTCAAAGCCATATTGAGTACCATCCATTTTCAATATATTTTATTGATTTTTTTATAGAGAGGAAGGGAGAGGGATAGAAAGTCAGAAGCATCGATGAGAGAGTAACATTGATCAGCCGCCTCCTGCACACACCCCCACCGGGGACGTGCCTGCAACCCAGGTACATTCCCTTGACCGGAATCATACCGGGGATACTTGAGTCCGCAGGCCAACACTCTATCCATTGAGCCAAACCGGTTTCGGCAGTACCATCCATTTTTAATACTGTTTATACCATTTTAGAGTTTACTTTTCACTATGCCATACCTCTTGCTAAAATTTATTTTGAGGACTTGAGTCTAAGAAGTCTCCCAGTTTTTCTCCCTAACCCAGTCGTAAGCTAGTAGCAGTAAGAATTATTTTTTGTAATTGTAGATTTTATGAACAGACAGTATTCACTAGAAGGGTAAGATGCAGGGATTAAAGTGGAACATTGGCATAGATGCCTTCTTTATTCCAAAAGAAGTACTTTGTTATCCAAAAAAGTGTATAATATCCCTCTCCAAATATATTATGTATCTAGGCAAAGCCCAAAGCCTAACTGTTGTGTGTGATGACAAGTGAGAATTTTATTGTCTGCATGCCCATGGCATTGCTTTATCAGAAAAAATCATGGGTGAATGAGACATTGCCGATACTGTTTCTCCTCTGATTTTATGCCCAGAGACTTTCTACTCATGTTTTGTAGTCGCCAGAACTTTTCTGCTTAAGCCAAAGTTGCTTTTGTCATGAATAATAGAAAATCACTTATAATAGCTTAGGCTAAGAAGGAAATGTGTTAAAAAGATGTAAAGGCATTGAATAAAATACAAAGACTGCAAGTGTCAGGGCTGGAAGAGGCCTTACAAATGGTAAATGTTCTTTCTCCATGCATGGTCTGTGTAGACCCTTCATATCTACTCTCTACCCTTCTCTACACAGCTCTGTACCCCTGGAAGATGACCTTTATGGATGCCATCCCATGGCCTCCTTATCCTTCAGGTTTCTGTTGGAATCAGCCAATGGGAGCCTCAGGAGAAGATTAGAGACCAGGCAGTGAACTTGGTGGGGCATTTGCCACCGTTCTCTAGGCTCACCTCAGTGGATTACATCTCTGAACTAAAGGCCACATCTTCTTGGAATGAGCAGATCCCCACCAGGAGTTATTGGAATTTCTCATTTCCAGCTATAACAGCTGTTTTCCCCCACACCCTTCATGCCCAGGGGTGTTATCAATCCCTGTTAATTACCCACTCTTGAATTTTTTGTATTTGAGTGTGCCATCTGTTTCCTACTCACACTTTGCCTGATAGAATCGCTTTATCTCATCTCTCTTTCTCTGTATGTTTAAGTCATTTCTATCTCTGTGGGTTCTCTCTCTCTCTCTCTCTCTCTCTCTCTCTCTCTCTCTCTCTCTTTCTCTCTCTCTCCCTCCCCCCCCCACACACGACCGAGTTCCACTATATCCCCTTTATCCGTTTATATCATCTCAGTTCATGTGCCAAGAGAACTCAACTATATAGCAGTAGTAACTGGATTTTAGTATATTCCATTCTATTTTCTAAAATTTTAAATATATTCCCTTGTGTATTCTTAATAACAATCCATTCATTCTGTTAGCATGCAGTTTTATAGAGGAGGACATTGGGGCACAGAGAAATTGAATAGCTTGAATGAGGCCACATAACGAGAGGTAGAATCTGCATTCTAACTGAGGTAGGCACATATTCTTAAATACAAAGCTAATATAATGCTATTTGTGGTATGTGCATGCCTTTTGCTATGTCCTGCCTCAGTAACGGTACATATTCTATGAAAGTTACATTGAAGAATATAAAGACATTTCATTAATTTATCCTTTTTGGGATTTTTGGCTTTTAAAATATAAAATTCTTGCCTGGTCGCTGTGATTTAGAGGTTGAGCATGGACCTATGATCTAGGAAGTCATGGTTCGATTCCCAGTCAGGGCATATGCCCAGGTTGCGGGCTTCATCCCCACTAGGGGGCATGGAGGAGGCATCTGATCAGTGACTCTCTCTCATCATTAACGTTTCCATCTCTCTCCCTCAACCTTCCTTTCTGAAATCAATAAAAATTTAAATTTAAAAACATATATAAAATTAGTTTGGGACCATATCTAGAAATCCCAATGGGGGATGTGTGACTACACCATTATCAACAAGATGACATTCCCCAAAGATGAAGAAACTGTGCAGACTTACTCCCTCATTTCCTAAGAGAAGTTGCTTATAACAACTTACAACAAGATGAAAATGACAGCACAATTATAGTGAAGATGACACTAACCTTCTAGCCAACAGCAATGATCTGAATATAGAGGAAGGCATGAGGGAGGGCACAGGGAATGTGTGCATGGTGACACAAGAGGCAGTCAGTAGTGGGGAGGATGAACGTACCGTGTTAAATGCACATCCTCTGTTCTGCTGGGACCAGGGCAGGACTAATGGCCCATGCCACGTTCTTTAATCAAAGAGGACCACATGGTAGTTGAGTGAAATTTGATGTTTTGCTTAGTTATCTCAGACATGTTTACTTTCCTAGAGGGTTATGGAAAGGTTGAATCAATAAACACTTTCTGTTCAGTCAGCAGACTTGCCATGGACATCAGTAGTCATGCCTCGCATGGAACTGGTTTTTCTCCATGCATGGAGACCTCTTTTTCCCTTGAAGAAAATGAGCCAAGCATGAATAATTAGGTACGCAACCAGAGACTTGGATAATTTTCATTTTATCCCCAACCAGATTTTGAGTAACTGGTAAATGAAAACTTAAATAGCAAGGTAGTTTTCTCATCTTTACAGCCATTTTAAATAAGAAATAATAACTTAATTGTGTAATGATGTGATGACTTCTATCCTGTAATCTATTCAGATGGAAATCAATCCTGATGACTTTGTAATCTTATCACCCTGGGTCACACAGGCATTTTAGGTCTTCCATCCTAGTTTTGTCTTCATCTTTCCATTCAGGAATCCTTCATATAAAAGAACAAATTTAATTCATCTTTCCATTCAGGAATCCTTCATACAAAAGTGCAAATTTAATTCAATATGGCATTTTCTTGTCATGCTTCTCTAGAAAAAGTAACACAAGAAACAAATAAATGCACTAGGAGTTAGGAATCTGAAAATGAGCCAAGAAAAGTTAAAAACGCACGATGAAACTGATGATTCCCCCCCCCCCCCTTGAAAATGCAGTGATCTTGCAATGAAGGGACACAATCAAACCCTTTACTTACTGATTTTGCCAAACTTACTCTGTCAGTGATGCTATGAATAAAAAGTGAGTGTTCGCAACCTTAATTCAGGAAACCATGTACAAAACACATGATAAGCTTAGGATGTTCTTGTCTTCCATTGGCATGGGTGTCTGCTGTAATGCATACGCATAAGCAAGCCACAAAATAGGGAAGTTGCAACCAATACGATTTTATGGTGTTTGCAGTTTGTTTCTTAGAGAGCTTTATTATTTTTTTTTATTGTACCTTTGATATCCAGTCACCGTTATCAGCCCTGAGAGTTTGGTTTTCTGCAGACAAAAGCTTTTAGACTTCTCCTTGGACCTGGTCCAGCTTGGCTATAATAAGGTGTTTATTTTATTTCGTCTCCTGTTTTGCTGGTTGGGTCCCCATAACACCCAGGTGCACATCAGGAGCTGTAGTTTCCCCCTTCTTTTCTTACTGGAAAGAACGTTATGAGGAAGTCCTCAGTGAATCTGAGAAGCCCAGAAGCAGATGGGGAAGCCGAGCTATGGCATCAGGATTACCATTGCCAGCGGAACGAACCTGGGTGAATCGATGTCTTCCATGCTCTGGAGGCAGGTGGCAAAGGCAGCGAAGGTTGGGTAGCCCAGGTATCCAGACCAAGAAAAAATAGGAGGCAGCTGAATTGGGATATGCAGATTATTCAACACCTGTATTGCAGCTACCTGAGGGAACAAGACGACATGTTGCTAAAGGAAGTAGACGGCTACCATGGCTGATGCCATCAGAAGTACAACATGCTCCTGTATGGCATGTTTGAAGCATGCAATGTGCTTACAAATTATTCTTTATGAAGGTGATGATTTTAAAGTTATTCTCATCTTCATTTTTACTTCTTAATGTTTTTAAGATAGGCGAGAAAATGAGATAAGCAGTCGATATCTTAGTCTTTATTGACCCTTCCCACTTACTTCCCCCCGGCCCATGCCTCCTGATGAACAAAGGCTGTATTTTTGGATCCTTGGAAAGGTGAGAACAATTAACTGGCCAAGGGGCTATATAAGAAAATAACCATGGACAGGTGGAAAGATGAATGCATGAAAGTTGTTTATGGCAGCCCAAGAATGAAAAATTAAACCGGTTCTAAAATGAAATTACTGAAGGTAGGTCAAATAAATTATGGTATGGCTATTTAAAACAAGTAGGTAAACCAATCCGTATTGATAGGGGGATACACTTACAACATATTTTAACATACTGTGGGTTCATGTGTTTTTATGAAAATATAAACCAAAATGTTAGGAGTATTTCCTCCCCTCCACTGGATAGTGAGTGGGATTATTGATGACTGCCAAGATGGCCTTACATTCTCTCAATCCAAATCCTCCTATAAAAGAGTGTGGAGTGCCGAAACCGGTTTGGCTCAGTAGATAGAGTGTTGGTCTGTGGACTGAAAGGTCCCAGGTAGGATTCTGGTCAAGGGCATGTACATTGATTGCGGGCACATCCCCGGTAGGGAGTGTGCAGGAGGCAGCTGGTCTATGTTTCTCTCTCATCGACGTTTCTAGCTTTCTAGCTCTCTATCTCTCTCCCTTCCTCTCTGTGGAAAATCAATAAAATACGTAATAAATAAATAAATAAATAAATAAATAATAACAGAGTGTGGAATCTATTTCTCCACCCGCAGACTCTGGTTGGCATGTGAATGGCTTTGCCAATAGAGCATTGGCAGAGGTGATACAACAAGAGGCTGGCAAAGAGCTTGTGCATTGGAACTTGTCTTCTTGTTTCCCCTGGGAACTCTGCTACTGCCACCATAAGAACAAGGCTGGGCACATCTGTTGGGTAATGAGACAGTTATGGCCCTGTTACCCCTAGACAACTCCCCAAATGGAGCCACCTAACTGGTTAGCAGAAGAGCTGCCCAGGCGAGTCCAGCCCAAATGGCTGATGCGTGGAAATGTAAGCCAGGATATGTTCTTATTGTAAGCCATGCAGTTGTGGGGTGGTTTATAATGCAACGAGGACTTACGGATATTCCCGTGTGTGTGTGTGTGTGTGTGTGTGTGTACACGTGCACGCATGCAAGCTTGTGTTTCTGAAAGGATATAAACCAAAATATTAGTAGTGTTTCATTTTATCTTAGGAGATGAAATTATGAGTGACATTTATTCTTATTTATTGGTACTTTCTCTTTTCCAAAATAATTGTTTACATGATTAAAAACAAACATGTAAATATAAAAAGGGAAATGCTATTTATAATAATAAAAGTGAATACCGTATTTGCCGGCGTATAAGATGATTTTTTGGCCCTGAAAATACCTATGCTAATTAGGTATGCTAATTAGACGGGATGCCAGACTGCATGACCTTCCGGTCGAAGACAGGGATGTGAGGGAAGCCTAGTCCCCGGGTGCCAGAGGGAAGCCGGTGCTGGCAGCCAGGGGAAGGAAGGCCTACTCTTGCACAAATTTCAAGCATTGGGCCTCTAGTAATAGAAATAAAGCAATTTTAAGAGATAACCAGTGGTCTGGTTGGTTCCTTCACCAAGTTGATTTTTTTCTTGATAGTTCTTTTAACCAGCCCAATGAACAGGTCACCAGATGCTATTGTTAAAAGCACTGGAAGACTGACAACACCAAATGCTGGTGAAGACGTGGAGCAACCAGAACTCTCATTCATTGCTGGTGGGATGAATTGGCAATTTCTTATAAAATTAAGCATACACAGACCATATGACTCAGCATTTGGGCCCCTTGATATTTACCTAAAAGAGTTGGCAAATTAATGTCCACACAAAAACCTACACAAGGATGTGTATAACAGCTTCATTCACAATTGCCCAAACTTGGAAACAACCAAAATGCCCTTCCATAGGAGAATTGCTATACACACAATGGACTGTTGTTCTGCACTAAGAAATGAGCTATCAAGCCATGGAAAGACAAGGAGAAACTGTAAATGCATCTTTCTAAATTAAAGAAGCCCATCTGAAAAGGTTGCATTTTGTGTGATTCCAATGATGTGACATTCTGGAAAAGGCAAATGACAATAAAAAGCTCAGTGATTGTCAAGCATGGTAGAGGAAGGGATACACGGACACAGTGCGGAGGCTTTTTAGGGCGATGAAAATACCATGATGTTTGGTACCTGCCCTTCTACTTTTGTCCAAACACATAGAATGCATAACACTAAGAATTAAGTCAGATTAAGCTCTGAACTTGGGTGATTATGACATGCCAGCGTAGGTTCATCAGTTATAATACCTGCACTGCTTTGGTGGATGATCTGATAACGGGGAAGGCAGGGCATCTATGCAGAGAAGGGACATACGGGGAATCTACCTTCCTTTCACTTTCGCAATGAACTTCACATCTTAATGATGAGAACAATGCCATTTTGAAAGGATAGGAAAGAGATGAGAAGCATAGATGCATGCCATTTGAGTTTCTTCTTATGTTCACGTCTCTTTGCCTTCTTTACTTCAGAGGGAAAATTGGAAAATTAAGACGGCTAACACAGGTGACATTCTACGTGTCCATGCCCTTAGCTCAAATTTCTCATCCTTTTGTTTTATGGAGCATTTCTATACATACAAAACAGAAGAGAAGGTGTGGAAATGAATAACACTTGGACATCTGATAGACTTGATACAAGAATGATAAAAACAGGTGATGGGAGACAATAAATAGATGCCAAGCATTGGGTTGAGTGATGAGGGACATTTTCAAAAGCAAGAAGGCAGCTGGCCAGAGGGGAGCTGGGTAGGTTTTATATCCACTGGGCCTTAAGAAGGGACGTGAAACCTATTACACTCATCACATTTTTTAAGAATGAGAGAGAATAAGGAAACCACAGTTGAAATGCCAAGCAGCCGACCAGTGAGCCACAAGTATCTTTTGAGAGAGGAGTTCGGTTTTAGATGTTGTATAATTAAACTACATTTTAAAAAATTCCTGGAGGATCTAGCATCTCATTCTTCTTCCCAACCTTTCTTTTTCTTCCCACAATCCCATGGCTCCTTTACCGGCTACTCTCAATTACCAGCTCATCGAAGAAACATTTCATTCCCCAGGTAATTTGGAACAGCTTGCTCTCCTTCTGTCTGATCCCTATAATTGTCATCACTATGGGGCTGATTCCTTCAATATCTATAAAAGATTCAGAGGATTTCTTGCAGGGTTCAGGAATGCACAATTATCAGACGTAGGAGGCTGAGATATTAGAAGCAAGGCTGAGTGGAATCGAGAATATCCCATTATTGCTGTGTGAACGGCATTGCCAGGGGACAAATCCAGGCAGCAGAGTGAGTGTTTCAACTCCTTAAGTCTCACATTTTCCTTTTCTCCTCCTCCTCTTGGTTGTTGGGACAGTACTGGGGGCTGGGGAGGCGGCCCACAATGCCAAGCGCTGCATGCTGTTCTGTGGGGAACATCTTGAAAGCCTCATTGCATGTGTCTGTTATGTCATGGTGTTTGTTTTTTCAAACAATTTGACATTTTGAGCCGACAGCAGCCTGGAAAGTTTGCCTTCCAGATGCAATATCTCTGAGCGCCAATTTCCATGTGGTCCATTTCTGCCCCCTTCTCCAGCCGTGGGCCAGATCCAAGTACCTCGCCTAGCATACTGGCCGTCTTTGCAGGGCAACTGCCTATCAGGGTTTCTCCCTGAGAAGACAGACCCACCTTCCTGCAGACTCACCTGGCCAGGCTGAGAACTCAGCCCAATAAAGCATCGTTTATTTTCTCACAGAGTCTTACTTCTGAGGCCAAAACAGCACCTTTCGCTCTTTGTTTACTTTCTTGAACATGAAAAATATGAACTTACTACAAGTAATCTCTTTTGTCTCCAGTGCTGTGGGTATGATATAGCTGGTCTTGGCTATTTATTTTCGTTACTGTTGTCGGAGGCTTTTTGAAGGCACTCGATTTTTTGTATTACGTACCAATTGGGGCAGTTTTTAAAAAATATATATTTTATTGATTTTTATAGAAAGGAAGGGAGAGGGACAGAGAGTTAGAAACATTGATGAGCGAGAAACATCGAACAGCTGTCTCCTGCATCCACCCCACTGGGGATGTGCCCGCAACAAAGGTACATGCCCCTGACCGGAGTCAAACCTGGGACCTTTCAGTCCGCAGGCCGACTCTCTATCCACTGAGTCAAACTAATTTCTGCGGGGCAGTTTTATGTGGAACTAGGAAAGAGATAAGGCAAAATGTCCTCAGATGTACAGTGGGGATAAAATGGTATCTGCAGAAAATGCACAAAGAAAGAAAGTGGGTAACTGGTTACTTGGAGCAGGGGGTGGAAACAGTGTGTAACAGTCCGCATGCCTGGGAGGTTTCACTGGGTGAGGAAAGGTTCCAAACAAGATTTTGGTGATGGATACACATTACAGTACATTTTCTAACAATCATTGGATTGCACATTTAAAAAACGGTAAATGACATTATCATATACATATTCAATACAATGCTTTAACAGGGGGGTTGATAACTGTATAATAAGATTCTTTTAGGCCCTGGCCACCAGCTCAGTTGGTTAGAGTATTATCCTGATGCACCAAGGCTGTGGATTCAATCCCCAGTCAGGGCACATAAAAGAAGCAACCAATGAATGTATAAATAAGTGGAACAACAAATAGATGTGCTTATTTTTCCCTCTTCCTCACCCCCATTCCCCTCCCTCTTTAAAATCAATTTAAAAAAAGATTCATTTGATGATTAACTGGTATCACCAATGTAAAATGTACAGGGGTGGGTAAAAGTAGGCTGACAGTTAACAGTTGTGAGCATACAAAACAAAGTTTATTCTTCTATCATTTATTATTGTATTATTTATGTATTTGTATTGCTTCTGACCACCTATTTTTGTCAATCCCTATATATCCTGGACTTTAATTAGTGCTCAATAATATTAACTAAAATTGTTAATATTAAGTTCCTTGAAAGTCAACTAATTTCCAAGTGTCCTCTCTCTCTCTCTCTCTCTCTCTCTCTCTCTCTCTCTCTCTCTCACACACACACACACACACACACACACACACACACACACACATCCCTTACTCTCTGTGTCTGATTGAATTAGGTGGCTTGGACCTAACTCAGTTATAAACCCCATTAAGATGCATTTCCCCTAAGCCCTTCAACTTGGCCTCGGTCATCATTTTTCTTACCTATTTCCTTACCACATTGTGTAGCTCTGTAAGTCTAGCACTGCATCAATAGTCTTACATCCTGTCCTTTGGCAACAAATCTTATGCCTTATGTTAATTGGGCTGACTCTCCATTTTACCAACATACCCGCAAAAGATTCCACAGACGTAAACCCCACAAAGAGTTTACGTCTGTGGAATCTCTCCAGTTTCCTCCTCCAAATTCATTCACCTATATTCTTTTCCCAGTCTTGAAACCTCAGAATCATCTTTGACCTCTTCCTTGCTCCCAGACTCTATTATAAAGGTTCACAAACCTGTTAAGTTTGCTGGTGAAAGACTCTTACTCCCATGCCTCCCTTTTCGCTCCCTCTGCACCCTTGAGTCTTTCAGCATCTTATGTAAGGAATATAGTGAGAAACAAAGGCCAACCCCCAGCTAACTCCTTGCTCTATCACTTTGTTGCATGATATCCAGATTCCCTTGCCAGATTAATGCCTCCGATGGTCTGATGCTATCATTTTTTTTTTCCTCCTGGAAATCTTTGTTGTTTAGCACTTCCCTCAATCTGTATCTTATTTTTTATTTTATTTTAAAATTGAACATTTGAAAGCCCTTGATGTTGTGTGTTTTGGAGATAGGGGACGTTTATAATCTCACATGCCTTCCCAGAAATCCACAGTATATCACAGTGAGACAAGGGAGCCGAGAAGTCTTATAATAAAGAAATCATTCAAATCAGTGTAATTGAACACGGGATATTTTGATAACATCTCTAGAATCATCCCATACCAAACTACTGAACAAAATATTTTTGTGAGGGATAGCATCTACAGGACACTCAAGAGAAGAGGGAAGAGAAGGATTGTCCTGTCTGTAACCCAAAGTGGTATAATTTGGGTGTACCTGGTCCCTGTGCCTAATATGTTTAAACCTTTCACCTTTGTTCAGCCTAATGGTGTTTTGGGGGACTTTTATTTTCCTTCTTATCTTTTCTGTCCTTCAACCAGTCCAGGTGACTACGGTGAGGGAATGTACCAGGCTTGATTTACATCCAAAATGATCTTTTGGTTAAGTTGCTCTAAAGTCCAGCTTGGGGTAACTGCAAGGGTGCAGCAATGCAAAGGTAGGGAGTATGATTCTCAACCAGAGATCCACTCCCTTTTCCAAGATTGGCCACACATCTTTGGATTTCCTTTTTTTTAAAAAAAAAAATGTTCGTATTGATTTCAGAGAAAAGAAGGGAGAGAGGGAGACAGAATCATCATTGATGAGAGAGAATCACTGATTTCTCACCTCCTGCACGCCCCGTGCTGGGGATCAAGCCCGCCACCCAGGCACGATCCCTGACCAGGCATCAAACTGATGACCTCCTGGTTCATAGGTCAACTCTCAACCACTGAGCCACACTGGCTGGGTGCCTTGGATTCTCTTGGTGGCTGCTCCGGGCCCCTGGCTTCTTAGGGAGTCAATGTCAAGTGTGCAGTCTGCGCAGCCATTGGACAGATCTCCAACAGAATACAATGGTGCCTCACAAGGAGAGCAAGTCATCGTCCCTGCTTCATCTTTCTAGGAAAACAGTGTCACAGGAACCCATCTGAATCTATAATTGGCGTCTTGAAAGACGCTCGCCATCTGGACCTCACTCGGCTTAATTAGTCATGGCAGGGGGGGTGGTTCTCCTGTAAAAACCTTGCACCCCATTAACCTCGCCTTTTCTCACAGTGACATTTGAGGGCCCTTCCTTGCTTTTTAATATGGTGGAGTGGACACGTTTCCATTTAATAGGAGTCCACCTCAGGGTTCATGAGCCAGACGCTTGTTATTTGGCAGGGCCACCGGGCCCAAGTCTATAAACTGCAGCCGCCGGGAAAGGTTGCAGGCAGCTAAAAATGGCAAGAGAGTGGGAGTCATGGGGCTCACTCCACCCTTCCTTTGGAGACTCGCAAACAGCATGGTGAGCGAGGACCAGGGAGGGTGGCTGAGGGGAATGACACACAGAGGTGAACCGGAGCAGAACCCAAGAATGGGTTCACGCACGGAGGCTGGTGCATTCAGCTGGGGACGGCTGCTCAGACACTCACCCAGCAGTCCCCGGAGCTATATTTTAGACGGTTCATCCTTTCTTTCTTTCCCCTTTAAGTAAAGCATCCCAAAGTTGGGCATCAGAAAGTAAAGTTTCCTTTATTTCAGGCCAGACCAGGACACTCGGTGTTGATTTTTCTTGCCACTTTTTTTCTTTCTTACCACTCTCACTTCCCCGTGGTTGCTACTTGGGTTTGGGGGTAGGTGTCCACAAGTCAAGAAAATATCTGCTTTACACATTGTGGGTTTTGCTTGTTTGAAGCTGCACAGCAGTGGACATGGTCAGAAGATGTGAGATGGATGTTAAGTCGTTACAGAAAGCTAGTCCGGCTTCTTGTAGCCCAAAGAAAACCCACCTTTTGTAGAGCATCAGGATTCTCTCCTGCCTGCTGGAAATTGAAAACCTCTTATCTTGCCATGGTGCTATATTTCTAATGCTATTTTTACATTTTATTATTATTTTCATCGTTACTCCAGGCTATAAAAATAAAGTTACCTGCTCTAATAGGGCATTTAATCATCTCTGCATTTTTTTTGTAATTATTGTGTTTATTTAATAGATATTTACTGTCTGCTAAAATTCTGATACTATTAAAGGTCAGGAAATCTAGGTTCTAAATGTTTATTCACTGGACAGTGTAGGAAGCACTGAGTCAAAAAGAGAACTGCCAGATTGCAATAATAAGTTAGAAATTAGATCCGCTGAGCTATGAAAATGACGCAGCAGGTCGCCAGCACTCTTGCTTAAATAGATCCGTGTCTCCTGAAACACAGCTGGTATGCTGGGCATAGGTGGCACTCTAAGAATAACATATTGATTAACCAATCAATTAATAAGCACTAACTGTTTTCCTCAGTCGCCATGTTTTAAAATTTCCAAAAAGCATGCAAATGCTTCCTCGAACAGAAGGTTTTCTTGACATATAGAGGTAAGTCAAGAGCAAGTAGATGAAAGATAACCCCTCAGCGGGAAGGTGGGCTAGTATCTCCCTATCAGCAATGACATTTTTCTAGTGCTATAGCTACCATTTACACCCTGGCACATGAACCCTGACCAGTTTGGCTCAATGGCTAGAGCATCAGCCTATGGACCAAAGAGTCCCAGGTTCATTTCCAGTCAAGGGAATCGAACCTGGTTGCAGGCTCCTCCCCAGCCTGGGCCCTGGTCAAGGCTCATGCAGGAGGCAACCAATCAATGTGTTTCTCTCACATTGATATTTCTCTCTGTCTTTCCCTCTCTCTTCCACCGTCTCTAAACATCAATGGAAAAAAATATCCACTGATGAGGAATAAATAAATAAATAAGCAAACAAACACTGGAACAGGATGCATGAGTTAACTATATTGAGTCTTACATATTAAATCCACTGTTCCACTCATAGAACTAGATTCCAAATTTGCAGTCTATTGATTATGAAGAAATGAAGAAAAGTACTCAGAGTACTTACCTCACTTCTACTATTTCTAGACAAGGGTAATTTACAAACATGTTTTTATTAAATGTATTGTAAAACCATGAGGGTAAAATAAGTGGTCATGGCCAGTAGACAGTCACCTGTCCCCGCATCTCTGAGACAGGAGGGGCCCTCACTGTCCTGGGGACTGTCCCAAGCAGACGTGACAGGTTGGTCACCCTACTCCCAAGTGTGCCTTTGGAAAGGACAATCGCTCATCTGGAAACATTGTGTATGGATCAAGCAAATTTGGTTAAATTGATTATTCCCATATTTTATGTATGTTTTATGAAGATAGTAGTTTTATTTCCTTTGCTATATAAAATTCTAAATCATCCCATTTTCCTTTGTGGCCCAAAGCCTAAGCTGAAAGTAAGAAGTCAGATATTGCTTCTTTCACTTACATGAATATTGGCTTAATGACTAAAAAAAAAAAAATCAGTATTTTTGTGTCTATACTAAAACACAATAGGAATGATATGTCCTTGTTTTTAATAATTATAAAAAGTCCTAATTTCTTTCTTTGTTCTCTCTGTCAACTAAAGTTATTTGATTATTTCTGAGATCCTTCTGGTGGTGATGCTCTGGAACTCTCTGCTAATAATAAAATGCATTCTCCATTAGGAGAGAAGGTGCTTCATGAAGGCAGACTGGCTTTTAAAGAGTTAAATAGTAGTGCAGAGGGCTGCCATTTTAATAGAACATTTTAAACCAATGAAATATACTAACTACTGTTATTGTTTATTTTCTTTCTAGTCTAGGGAAATTTTTTTTTAATCTGCCAGAAGGGACCTTCAGGATTTGAGCCTTAACATTGTTCTTAAGACTTGAATTTATTTTTTAATTAGAGTTAAAATAAAAATAAATGTTCACTTTCTAGAGCTACGCAAGTTTGGGAAGAAAAAATAGAGGAACTTCCTCATCTGAAAAGATTTAATGGTAATCTATGCTGTAAAAGAGCATTTTGAAAAATATAAAACAAAGAGCTTTCAAAGTGGTCAAAGACTAATGTAAAGTGATATATTTCAGACCGGAGAGGTGGTGTAACTTACTCCTGTCAGAGCTGCCTGTTTATTGTGTTTGTCTGGTTGGCCTGGCAACCAGCTCATGCCATTTCACTCATTTTATAATGTTCCTGTAAATGTTAGGTAGGCCTGGATTTATTATACACTGTCAACACCTAAAATGGAACCCACTGCTTAACATAGTTTATTTGGCTGGATGTCTCTGCCTCCTTAAAAAAAAACACAACTCCTGTGTGTGTGTGTGTGTGTGTGTGTGTGTGTGTGTGCGTGCACGCACACACATGTATGTGTGGTGGTAGAGAAAAAAAAAGTTGTAGTGCCTCCAACAGAAACGTAGCCCAGGCATAATTGAAGTTGGGTGGCATGGGCTCTGTCAAAGGAGCATTTGAGCTCAGGAGCCCTTGTGTTGTTGGGTGGGGACATCTGACTCATGATATTTGTGACTTGGGTTTAGAGGGACAGAGGACCCAGAGTCATGTTATTGCTGAATTTATCATCCCCAATAAAACCAGATGGCCAATCACTGTTGTCCAGAAAGGTCTGTGAGCCATCCAGGGATGAATCACTGGCCTATTAGAAGTTGGACAGGTTTATTTCCTCCTCGGGAACACGCTGGTTTTATCCATCTGCCGTAGAACACGGCAGGTTCGATGGCGGCCCAGGAGATAGGATCCTGGAGAGGCTTTGGGATAGCCTTCATTGAGCTTATTTATACACAACAGAGGTGGCAGGACATGAAGGTGAGACAGATTCAGAGAGGAACCACGTGGTCTAGAAATACCAAAGGGAAATGTGATACTCTGACCAGAACGAATGGCAGCCTACTCCGGCCACAGGTGATGGAAATCACAGGCAGGTGGCTCTGCTGCTTTGCACCAGGTCAGCCACCCAGTGGATCGGTGTCCTGTTCATTCAGTTCCTTCCGGGGAGCAGGAGGGGTGCATCTGTGAGAGTGGACTCTTATTGATAGTTCTATTCAATATCAGCGAGCAAATCACCAAAGCCTATACATACTCCTTTAGCTAACTGGGATCAATAAATACATCCTGTCCATTTCTCAATCTGAGTGCATTTTAAACAGGATGATTGGATGTCCAGACCGAAAGCAAAGGTTAATAGAAACGGTAACATCCTCTTGGTTCGCCTTGCTTGAAGTAACATCCTCCCATCCCTCTCCCCAGATATGCATCTGATCGTCACTTAACAAAATAAAAATATAGGAAAGATTATTATGGAAAACAATTTCCATAAGTACTCAGGTGATTTGAGAACCAAAGCTGTCCTAGGTCATTGGGTCTTTTTCTTAGCTGGATAATTATTATAAATATAACTCAATATAGTTTGGTACAAATCGTCATTTAGAGAAACAGATTAAATATGTTGATTAAATTGTGTTTTAATCCCATCTCCACATTTGCCCCCTACTCTCCAGCCTCAAACCCTAAGACACATGTGTCATTAACTTTCTAAGGGAAATTGGAAGATTTGTTTTTAAACTCAATATAGTGTGTGTGCCCTTTGACCCAAAACAAATAGACTTTAGGAAATTATTTCAAAAGAACATATATGTATATAAAATGTGTGGTATATCCATTCATATATATCTTGCACACATGTTCATGTAGGTAAAATTTATATATATATATATATATATATATATATATGGAGTTCCAAAGTGTTAGAAGAGTTTTTCATTTAGGTTTTACAAATACACACAATTTAAACAACTTTGGTTGTCCATTCTACTGCATTGACTAAAGCATCTAGAATAATTGATGTAATGATGGATAGCCCTATCTCTTTTCTGGCTATAATCATAATTTTTTAATTTTATGTTTTAGTATTTTGTCACCCACTGCTTTTTATCATGCTTATAATTAAAAAGTGGATTTCTTTTGCTATTTTCATGCGATGTGTTATATAAATAAAATTATTGATATTAATCCTTATTAAATCTGGGATACACCCTGCTTGGTCACAGCCATGGGCAAGTTACATGAAGTTACGTGTCCCTGATGGTTGTTTTTATATCTCAGGCCCCAGGATGCTAGTAGGTGCTCAGTCAACATTTGTTGAGTGAACGAAAATTACTGAATTCCCAAGAAATGTCAGTTCTTAAGTGGATAAAACAGCATCTCTTATAAAAGGGTTTATTATTCCTATAAAGAATTTCCACAGAGGTTATATTTCGATCACATAAATATCCATTATGAGGTTCAAATATCTTATTCTGCCGTAGCCATGTTGGCTTTCGGGTTGTTTCTCTTAAGTGTCTGGCCCACTCTCGCCTGTGGTCTCTGCTGTGCCGCTTCCTCTGCCTGGAGCACTCTACTTCCAGGAACCCACGTGGCTAACGGGCCTCCCCCACCGCTGTCCACGCTGTTCTGGGGAGGTCCACCGGCCCACTCTCTTTAAAGTGCAGCTCAGCCCACCGGACCTCCAGGCGTTTTCACCCCCCTCTGTATTTTTCGTAGTCTGTCACTTTCTAGTCCCAGGTATAATTTGCTTAGGCGTTTATTATTTGCTTTCTGGTTTGATGCCATTGATATATCCTCTACCTCTAGAATAGCATTTGATCTATAACTTAATAGTCATTTACTAAAGATTTATTGACAAATATTTTTTGGGGAGAAATAGATGGCAAGCATTAACTGGTACACCATAGTGATGAAAAACAAAGAAATACCAACAAATAATTAGTTGGAATCTTAGTTTTCCATTATTTACCAGCAGTGTGACTTTGGGCAAATTATGTGAATATGCTGACCTTCGTTTTTGTAACTTTCAGGATGCAAATGACAAGTTTCACCGCATCAGATTCTGTAGGCATCAAATAACATACATCGATGTCAATCAGCCAGTGGATTGACTTGTACCCAGTATACACAAATTAAATATCCCTTTTTCCTCAATATAGGATGAAATTCTAATTTAATCCTTGAAAAATCGCATAATCGAGGAAAATACCAGTATACAAATCAAGTGAAATGCCATAAGTCACTAGGTAATGCATTATCATACTGTTTCGTGAAGCAAGATTCCTATATATTCCGGGGGACCCGCAGAACAAGTCTAAGGTATCCCACATCAAGCCTTCAAGTGTTGAAAGCCAACTGGCTTATTTCATCCACCCTAACGCATCCTGTTTAAAAGTGTTCTCCCTATGATTTGCCCTTTTGATTCTGGCCATACCCCTCCCTCTTCACCATCTGCTGGTTGCTGTGTGTCCTTCGAGAAAACTTCCAGCACAAGCTTCCCGTGATTACCTGGCAGGTGCAAACAGAATCAAACCAACAAGCTACAGCTCCCTCCCCGGCCAGAAGGGGGCGGAATCTCTCCCGAGTCTGTGTCAGTGCAACATTGCACGTCCTCTGTCCAGATCATGTCAGCTGGAAAAGCTCCATTCTATCTGCTCTGAAGGCTCAAATGATGTCATAGAAAATGCCACTTCATCCTCTTGAAGAAAGAATCTCATCCCATTCGTCTCCTGGTCCACTCCATGTTGGCTCTTGGTAGCTTCCCCCATAAACAAGGTGCAGACATTTCTGCAGCTCTGCCCCCGTGACCACCTACCTACCTAATGAGATCAAGCCTTACCTCTGGGTGACAAACAGAGTCAACACACAGGTAGCTTGTTTAGGCTCTGTTTTGAAATGACTAAGTAGCCTGTGAAAACAAACTTTAACAGGCTCATAAAAGCCTGCTGTCTACGCAACTAATGCGGACGTTGTTTTTATGTTGCCCATTACAGACTATAAACAGTGCAGTGGAGTCTATCTTTTATTCCGGAGAGCTGTAAAAGGTCCTGACTGTGACAACACGTATGCTAGACACACTTTGTAAAGATGGCGCATGGGTTTTATATTGAGGCGAAAGCAGTAAACCGTTCAAGCAACAACAATGTAAAAATGCAGACGCACACGGTACCCGAGACGTGTGCTCAAAAAATGGAACAGCATAGAGAGGAGCTGTGTTTTCCTGTGTGCGCGATGTTGAGAAATTTCCCGAAGCAGCCTTTGCATGTTCAGAGTTGCTCTTGACTCCGTCTCCTGCAGAATTCCTGACAGCTCGGTGGCAGAGCCCTGTCAGAGGAGTCCCGGCCGCCCCTGCTAATTTTCTCACAATTTGCTCACCGGTCTGGGGTAATTGGAACAATTTGCTTGCAGAAACCTGTGAGGAATCAGATGTTAATTGACTTTGTCTTGCTTCATCAGCCCCTCAAGAGCCCGGCTTCATTTTCCTGTGTCTGAACCCGTGGGCTGGCACCCCGCGATACAGTGGAAAGAAAACATACAGACAGTTGCCTTGGTATCGGCCGGCCAAATCTGATTAGGCCTCCAACTCAGAATGGAGCGAGTCCAGGAATTAGCAGAGGGGCCCAGAGAAAATACTCAGGATTGGGCAAGGACACGAAAAAGTGTTTCTGTGATTTATGTACAGCACAGTGGAAACAGGCATGCGCATTGAAGACCAGGGGTCCAAAGGCATTCTGGTTCCACTGCTGTGAGCTGGAGGGAAGGAGAGGCAGCTCGGCATCTTGCAGCGACGCGTGGTTGGCTAGTAGGGATCATTGTGGGTAAATTCAGCATCCTTCATTCACTTTCTCACTGAGTGTCATTTACCATATTCTGCTTGACCTTTCTGCTCTGTCACTCTCAAAATCCTACCATAGATAGAGTTATCTAGATTATCTAAAATATGGTGGGTTACTTAAAAAACACACATAATACACCTGGCTAACATAGCTCATTGGCTGAGTTGTCAACCTGTAAACCAAGAGGTCACAGTTTGATTCCAGGTCAGGGCACATGCCTGGGTTGTGGGCTTGATCGCCAGTGTGAGGTGTGCAGGAGGCAGCTTATGAATGATTCTCTCTTATCATTGGTGTTCTCTCTCTCTCTCTCTCTCTGTCTCCCTTCCTCTCTCTGAACCAACAAAAATATATTTTAAAAATACAACAAAAACAACCCCCCCAAAAAAAAACCAACAACACCTATAGTTGATAATATTTTTCCACACCCTTGATTCTGATGAGGAGGGATGAAGGAATGGGCAAAATATGGGATAGTTAAAACAATATTCTTTCTATCAAAAGACCCCTTTCCATATGTCAACCACTTTATAGGCATTATCTCATTTAATGTTTACATCTTTCTCCTGGGAGACAGTTCCTATTCAGTCTTTCCCATGTAAGTCCCAATTCAGCCTCTCAGAGAGGCAACAGCTTAGTCTATGTCTCAGGTCCTTTTAATGGATGTTGTGTGATGAGCTAAGACTTACAGATTTCAAAATATTCAGCTGCCGTTTCACACCTGAACTAAAACTAGTTCAATCATGGTGGAATCTCTTTTAGAGAAGGTAAAATTCAGTTGGATGGTATTTTCTTTGGACTTTTTATAGTCAAGCTTATGACTAAATGAGCCTTTTCTTTTTTCCTTTTATCCTACTCTTTTTACATGGTTAGAATACCAAAATTATACTGGCTTCGAAGAACGAGTTGAAATGTGGGATCATCATATTTTTTTTGAAGCTTCGATAAGATTGTGATGATTTATTCCAGAGATTTTAGGAAAACTCTCTTGTTAAACCCAGTCACCATGGTATTTTCTTTGTGAGAGGTTTTTAAATGTATCCATTGGATTCAAGTGTAATTATAAGGCTTTTCAGGATATTCTCTTTGAGTTTAACATTTGAAAATTTTGAACCAGAGTTAGAATTAATCATGACATGACAACTCTTTTAGAGATCACTTCCAAAACTTTGTCTGCATTTATGGTTACTCAAGTACAAAGCTTGACAATATCTGAAACCCTCTTTTCAACCCCTTCCTCCCAACAAAAATTATCAAGACCTGATATCTTCCAATTTAAATGCTATCAATATCCTATATCTTATTACCATCCTTTAAAAGTCACTTATTTTTTTTAAGTAGTAGTATTAACATTATTGCTTTAAGCCAGGTAATTTTTGTCTAGAACTTATACATGTTCACCATTTTTTTCCTTAATACTTGTTTTTACATCTTGGATTTCCTCCTAGACATATTTTTCTTCTCCTTGAAACATATTTTACAATTCAGCCCATTAGTGGAAAATCTTTTTTAATCTGACAATATTTTTCTTTTATCCTTGTTTTTATAAAGATGGATTGGCTTTAGCACACTTTCCTAGTTTGATAGTTATTTCAAGTTCTCTGTTCTGAAGATTCCACTGATTTCCCGTTCCTGCTGTTGCTTTTGGCAGATCTGCTACCAGTCCAATTCTTCTCTCTTTATTAGTGAGATGTCATTTTCCTCTACCTATTGTGTCGTACGTATATGAATTAAGACTTGATTAATTTAGGGATGCATAACCATGATTGAGAATGTATTGGGCTATCCTTCTCTATTTGGTGGTCAGAAACACGCAATTGCAGACTACACACACACATGCAGCCACAAAACGTAAACCATGTGGAAAAACAACCCTATTACATGCCTTATTTAATTTTATATAACTAGATATTTACCATATTTGAGTATAGTGTGTGTATGTGTCTGATATATATCTCAAATATTTTTAATGTGTCACATTTAGTTAAACAAGTAAATAGTGGAAATCATAAATGGCTCTTAAATATCTAGTGTTGTGTCGATGTACTTATTTGGGGGGTTTCTGTAGTTTAATATTATGCCCAGAAGAATTTTTAAAAAATCATCACCCGCAATGTCATGCTGCATGAACAGGCCATTAAACCACTTTTGATCCCCAGCCAAGTTTTGCACTCCAGGGTTAGGCTAGTCTGAATATGCATTTGTGAGTTGGGTGCTTCACCAGCTCAAACCTCAGCATGTTGTATGGTTGTCGGGGACATTCCTCGGCTATTTATGCAGCATAGTAACCAGTTGTGGGACCAACAAGTACAGAAGGGCATGGAGTCTTTGGAGGGAGTTCAGAGAAACAGAAGGATGATTAAAGGAGAGGAATTCAGACCTTTGAGCAAAGATAAAAGGAACTGGGTTTCTGTAGCCTGAACAGTAAGTGACCGAAGAGATAGTTAATCATAGTTTTCAACCCGACGAGGAACTCTTAATATGTGATGGTTACTGAGGGTCCTCTGTCTCAGGAAACACAGCCAGATAATGTAGCTTTTGAGTTCAGTGCGGGGATAGAAGTTAACCAGAATCATGTCTAAGGAAGACGGTTTTTTCATATTTTGACTGGAATCAGAGACCACCTTTCTATAGCTTCATGTAAATTGCTCCTCCCAATTCCAAGTAGAATGAACTAGGTTTCCATAGTATTTTTCATGTCACTATAAGAATAATAATATCTCAGATTCTTCAAATACACCTGTGAGCAGCTTAGTGTAGGGCATCCCATCATTTACATCCTATTATCAGTGCCTGCCCACTAGAGGTACTTAATAGACTTTTGCTGAATTGAGTTGGAGGGGTCAGGAATGAGTCTTTGACTGTTTCAATTGGTCTGGGAGACTGATCTAACTTTGGGAGCTGCAATTAGAGCATGATGAGGTCTTATAAGAAAGGTGGCATTGAATTGGATCTTGAAGGTTATAGCAATTTTCTTAATTAGCCAGTAAAAGGGATTGGAGAAGGAGTAAGTCTGAACAGAGAGAGTAAACCAAGAAGTGGGTAAGTCTTCCTGGTGGGGATCATGGGAGATGAGGCAGAGGCAAGAATGAATAGGAAGAACCATGTCAAGCTCAGGAGTTGGAATGTTATGATAGAAATGCTTCCCAAAGTATGTTGTGTAAAACTTTCAGTCTAAGAGATGTTAATGACTTTTACATGGGAAACAATGTTTCCATGTACAACTGAAGTTGAAAAATTGGGAGTGGTGTCCTAGCCAGTTTGGCTCGGGATAGAACATTGGCCCAAGGACTGAAGGGTCCCCGGTTCAATTCCAGTCAGGTCAAGGGCACAGACCTTGGTTGCAGACTCACTTCCTGGCCCTCGTCTGGGTGCCTGTAGGAGGCAACCAGTCTGATGTGTCTCTCAGATCAATGTTTCTCTCTCTGTGTCTCTCCCCCTCCCTTTCCACTTTCTCTAAAAATCAATGGAAAAAAATACCCTTGGCTTGGCTTAGAAATAAAAAAGGAAGAAAAAATAAGAAAAATGGGAGTGATGAATAAAATGAACCAGATTGTTGCATTGGGAAATTTCTTCAAGTTCATGTGCTAAGGAGCAATGTGAGGCACAGGCCGTCTTTCCCAAATGCATTTAATCTCATGACTTCTGTTGTAAGACAGCTAAGGACAAGGCAGAGGCACTGAGGATGAATAGCATGATCAAAATGATATTTAAAGATGATTAACCTGTGGGCACACAGGGCCAGTTGCATGGAAAAAGGGTCCAGTTCTAAGAGTACTGGAGTTGAACGGACATAAAATAATAGGAGTTTGCATTCCGGTCTTTCTCAGTGGGATAAGCAAGTTAGGCATGGGCGGGAAAGAGACATAAAAAGAATTTAATAGATTTGATAAGTGCCTGTGTTAAAGGGATAGGAAGCCAAAAGACTGAATACTAACTCCAAAACGTGAAGCCTGGGTGGCTGGAAAAATGGCGGCGCCATTGACAGCGAGAGGGAAGCCAGCCAGAAAATACATTTAGCTCTGTGTGTGAAGTGATATCAGGGAATTAAGTGCAGCATTTCACAGACTCACATGGCCATTAAAGAGCTCACGGGACTTCAAGGTCATGTTCCGGAAGGCGAGTAAGCGGCCAGTTTACCTGTCTCAAACCACGTGGACCTTTTCCCAACGCCATGTGGGGAAAGGAAGTACAAAATATTGTCCCAGGTAAGCTTTTAAAATATATAAATAATTGATATTTTACAGAGGAAGAGAGAGGGACAGAGTTAGAAACATTGATGAGAGAGAATCATTGATCAGCTGCCTTTTGCACACCCCCTATGGGGGATGTGCCTGCAACCAAAGTACATGCCCTTGACCGGAATCGAACCCGGGACTTTTCAATCCGCATGCTGACGCTCTATCCACTGAGCCAAACCGGTTTCGACCCAGGTAAGCTTTCGCCATGTATTCCTAACTAAGATCATTTTCTCCAATTAATCAAGGTCTTCTGCAAGGGGGTCCCCAAAGACGTATATGCAGTTTGAATGATTATTAATCCCAATGGATTAAACTTGGAAAGAAAGAAACGTCAAATTGAGCTATCAGCTGTAAAGCATGTATACATTTTTGGGGACACACTGAATTTGCTACTCACAGTGATCTCTTACTCATGATAGAGAATCAGATGTCCCTTTTCGTACACAAGCTTTTGATTGAAATTAAAGGCTGTTAGTAATTTTTCAGCCTTTTCCCTCTTTATGGAATCCTGGAACTTCTCAAACCATTTATAGGTTGGTATTTATGGTTGCAGTGGTTCAAAACCTTGTCAAATAGAGATCGCATTCACTATATAACATACCAAATATATTAATAAATGGAAATCTGTTGGGAAGGCACACCATTAATGTGTGTGTTCTTGGTTTGGGAAATTCCTATAATTTCTTTATAGTTTTACAAAATATGATTATGTGATTTTAGTCATTAGTGATCTAAAGTCTAAAGGATGCTGGGCCTAGGATAGTAACAGATAAATGTTTTGCAAGGCAATCATGGGTATTTAACATATGCACTTCATATGTGATCTTCTGAGCTCACATAATATAAGAATACCTGGAAAATGACCATACAGTCCATTCATTCTAGAAATAACCTAAGTGTTATTGAGTATTATATATTAATAATTAATAAACTAGTTGACTAGATGTTTTATATAGAACTATAAGATTTATTATTTTAATGGATGACCTTGAATAATATGTATGTTGGATTAATTGGAAAGTTTATGAAACTAAGTTGAAATCAATCACTTTCTCTGCATCACCAAAGATAACACATAAAGGAAACACAAAAGATAAAGCATAATTTCTTATCTAACCTACTCATATTTAAGACTTACAAATAAATCACCATTATAGAATGTGTGTGTGTGTGTGTGTGTGTGTATAAATTGGAAGCGATCAGAAGAACTTACCCTGCTCTTTTTATTTAAGAGGAGGAGGCTGTCTCAATAGTTTCCATGATTTTCAGGACAGGATGTTTATGTGAAAACTGCATAAACCAAAAAAAAATTACTATTGTTCTTCTACACACTCTTTTTTTGATTGCCAGCTCCATCCATCCACCCTTATGCTCAGGACTCTATGCTTCATCCCAACCACCTACACTTTGGGGCACATTTTGCACTTTGAATCTTTCCAGATTGTCCCTCTCTTCCCTCCTCAATATTGCAGCACTGGCAGTCACCTTGATATAGCTAGCAAAAGAGAGGCTGGTCGGATGCATTTGGGGGCATGCTGGGTGCATGAGATGCCTGTGAGGAGCCTAGGGGAGCCCAAGGAAGCCTCATGCGCCAGCTCTTCCCCTTTCCTCCATGACGAGGGGCCCCTGCCTGCTCAGCGAGCCTTTTAACCCGGTGTCTGGTTTTTACGGCATGTCATCTTTGGCCCAGGTCTCCAACCCCGCATAGTCACCTGAGGTTCTGAACTCTTGCCTGATAAAAACCCACCTCTTCTCCCGCAAGGTAAATCTGTGTCCTCTCTTCTGATGATAAACCTAGCTGGATTTTCTTGGCTTACAATTTTCACGTATCTGACTCAAAAGATCAGCCTTTTCTAGCATTTACTGTGGCGAAGCCAACCGTGCCTGCTCAGGAGGATGAGCCCAGTAAATAGGAAAGAAGCCGCGTTCAGAGGGCAGGTAATAGAGTCTGAGCTCTTTCCCCACCCAAAGAATAGCGCCACTGAAGGCTGAATTACAGTATGGTTCTCAAAATTGTCCTTCTGTGTTTTTTCCCCCCAGATACTTAAAAAATACATTTTTATTGATTTCAGAAAGGAAGGCAGAAGGAGAGAGAGAGAGAGAGAGAGAGAGAGAGAGAGAGAGAGAGAGAAGCCTCAATGATAAAAGAGAATTATTGATCAGCTGCCTCCTGCACACCTCCTATGGGGGATTAAGCCCACAGCCCCGGCATGTGCCCTGACCAGGAATCGAACCATGATCTCCGGGTCATAGGTCGGCACTCAACCACTGAGACACACCAGCCCGGCAAAAGTTGTACGTCTGTTTTGAGAAATGATGTACTTGGGTGGCAGAGAAGATATTGGGGGGGGGGGGGCAGAGAAGCCCTCAAACCCTGGCTCTCTTCGGTGCAGATCCAAAACTTTGGTCTCGAGAATTTTGACTTTCCAATCTGACATCCCTTTATAGTCTGCATATCGCGCTGAGGCGTTCTGAAGGATGGCAGGGAAGTGAGCAAAGCCAGAGTAAGTCCACTTCAAAAGGTCCGCCGAGCTCAGCCATCGAGAGAACGAAAAGCTGCCGAGAACCCGTGATTACCCAGAGTGCTTGGCAGCTTGCCACCCCGGAGGCAGAGTGAGGAATGGACGCCGGCAGAGCGCCCCGCGGAGTCTAGGTGGGCCGCCCCAGCCCCTCGGCCGGGTGACAGAGCAGGCCCTTTGAACGCGGGCTGGAGGAAAACCATGCCCTCGTTCCACTGCGGAAAGATTTTGAGCTCAGCAGTTCTCTGCAGCATTAAAGCCACCGTGCTCAGGAACACACACACACACACACACACACACACACACACACACACACACACGCCTGCACTGAATCTCTCTGATTAAGCCGATCCAGTGACACAGAAAATGCTACTAAATTAAACTCAACTAAAGAGCACAACCCATTAAGAACGCTGGGGCCTTTTTTTTCTTTTTTCATCAACTTGCTCCATATCACCACCCTCTCTCCTCATTTTTCTCTTTATGCCTGTAGCTTTCAATGAGAGACTTTCTTTCTTTATATATAAAGGGGGGGGGGCATGTTTAGGAAAAAGTCGGTTTGTTGGCAGGAACCACCCGGACTTCTGCAGCCCCAAGGCGAGGCTTTGCATAACCCCCTTCCTGTGCCCAGACACATGGAAAAGAACAGGGATATTTGATGGGGTCCAGTCAGGGGCCGCAGAGAGGGGACGAGAGGGGAAGGGAAGAGGTTCGCTATCGAGCATCGGGAGAGGACGGGACGGTATTTTAAATCTTGGGGAAAGTGCAACCAAAGGCTCTTTCTGTATTTCTTCTTCTTTTTCAACTCTCTTCCGCACTGCTTGGGGTTTGGGGCCAGGGTATTACCACGGAATGGCACAGGTGTTGTAGTCTTGAAAGTTACTGCTCCGAAAATATTATCTTTTTATGAAATGTATCCTGAGAAGATGACAAAGACCCCCTCGCAGACAAAGCGGACCCTGCCGCCGGTGGTGGGTTTTTTAATTGAAGATCCAGATGAAGGCCTCACGTAAAAACGTGTTTGTGTTTCCAAGTGCCCAGGGTGGCCTTACATTTTAATTCGGAGGGTAGGGGAGAAGCGGGGATGAATGGTAGACAGTAATATGTTAATGGAAAATAGTATAGAAAAGTTTCCTTTTTTTTCCAAAAAAAAATTTAATCTTCTTTTTCTACTAGGTTATTATTTATGATACAGTTTATCTTTAATGTGTTTTATCATTATTTGTCTCTCCTCAGCATTGGCTACCAACAGTCTATCACTAAATAGCTGTCTCTCTCAGTCTACCCCAAGTCACTCTATAGGACAAGCCATATATACAGTAAACAGGCTGAAACAAAAATTCAATAGGAATTCAGCAAAAATTTCAACAACAACAACAACAAAAAAAGACATTTTGGGATGAACAAATAATTTGATTAGCATGCTGGCAGTTTAGACTTTAAGATATTCTTGCCCAAATATTGGAGTGTTTCCTTTCAAATGCCTTCTTAAAGGGTTTATGATGAAGCCTCATGAATATTCATTGAGCGGATTCCGCACCATCTAACCCCAGGATTGGCATAATGGGAAGGAAAGGGCTTCTTAACCACACGGAGGACTTTTACTATAATATTTTTTAATTTTTTGTTCTTTTTCTTAATCTGTTTTTCTAATTTGAGCCTCTCTCTTACAGTTTGTTTTAGATCCTGATTTTTTACAGTATTGTTTTTTTCATTATGTGTCTGAGACACTGCCTGGTAGATCTGTAACCGAGACTTGCTTTTAGCAGATATGTGCCCTGGTGGTCTTGTTTTGGTATTCATAAATATTACAGCCAGACTTTTAATGGACATTCTAAACGAAAATAGAACTCAACTGCTAAAATTTAATTTTCTGTATAAAATAAAAGGAGTAGCAGGCGACTGGAATGCTGGCCGGGGCGGGGGTTCTCCGGGGGAGCTCCCACAGGCTCCATATATATCACCATGTGTGGCTTTCATTTTCTTGGTGCAAATTGATTTAATGTGTGACATTATTAGATTAATCGTGTCCCTTTGGAAGAAACGATCTTGCCACAGAGACCGTGTCTCACCCTGCTCCGCTCTGGCCTTTGTAGTGCTTTCTGATCATGAAGGGGAAATGGGGAAAGAGCGGCCCCAGCTTTTAGTGAAAGAGCGTAAAGTTACCCACCTTTAAAAGGTGAGACATTGGAAAAGCGGTGTCTCGTGAGCTCACATAAGGATTCATTGCTTCCTTTTGTTTCCCAGACTGGACTTTATTTCCGTGTATTCTGTAAGAAAACAGTTGAAAATCTTGCCCACTTTCACACCCAATAACTTGAACAGTCCATTCCTCTTAAAATGGAGGCCCAGAGAACATTTTTATACCCAGATAAAAGTTGATTTGTGCTTTTCTACTAGAAAGATAAGTCCATATAGTCTGTGGTCTCTGTTTGCCTTGAGAGAGAGTAACCCAAGGGTAAACTCCATTTTTCTTCTTGCAAAAATGAGCAGCCTGTGGTGCCGGACTGCGTGGGTTCAAATCTTAGGTCTCCCACTAAGCTGAGTGACCTGAGGCAAGTTGCTCAACCTCTCTGTGCTTCAGCTTTCTTGTTTGTAAAAAGGAAGTAATATGATTACTTAGTTAGATGTTATGAGGACATTATTAAATAAGCTAATATAGGCACAGTACTTGAAAGAACACCCAACACATTGTATGATTATTATGATTGAATTTTATTTCATTAATTTTCATGACCTCTTTTATTTTTTAATACACTATTTAAGCATAATTTAATATCAAAGGCTGCATTAAATTTATCTTAAAGGCAGACTGTCTGAACTAGTTTAATAAATGACAAGTATTAATCTATCCTAACAATAAAATGACAATGTATATTGAGTAGATAAAATCTGGAATCATAGTAAACTGCAAAGAAGAAATTAAATTTTAAAATCTCCTATGAGCCTACTGAATAAAACAGCTTTTACTTTTTAGTATATTTATTTCAGCCCCTTTCTCAAACATTTTATTGTATGATTTAAATTATTTTATAGGTCCTAATTCTTTCACTTATATCAAAACTTTCTAAAGTCATTAAATATTCTTAGAAACATGACTTTTAAGGGCTGCATAAAGTTTTATGATACGACTACACCAATCATAAACCCAGCAAGTGGGTGTTCGGTGTAAGAGAATGTTGAGGAAAAAGTTGCAGTTGCAACCCGTAGTGAGAAAATGATGCGACATTATCTACCCATGAGCTGAGCCAAATGGGCTCCTTTCACGTTGGGTTGCCTTTCTTACAATCCACATGTAGTCATGAGACCGAAACAAGTATTCTCACTGTCCCCTGAGTTTTCTAGTCCTAGGTTCTCAGGCTGCTGGCCATATAAACTTCTCTCTGCTCCCGGTAGAATTTTATATTGGGCAAACCTTGCTCATAACAGATACTTAAGAGACAAAAGCCAGCACAACGCTGAGTAGCCTGGGGCTCTGAGTTTTCTCTCTGCCTCTTTTGGTTTCCAGAAAGAGTTTGCCTTCCCTGTGGCTGACCGGTCCTTTATTCTTCAAAATGGAAGCTAAGGATTTGAGTTTTCCTTCTGCTGTCCAGGATACCCCATGATCTTTCTTTCTTTTTAATACATGTTTATTAATTTCAGAGAGGAAGGAAGAAAGAGAGATACATAGACACATCAATGATGAAAAATAAAATTATCAATGGGCTGCCTCCTGCAGGTCCCCTGCTCTGGATTGAACCCAGGCATGTGCCCTCACTGGGACTCAAACCATGACCTCCTGGTTCATGGGCTGATACTCAACCACTGAGCCACACTGGCCAGGCCCAGTGATCTTGCTTAAGAGCTCCCAAAAGAACTTCAGGGAAGAGAAAGAAGAAGACACCTTTTCTGAATGTTTATGGCTTTTTAAACTTTATCCTTACTAGGTAACTACAGATGGAGGAATGTATTTTCTAGACTCTGCATTTCAATGTTGTATCATGCCATCCCTGGAAAATGTGGACTCAAAAGTATGCTTTCTGAACTACCAATCCTATAGCAGTCACATGGGACCAGGGCTGTGACACAGCGGGTGCAACAGGCAAAGGGTGCTTAGACGTTTTCCTAGAGATGCCCAAGACCGCCTTACAGATGTGGGTACTGCTCTGGTGGTCCTTGGGGGGTGTTGTATCGGGTAGGCATGCAGTGTGGTAACCAGGGCTGCAAACCTTAGGGCCCAACTTGATCAAAGCTTGGTATCCCTGCCAAGTGTAGTGTGGGTGCTGTTGGCTGGGTGGCCCCGCTGGGTCCTGCCCAGGTGGTGAACCAGAGAACCTGGCTCCCTTCATTGTGAGATATGGAAGGTCATCAGAGGTTTTGAACGTGGGATTATCACTTCTGCCTACATCCAATGAAAGTAGGGCCCAGGAGACAGAGGAAGTCTGCTACAGAGGTCGGTTTTTCTACACACAGGAGACAACTTAGGTTATTGTAAATGCTGTTATACACTTCACATTTCATTCTCAATTTGAGGAGCAAAAACTTAGGTTGGAGAGAGATATAAAAGGGACGGGATCATTCTACAGTAAATTGAAACCTATTTAACATTTCTGTGTATTGGATTCTTATTTTACATATTTATGTTTGGAATTCAAATATATTTGCGTTTTTAATTTCCTTCCTGGAGGAGAGTTTTAGGTCCCTTTCTCTGGATCGAATATGCTGGTGAGATCCATGTAACTTACATGAGATCTATATGACCTCAAGCATGTGGACTCTGTGTAGTTTATCTTGAAAGTCTCCCAGGCTTAGTGCTAGACACCACACACAGAGGGTTTTACTCGGGCAGATGATTAGTCAGCCTAGTGAGGAAGTGAGGCTGGGAGAGTATTTAGTCTCTAGAGAAAATGAAGAAAAGACTCACAAAAATGATGTTGGGGATGTACCTAACTCCTGGGAGGGGAAGCCGCCCACCCATCAAAGCACATTTATTTTTTTATGATACTTCTGCACTCCAAAGTGAAGCAGATGAAATGCAGAGTCCAGTTTAGTTTTTGAAATTATCGAGAGTTCACCTGGGAAGTCTGCTTCTTAACCGATCAATGGCTCTCTCATCATTAATATCTCTCTCTCTCTCTCTTTCTCTCTCTCTCTCTCTCTCTCTCTCTCTCTCTCTCTCTCTCTCTCTCTCCCTTCCTCTCAGGAATCAATTAAATATATATATATATATATATATATATATATATATATATATATATATATCCTTCACAAGAAGGATAAAGAAGGCCATATGTATAATGCATACCCATTTAATTTTTCTTTTTCCTGGATGGGGCAGCACGTACTTCATGGCATTAGGAGCGAGGGGCAAGTCTAGCTGTCTGTTTTCCGGTCTCTTGGTTTAACAGTGGGGCCCCTCTCATTGCTGTCCTGAAGGGGGACGCCCTGTTTTCTGAGGTGCGTCCCGGGAAGCAGGGGTGGGGGGTAAGGTTTCCAAAAGGCAGCAAATCCCTGATAACAGAGCAGCGCGGCCTGGTGTCTCATTAGCGCGGCTTCGGAGGTGGCAACTGTGCCGCCGACCTCGTCACCGGGCCCGCGCCGGCCGGGGTCACCTTGGTTCACGGGTTTTATACATTGGTAGCCTTCTCCTTATTACTTGCCAAACAAACCTTTTTATTTTTGCACACGTTTCTGTTGATGTTGTGGTTTCTGAAATTGGATTCTGGCTCCTGGAGGCCTGAGTTTCCACAGCAACTGGAGGCCTTATCTGCTACCGGCGCTTGGCAGGCAGACAAGCAGGTCTTTGAGTTTACTTTGGATTCTTTTTTTTTTTTTGGCTTTGCTTTTTTTTTTTTTTTAAACGTTTTCTTCTTCTCCCCTATTTTTCCTACACCCTGTCATTTAAGCATCACATAATTAATTGCGTACATCCTGTGCCACATGCAATTGCCACCGCTTTGAAGTCCCAATAGATCATTTTATGGAGCAGTGGGTACCATTTTACACACCGGGAACGCCGGCCGTGGAGACCTGGCGCCAGGGCCTGGCTGTGTCGGGTCCCGCAGACCCTTCTCCGGGTTCGATAAAGGAGCCCGGGCACCTCGTGTTTGTTTTTCCGCATTTCCTTTCCAACCTGGTCTCTGCAATATATAGGAAAGACCTCAGGACAGGGTTTGTTATTTTTCTCTCCGGAGCTAATTCCTTTTCCAAAAACCAGCACGAACTGCCTCATTTGGTGCCGAGGTGAGGTTGGCCTTTCTGCTTTCACATTGGAAAGAAAGAAAGAAAGAAAGAAAGAAAGAAAGAAAGAAAGAAAAGAAAAAAAAAAGAAAAGGAAAGAAAGTCCGATTTAGCATCATGTCCCTGGGAGGCTGCTACTGGCCCCGCAGGAGTGGAAAAAGCAGCAGACAAACAAGAAAAGGCGCAGGGACCCCCACCTTCTTCTTTAGACGCTATTAAAATTTTGTAACAGATGATCTCATGGCCTTGTTAATGTTTTTTTGGTTTTTTTTCCTAAAAAATAAATGTAATCATTTGCTTCAGCGAAAAGAACACATTTATTGGAATAAGGTCTCGGAATCCTTATGAAAAGGACTTACCTCCCTTTGGAAAGCACACGTGTACATTTGGAAAAAGAATAGACTCAACCTTTGTCAAACTCTCATTAGCTTTCACTTTCGTGTCCAGAGAGAAATGTGTGAATACATATCTATTTAATTCGCCATTGAGGCCTCTTCTTAGGGGAAACACACCCAAACAATGGTCTCTTAGAATAAAGGTGAGTGTATGCCGTTTACTTAGCAAAATAAATGTTGGGTGGTATAGATAGAAGTTTAGTATCGCTAGAAGGAACTCTTCAGATCCTCTCCAGCTGTGTTTTCATCTTCTTTTTCCTGTTAGCCTCCTTCAACATTTTTGCTCTATTTCATTCCACAAGCACACACTATCCCACTACAGTGATTCCCGAAGTTGAATCTCTCCTCTTCCTGAACTTTTTTTCAAACATGTCCCTGATCCAAACTTATTTGCCCCAAGACCCATTGCCTCGGGGAATCTCTCCTTCCTGCCAAAGCAAACATGAGGAACAAAGTCTTACTTAGTAATGTGTGGCCTTGGGTCTTCGATGGAGACTTCAGCCCAAATCTTTTTAGCTGACGGACCTGAAGGCTCACACCACATCCTCCACCCATCCCTTCAACCCTCATCTATCCTTACAATCTCTTTTATCATCTTTACATCATATTACGTATTTATTTTTGCACTTACGGAATGATTATTTTTTTTTAAATTGGATAGTTGATTTAGTCTCCATCGAGTTTATAAAATGAAGGAATATATTCAAGAGATGTTCACCAGGGCATGCAAAAGGTCCTTAGAAACATGGTGATGAATTAATGACTGTACACTCTTGCCATCAAATGGTTTATTTTCTAGAGAAGAGGAAAGGGGAGTCAGAGGATCATAGAAGCAATGGTAATGTGGTTTAAGAAGAGCCAGGGCATAATGTTTGCAAAGTGTTATGGGTAACTGGAGTCTTAGGAGATCAGGAAAAGCTTTCAGGCAAATACCATATCTAAGCAGAAACAGAAGATGCAAATAATAATGACCCAGGTAAGGTTTGGGGAAGGAGTTTCAAGTGGAAGGAATAGCAATTCTAAAGGCCCAAACCCCAGTGTAGGGAGAATACAATATTCTGGGGATATTTGAATTAGCTCTGAATGGCTGGAACAGAGAGTGTAGAAAAGAGGAGAACAAATGAGGCAACGAACTAGGTAATGCCGTCCTCCTATGCTATGCGTTAGGGACTGATAAATCTGTTAAGTAAGGAAAAGATATACTCGGGATTTTATTTTGGAGATTAATAGTAAAAAAAAGAGTGTGTAACAGAAGAACTTTCTAGAATCATGGAAAAGAAGGAGGGGTAATAGATATGCCATCTAGGATAGCCAAGATGGAGGTAAAAGTCAACTAGCTAAGTGTCTTTGGGGAAAGGAAGAAAATATACCAGTAAATGTGAAGAATGGCTTAGGAGTTATAATGATGCTCATTAGATAGGAGAGAACATGAAATCTTATGGCCCAGAGTTCTGATTAGATGGTGTCTATTTGCATTACGGATTCTTTGAAGAATCATATTAGATCATGCATACTATTTTTTTTAAATTAAACACAGCACTAAGTTATTAGACCATTATACAGTGGAACTATCATTATGTTAATGAGCTTTTTTTTTGGTCAAGATTTAGGAAGCAAATGTGACGTTGGGAAAGGCCATTTTGATAGGAAGATGTGTTCACAGGACCTTTCTCAAGTTAATATAGATACGTGATTCCTAAGTAATGTGCAAAACCAGTTACTGCATTTTCGGCTTGTTCCATCACGTTACACCGCAGAGCAGACATGGTATAAAGTTTTAGCATCAGATTATATTAGTTACAAAATGGATAATAGACTTATTGGCGGGGGGATGGAAACCACATGTATTTGAACTTAGATGACCAAACTGAACTCTGAAAATGGGGAGGCATGCTATGAATAGGGCCGTAGGTACAGATGCAGTGGGATATATGATCACCCTACTGGGAGATCTTCATTGTGGATAAAATGAGTTAACATTTTAACATTGCTTAACCTCTGTGATGGCTAATTTTATGTGTCAACTTGACTGGACCATGAGGTGCCCAGATATTTGGTCAGACATTTCGGGTGTGTCTACGAGCGTGTTTTGGACAAGGTTAACATTGGAATCAGTAGGCTGAGCAGAACAGATTGCTCTGCCCAGTGTGGGCAGACCTCAGCCAGTCCATTAAGACCTGAACGGAATAAAAGGCTGAGGAAGAAATAATTCTCCTTCTCTGCCTGAGTGTCTTTGAGCCGGGACATTAATCTTCATCTGCCTTTGGACTTGGACTTGGACTGGAACCTACACCATCAGCGGTCCTGCTTCCCAGGCCTTTGGACTCCAACTGGAGCCCATTAGCTCTCCTGAGTTGGAATTTCTCAGCCTCCATAATTGCATGAGCTAATTCCTTATAATAAATCTCCTTCTATATACCCCATTGATCCTGTTTCTTTGGAGGAGCCTAGCTAATGCAACATCCTACCTGGTACCTAGGAAGTACTCAATGTTACATAAATTAAAGTCGCTGCCACAGAATACCTACGTCTTTTCCAGATACAATTCTCAGAGTAAGGGTCACAGAATAGGTGTGTATTTTTAGAAACGGATAAGAAGTTTTCTAATTTAATCTTACCATTCTAAGTCACTGCATGGAAGTTTCAATGTCTCCATACCCTGGCCATGCTTTGTTTAGTCAGTCTCAAGTTTAGCGGTTCTGAGATGTGTATAGAATCACTGTACTGTTGTTTTAATTTGCATTTCCCTGTGTTGGTTACTTTTATATGCTCATCAGTTATTCCAGTAACTTCTGGGATAAAGCCATTGGCTTCGGAATTAAACAGATTGGGATCAACACTCTGCCTTTGATGCTCTCATCTGGAAAACAAGAATAGTACTTGTCTCAATCTATAGAGTTTGTGTTGGAATGAAAGGAACTTAGTGAGTGACATTATGAACCTGGTAGAGTACCTGACACATGAAAATGACCCAACCAACACTAGGAACCACGGAACACATAGATTGTAAGACGTAGGAATGCCGCTAAACAGAAGCCCCATGTAGATCACATTTGACAAAGATGTCAATGACTTGCATTTGTTCTTTATTTCCAGAAATACAAATGGCTTTACATAAGGGAGATAGACTACCTGAGGCTGCCTCCCACGATCACTAGTTCCTGGTTGCTTAACGTTGAGGAAACAGATAGAACCTAGCCCATAAGATTGTAAGAATTAAATGAAGTGATCCCTATAAAGCATTTTGAAAAGAGCTCGCCATTTGGTTATTATAGTAGATGCTTACTGCATTCTCACTATTATGTGCCAGCATTCTTTCTATTACATACGAAGCATAGTGCTAAGTATCAGAGCTGCACTGTTGAACAAGGTTTCATCTACTTTACACAGTTGCGTTATTCTCGTTATTACATTTTATTGACATTATTGGGATAACATTGGTTAGAGCGTGGATAGGGACACAGAGCCATGGATAGGTTCTCTGTATTGAAACTCTGCCTTCCTTTGGTTTGTTCATTGAAAACTAATGTGTACAGAAAGGGAAAATACCCCGTACTATTTAATAAACATGGACTATGTACCTAAGACTGTCCTAGATTTTTTATATGAACTTTTCTTATCCTTCCGACAACCCTAAGAGGTAGATTGCATTCTCTTCTTTGTACAGAGGTCAGGGAGATGAAATCGTTTGCCCAAGATGACAACTAAAAGGCAGGAGAGCTCATATTAGAGCTGATATGTATGCAATATTAAATTCTTTTTCTTGCCACTACCCTGACTACTTCTTTAAAATCGAAGGCCTGGATAGCACAGAAACAAGAGAAAAGATTATACCCCAATATAGATTGGCTATGCTTTTCCCATAACTTCAGCAAAAGCCATTCATACCAAGCAACAAGTACATGTGAATTACTTCATTTACCAGACGCATCCTGCATGTGTGTGTGTGTGTGTGTGTGTGTGTGTGTGTTATAACATGTACTTTTATGAACTTTCCAACCACTTAGTAAGATCAGTAGTACAAGATGTATCAGCAAAATTCAGTTTTATTAACTATGGCATCTGGATGTTTAGCACGTGGCAATATGTTTCTCACAAAATGTAACTTATAATCTGAGCATTATAACTACACAACACACATCGTTGTCATAATTTTTTCCCCAGCAGGAGTCTATATCCCATTTCTTTCAGTGGGTCTGTTTTTATTTCTGTTTCCACCCCAGCTTCACTTGTCTCTAGCAACACCTCTTTTTTTTTTTTTAAACAAAACCTGGAAATATGGGGTGTTATCCTGAGGCTGAAATAGTCCATATATTTTTTCCATGAAACCATGATTGGCAACAGCCAGCGATTGTCTCTCTTTTCCAACTGCAGCCTGGAGCCAGGATCAAAATATTCATGAATAATTCACCAATAATTAAATTCTTTAGGTTTTGTTCTGAGTCACAGGAGCAAAGTCATGTCAGTCTCCTTATGGATTAGATTATCCGTAAAGGTTATGAGTTAAGCAGTCTCTTTTTCCGCTGCGATTCCTTGTATGTGTGGGCCGATAGGACTGGGCCGCACCGGGTCTGTGTTTTCTCTGTAAATAAAAGCCTACAAAATTTCAACAAGTCAGTCCTTGTGTGCCACACGAAGAGATTGATGACAAACCGCACGATTCCCCCCCTTAATACAACAGTTTGCAATCACAAATGCACTTTCTCAAAACATCGATTCACTTTTCATCCAAACTTATGAGATGTTAGGTGAGCCAGTTATCTCCATAAAGAGTGCAACAGCCACACAGGAGAACGGTCATGTAAATGTTCCTTCTTTTAAAAACCTTCCAATAGGGAGAAATTTTCAGAATAAAGTTTCATTCTTTTACTATTTTTGCTTTACAGCAATCCATGGGTCAACGATCTACTTGAATATGCTTTAGGACAGTGGTCGGCAAACTGCAGCTTGCAAGCCATATGTAGGTCTTTGGCCCCTTGAGTGTGGCTTTTCCACAAAATACCACGGCCTGAGCGAGTCTGTTTTGAAGAAGTGGCATTAGAAGAAATTTAAGTTTAAAAAAGGTAGCTCTCAAAAGAAATTTCAATCATTGTACTGTTCATATTTGGCTCTGTTGACTAATGAGTTTGCTGATCGCTGCCTTAGGACATGTATGTCTCTCTGTAGCGTGCCTCTTCAGAATCACACAGAGAAAAGAACAAAAGCAAAGACGGAGAGTTTAAAAGAGAAAAGAAAAGTAAAAATGTAGAATATATAAGCATAACATTCAGAATATGGAGTTTGGAAGGGAGCCACATCTCTTCTTGGACAAGAGGGACTTAATTTGTATTGTCAGATGTAAACAGCTGCTACAGCGTGCTCTGCCTGGTAACCACTCCTGTGTTTATAAAAACGACATACATTCTTATCAGGTCATTTGACCTCTACCCAACCGCCTATTCGCTGACTCAACCAGTGCTTTTACTGATTGACAAACTGTCAACAAAGTCACATTATAAAGCTTTTGCTGGATCCATTTAACCTTTGTTTTCTGTTTCTGATTGGGGTTCTGGTGACCTATGTCTATAAGTTACCTTTGGAGTGAATTAGGCTTCATGATGCTTCCTGTCCAAACACTGTCCCTCACTGTCCTGCCAGCTTCCCCGATGTCCACCATGGTCACTGTGCTTCTGACTTAAGGCTTTGCCACCAAAAGCTGAGGGGATAGTGGAAGAATTCCATTAATATCCCAACTTGGACATAATGTCTGATTAGTTAAATATGAGGAAAGAAGAACACTTCTTTAATGTAAAAATAATGAAAAAATATCTTTATTCTGATTAGAGAACTATGATTCTGCAATTTGAAAAAGCCTACAGACTCTAAAAGTTAATGGAGCCACGATAGAGACCTAGATGCAGATGATGTTAATGTAGATATAGATGTATTCATAGACATAGACAATACATGGGTGAGGATGAGGGGCTTGTAGGAGATGGTGATGAGAAAGTGGCTATTAGCAATTCTGGCAGTTTATTCTCAGTAAGGACTCTTAAAATGAATCTAGAAAATTTGAAAATACATTTAAATACTTTGCTCTCCTGCTCGATCTATTACATAGAGTTAGATCTTTATTATAGGCAAACAAATCACGAAAGTATTATTGTTTTTCTGAGCTGTAACTACTATGGTTGATTTGGAAAGATTTCCCTGTGGTCTACTGCATTTTTTCCCAATTTAAATCTAAAATGAATATTTCACAGAATGGCTTTTCCTGCCGCATTTTTAAAAAATTGAAACAGAACCACTTACCATTTTCCTAAAATCTACCAACATTTTGAATGTGTTGAGAAAAATGCTACGTGATCCTAGAAAACCAGAAATAGTATTTAATGTCTAAAGAAATACACTATATTTTCTATAAAGCTGCTCTTTTCTTATAAACTCATGGGTTATTAGTAGAAAGGTTATAGATGTCAGAGCCTTACTTCCTGGATTTAAATGCTGAACTCGCCATGTACTAGTTAGTGGTGTTATACTGGGTAAGTAGTATAATTTCATGTGTCTCAGTTTCCATATGTAAAAACAGAGATATTGATATTTCCAATTTCATAGGAATGGCTATTATAAATAACTGAATTAATATTTGTAAATTACTTGTCATAGCCCCTGCTACATAGTGAGGGCTATTTAAGAATGTGTTAAATAAATTGCATTATTTTCTAGGTTCCAAGAGCTAAAAACTACAAGCCTGACCATGTTTTCTAGAGTCTTTTCTCTAAATTATCTTCCATATCTAACCATCCTCATAGTTATATTCTCCTCCCCCTTTTACTTCTATTGTCTTAGTGTAGTCTACTATTTCTCATCAGTAGCATTAATATTCTCTTCTAATAAATCTCTCATCTCCAGCTTCACCCACACCAAACTTGAGCAATCCTGATGTCATCTCTCTATAAGAAATATCTAAGTAAATCTCTTCCAACCATGAATAATTTTGCCTTGATTAACTTCTCCTTCCTTCCCCTTTTGGCATAGTGAATCATTTCTGTACCTTCAAATATGACTTTTGGGCTGAAGGAAATCCCCATTTTTCTATGTTCATGACCCTAACAGCAAAAGCTTCCATCCTTTCAAATGTACTAGGCTCTTATACCCCCTTCTGGCTCTTAGGATGAGTGAGGTCTTTGTTGATTGGTGAGCTGATGACAAGGATGACTGCGTGACCACAGCCTCTCTCACAGCAGACAGTCCATAAATTAATTCTCCAGAGAAATCTGACCAACATATATGCATAAAGAGATTTATTATGAGTATTCATCTCCCATGGTCATGGAGGCTTTAGAAATCCCCAAGTCTGCTGTCTGTAAGCTGGAGACTCAGGAAAACCAATGGTGTAATTATATTCCAAGACCAAAGACATGAGAGCCAAGAGAGTTGTTGGGGGAAGTCCGAGGCCAAGGTAGACCATTATCCCAGCTCAAGCAGGAAGGCAGGTAGATAATGAGTCCTCCCTTCCTCTGCTTTTGTTCTACTTGAATTGGATGATGCCATCCACATTGGTGGCATTGGTGAGGGCTTAGTTTACCAGTCAGCCTATTCAAATGCTCATCTAGTTTGGAAACACCCTAATAGACACACCAGAAAGTATGTTTAATCGTGATTCCCTCTCTTCCCCCATGGTGCAGTCAGCCTGACGAATAAAATTAACACCACATGTCTCTTTCAAGAGAGTTCCATTCTTCTCTACTTGTTCCACTTGGGCGTACAGGAGTTTAATTCATGATGAAAGATGAAGAACCTTAATGTTGGCTGCCAGTTTAAATTAATTAATAATAAATTAATTGCTGACTTTTGCAATCCCATCTTAATGACAGTAGAACTGATATTAAGAGTTCTATCTAATATCTGAATCGATTTCCTAATTTATTTATAATCCAGGAGGATTAGCTTCTCCAGGAAGCCAATATTAATGGTATAAGCCAACTAATTTATGAGAACTTTGGCTTCTTAAAGAAATTAGAGCAGGAAACCTTGCTTACTACTTAAAGCTGATTATATTTTCAGTCCCAAGATTCTTGTTCAACGTTAGCACTTTTGAGACTTTTGGGGCTGGATAACTGTCTGCTGTGGGAAGCTACCCTGTGTTGGAAGATGTTCAGTAGCACCCTTGACCTTTACCCATCAGATTCCAGTATCACTCCTCCAGGTATGACAGTAGAAAAAAAAATCTCCAGCCATTGCCAAAATCCCCTTGGGGCCAAAATGCATTGGTCACGTGTCCCTGCTTTAGTCAAAGTACCTAAGGAGCTGTAAGAGAAAGTGAGACAAGCAGGGAAGGTATGGCTATGGCAGAAATGTGGAGACGTACCAGATCCCTTCGGGCATAGAACCATTTTGATGTCTCCAGGCTTGGACAACACAAGAAAGTTGCTGGAATTTTCTCTGTAGTCACCGGGAGTTTCTTTTCCTGTAGGAAAGGAGCAACAGACGGCCTGTCACTGCTGGGGATTGCCTTATAACTTAGAAAAGTGCTATAGACATGTGTCCACACCTCTGCCCTTAACCTCCATCTTCTTAATAATGTCTTCTTTAAACTGGGTAACCCTGGTGCCATCTATTACTGCATGGTGTTGGCAATTTATTTAACTCTCATCCACAAAATGTGGATTGTAATAGTGACCCACACCAAATGACTGCTATGAGATTGAAATCTAATACAAGTCTTCAGCTAAATGTTTGGGACATGGGAAGCATTCAACATCTGTTATCGTTCTTACTCTTGTGTGAACAAATACTGCACACTTGTGGGTCCAACTACTGCACATGTCTGAGGAATGATGAATGGAAGGCAGATCCTCATAACTGTAACACCCAACATGATTTTTACCCAAGGCAGTGCCCTGGTATCTGTATTTTACTTTTACACAAAAACACAGGGAATTTCGGCACTGGAGTGTACAGCCATCCTGTCTAAATCAGCGATTCTCAACCAGGCTGGCTGAGACATTTGGCAATGTTAGGTGACATTTTTGGTTGATGCAACTAGGAAGGGGGTGGGGAATGTTATTAGTATGTACTGAGTAGAAGCCAATAATTCCACTAATATTTTTTTTTCCAGAGAGAAGAAGAGGGAGGGAGAGAAAGAGGAAAAAAAAATCAGTGATGAGAAAGAATCATTGATCAGCTGTCTCCTGCATTTCCCCAACCCTGGATGGAGCCCTCAAACGCAGGCATGTGCCCTGACCAGGAATCAAACCATGACCTCCTGGTTCATAGTTCGACACTTAACCACTGAGCCATGTTGACCCTCATCCACTAAGATTTTTAAATGCACAGGATAAACCACATAGGGAAGAATGATCATACCCAATATGTGAATTGTTCTTAGGTTGAGAAACCCTAGTCTACTAATTTTCACAGGTACCAATAAACAGTCTCCAGGAAGTCACATCATGAATACTGCTTCCTTATTGGCCATTTTGTCTTTTTCATCCTTATTTATGCTTTATTCGTGATATATCCTGTGAATACCAAGCTACCAGCTAGGTGTCTAATCATGTTCGGATGTTTATGACCTTCAGAGGTGGCTTTTCTTTTGAATACGTTCTCGAAATGATTTTGCCGATTTTTAAAAAATAATTTAAGGGATGAATTAATATTGTGTAGGCCCCGAGTCTATTTCCATCCAAAAATTCATCTTTGGTTTCTCCCCCTGAAATTGTTTTGTGTCTAATGTTCTTGGATGGCGGAGCCCAGTGCTGTGAACTAATAAGCATGCCAGTGTTTAGAATAAGTGTGACTATAATTGACCATATTTCAGAAACTGAAGCCCTCTGTTGCCAACTGCGGTTTAATGTGGGATTCCCACCTGCAGGCCGTCTTGTTATTGTGGGAGAGCCTCATAAGAACGGCAACGGGACAAGGTTCCTGCATCAACTTCCTGGGGAATGCTGACGGGAATCCAAGGAAGGGAAGGTCTGGGTTGTGCTTCATTTTCCCCCAACTGAATAGAAGGGAGACTGGAAAGCAATAAAGCAAAAGGCATTTCCTACAGGTAGCCTTAAATCATTCAACACCAAGGCCTTCAGGGAGCCAGCCGGTTCCTCTTTCCTCTCCAGAATGAGCTTTCTGGCCAAATGCACCTCCTTCGGCCCCCAGTGTCTTCACCTGGCTCTCCGAGGGCTTCCATCCAGACGTGTCCTGGCACAACAGGATCCTCACTCCTTCAGAAATGGGTCTTGACCCATGCATCACATTCAAAGACTTTTTCAATTGCTCCCCGGTGGCGGAGGCTGAGGGCTCTGTTTTGCTTGTGATAATGTGCTAATCTCCAAGACCCCACATAAATCCTCTTTTTGCATTGTCATTTGTCAAAGTCGCAATATGGGGCTGGAGAAAGAAGAGAGAAGGGAAAGGGAGTTGAGGGGAGGGGGGTTGAAGTAGAGTAATGACAGAAAGAAAACTTGGCCTTGGTTTTGTTTTCCCTCATGCACGACTTTTCCCTCCCTTCTTTCTAATCTGTAAAACATCTGACATGGAGGCCACTGCAAACACAAATAAATAAATACTTCCTGGCTCTCCCTGGTGGAGTTTCTTTTTTTTTTGGGGGGGGGAATACCAGGGGGTCCACATTTGAGACAGAAAGTAAACTATAAGTAATAATGAATATAATTTACACCAAAGTTCCAAAATGAAAGCATGAAGCTTTGTGAACTTGTCTATGACACATTTTCACTACTTGTTCCAATAACATCAAGTTTGAGAGTGATACCAGTATATTCCATCAGCAGCAACTGGACCAATTTGATGTCACAAATAAGATTAGCCCAGCCGTTGTGGCTCAGTGGTTGAGCATCAACCTATGAACCAGGAGGTCATGGTTCAAATCCAGGTCAGGGCACATTCCTGGGTTTCAGGCTCGGTCCCCAATGTGGGGCATGCAAGAGACAGCCGATCAATGATTCTCTCTCATTGTTGATGTTTCTGTCTCTATCTGCCTCTCCCTTCCTCTCTGAAATCAATAATTAAAAAAGGCTCTCGCTTCTGGGGCTTTCCTTATGAATGCTTTTCAAGGTTTCCCTATAGCAAAAAAGTTTAGGGCAATAATGCTAAACAACTATTTTCTGCCATTGGTATTCATGGGGAGAAAAAGAAGAAATGTGAAATTGTTGTTGTTTTAATACTTTTATTGAGGCATAATTTATCTACCATAAAATTCACTTATTTTAAGTGTACAATTCAGTGATTTTTTTAGTTCATTTACCAAGTTGTGGAAACATCATTGCAAAAAATTTTAGAACTTTCCGGCATCAGCATGAAATCCCTGGTGGTCATTTTCAGTTGCTTACCCTTCCCAAGTCCAGTACTAGGCAACCAGATATATACTTTTCTTCCCCCATAGACATGAATTTGCCGGATATTTCATAGACATGGAATCACACCTCATAGAGCCTTTTGTGTCTGGCTTTTTTCGCTTAGCACAATGGTTTGGAAGTTCACCTATGCAAGTGTGTAGCAGGATTCTATTCCCTTCTTATTACCGGAGAGTATTGCATTGCAGTACCACATTTTGCTTATCCATTCATCAGTAGATGGACATTTACCATGAAATTGTTTTGGAAAATATTAGCAATGGCAGCGTGTCAACACGATATTAAATTAAAGGGCTTGTTTAAAAAAAAAGAGCGTATTCAGCCTCGGAGGCAAAAATCGTTCACTGTAGAGTCCAGCCAACCCTTACTTCAAGTTCTTTGTCTATGGGTGGAGGCTTCTCTGAATACACACCTCCAAGAAACCAAAAATACTGAATATAGTCCAGCACACAGTAAAAAGTGAGGGAGTTCCAGAACTTAGCTCATAGCAAAATTTCACTGATATAACCAATACCTGCTTGGCCAGTTTCACCATTCTCTCTTACTTTCCTGGGAGTTCTGGGACAACAGGAGAAGGAATTGGAAATTCGTCATTAAGTCTGATGGGACTTAGGAGGCTCTGGGCTCAAGGCATTATCTTTAGGACACACTGAGTTAGTTCAGTACAGGGGTGATAAAACCAGAAGGCAAGTCACCTGGGTTCCAGAAACAGAACTTCCAATAGGATAAAAGTGATCCTCGTAGGTATTAACGCATTTGTTGTTAATGTTACATTGGTTATTATGGATGGTATGCCCCAAGAACTCTTTGTGGTGATTTCCATGCATATATGTACTTCTCATCCAATTGACCTGATTTTATTGATGAGAAAACTAAAACAGGTTCAAGGGGAGATGTTAAGTCAATTCCCTCATTTGATAGAATTAGTCAGGGATGGAACTGGAATTTAAATATATGTCTGTTATGTTCCAAAGATCTGTTCCTTTCTCCATGTTCCTAGAAAAACTAAAACAAAGGCTAAGGACTAAAGAAACTAGAACAATACACTGCCCAGGACACACATGCACACACACGGAATTAGTTTGTAACAAGAAAAATTTAGAACGGACAAAAGGGAGACATTTCTGACATGGAGAAAATACACACCCTGAAAGACAGTCCTGGGCATATGCCCTGACCAGGAATCAAACCGGTGACCTCTTGGTTCCTGGGTCAATGCTCAACCACTGAGCTACACTCATCTAGGCTCATCATTGATGTTTTAGTATCTCTCACTGTCTCTCTCTCCATCTCTGAAACTGATAAATATATATGACCTTCATATATATTTATTTGCCACTGCAGTCAAATTAGCCAGTATTATCTCTCTTCCTTTCTGATATGGAGTCTTATGAACGTTAGGAAACTAAAAGAAAGTCTTTCTATTTAATTTAATGGTCTCTATCAGCTCTTTTTACACTCCCCAGCCTGGAGGGAAATTGTTGGTAGTACAGAAATTAGCTCCAGCCTAGTTCCAAACCAGCCTTTTATCGCTGGTCAGCTGCAGTCATAATGCACCATTGAGTGTGAAGTGCCGTCTTGTTTTGCTAAGGAAACCTGTGAAGCTGCAATTTAAGTCTCTCCCTGTGTCTCCTCCTTAAGTACCGCTCAACGCATCATGTTACCGCATTGAAAACCCAGTTTGTAAAACATAATTTCTTTCCAACCATTAAATGGATGGTGTGGTCACCCGCGCTGGCAGTCCTGGAGCTTCCAGTCATGAACAAAAGGCAGCACAAAGCTCTGAACTCGCTCAACCAGGCATCAGCGTCTCTCCAGCAGGAACCTTTGTTGCATGCTGTCATCCGATATATGGCTGCTACGCACATAAACGTGATGTTTCATGTGGGCTAGGTCTCCCTATTGAGGAAACGCAGCTCCGTTTTCAAATGCTGAACAACCTTGGGAGCTTTATCATCCGAGCTGACCACGTGGTATCTCCCATCTCGGCGTGAAATCGAGCCCCCGTATGGGGACTTGCCATGGGTTGGCTTGGCCGCGACCAACCCTGCCTTTGGCACCGTTTCCCAGTGGCCCATGTGCCAATTAGACTTTTACCTCAGGTAACTCTTCAAAAGAAGAGCCTAATCATGCTAATGGGATGGGCGACATCTTAGGGGGAAAAAATAACCAAATTAAAGTTGATTTTAACCTGCAATGAAAAACAAGCCATGGGGTGTTTCCATGCGAAACCTTGGACGCCATACAATGGATGGAGGGAAAACAACTGAAAATAGGAGTGGGAGAGGGGAGGGGGGAAGAAAGTTTGCTGCAGTCATTTTTTGGCCAAAGTCTGCTTCTAACTAAAGGTTCATGGAACGGGTTTAGGATTTCATAATGCTGCTGACGATTAGCCACACTGGTGTCGGCGCTCCAGCGGAGCCTGGAAAAGACTCCTTCCTTCTGCCCCTCGGCCCATCACGGAGGTCAAGTCATCACGTGAACAGTGTTTGTAAGAAACAGCTCACGTCCCATTTCAGGTGTTTTGCTTGTTTTGTGTGTGTGTGTGTGTGTGTGTGTTTTGTTTTTTGTCCTAATAAATAAATCATTTACACTGGGGCCAGGAGACGGACGAAAGAGACAGAAATCCAGTGTTCGTGTCTACAGTTATATTTTTAGTGGTCATTTGAAAAAAACAGCTTTACGCAGAAAGACATGGAAACAAAAGAGTGACAGAGGGAAGTGGGGAGAGAGAGAGCAGAGGAGGAGGAGGAAGAAAGTAAGATGGAAAGAGAGAGAAAAGAAGACAGGGCGGGAGGAAGAAAATGAGCAAAATATGGAAAAGAACACAACATCAGTACCATCTTTTGAGTCGGAGGGTTTTGTTTGTTGGCTTTTGCTTCCTCTTTGTCCTTCACTTTGATTGCTGTGTGACTAGCAGGAGGAGCCCGAGAAATTCTTCTCTCTTTCTGTAGAAGGCAGAGTGCCAGTATCTCCTGTCCCATGACTAACATGTGCAATCCACAGTCTTACCATGAGCTCCTTGGGGTACCTTTCCTCTGGTTCTCCGTTGGACTCTTCTAAGAGAGCTTGAGCTTTAGTTTTCAGAACTCCGGGCCCCGTGGTACAAATGGCCCGTTCCTGAGGAGGGTTCTCCACAGGGACCCTCGCTCCAGGGCGTGGCTGTAGGTAGTGTGCTTGGTTGTTCCCTCAGAGCTGCATTCCCTTCTTGGCCAAGGTGTGGAATACATGCTGTTTCTTTAAAAACCAGCGGGCGTCTGCAGTAAACTCCGGAGAGCCCTTCTCATGGAGAGGGTTGGCGCAGCCGGGAATGCGCTGTGGGAGGCTTCGCTTGGCTGTGGTCTTTCTTGATATGATTAGCATGGAGACCTCTTGCTTTCGTAGCGCATCTGTGCTTACTGCCTATTCCCCACTGAAGTCGGGCCCCATGAAGGATGGCTCTCCGAAGGTTCATAAGTTTGATGTGCACAGCTGTTCCATGTTCAGATGTCCATCGGGGCTTCTCTGGCCTGAAAATCAGGTTAGAAGCAACATAAGATCATGTTCTCTTGGGAGATTCCTCTCCCTCTCTTCCTCCTGCTTCTTTCTCTCTCTCCTTTATCTCTGTCTCTACCTCTATATCTCTCTCTTTTCAGACAAGCTGGAAATAAATGATAAGAAATCTCTTTTATCTCTCCTGCTTTCATTTGTTTGTCTTTATTCTACAAAGACCTTTGTTGAGAAATGTAGCTTGATTAGAAAGGGTAGAGATCACTAAATGCCCTCAAAGGACTGACCTTGACTTTTATTCTACTCATTTGTCCATCACATGAGTCATGGAAGAAGAGACCATGGAAGCAGGGCAAATGGTTTCTAAGCTGAACACACAGTGGACAGATTCATGTACGTGGTAAACTCAGGACCAGCAGCTCACATTTATGGGAAGAGACAAATGATCCCATTTCCAATATAAATTAGGTCCCAACGCTTCACCCCTGCTGGGCTTGCACTTCCTGGCATGTTTACATGGGTTGTATACCAAGGTGGGTTGTTCTTGCCCTGTCAGATGGCCAAGTTTAAGTAACCTACAAAGCTTCTCTTTCCAAATTAGACATCTCTTTTGGGCCTTTCTTCTTATGTATGTCATTTCAATAAGTATATTGTGATCATGAACATGTACAAATTTACATAGGCCACATGATAAACATAGTATGCCTTTTTTATTTTTTATTTTATTGATTTTTTACAGAGAGGAAAGGAGAGGGATAGAGAGTTAGAAACATTGATGAGAGAGAGACATCGATAAGCTGCCTCCTGCACACCTCCCACTGGGGATGTGCCCGCAACCACGGTACATGCCCTTGACTGGAATCGAACCTGGGACCTTTCAGTCCGAAGGCCGATGCTCTATCCACTGAGCCAAACCGGTCTCGGCCATAGTATGCCTTTTATGCTGCTTTATTGAATGTGAAAATTGACACTATAAGTAAAAATTAAGATAACTTATTTTTTTAAAACTATATGTTTTTATTATAGACTATGAATCATATAGAGAAGGGAGATTTGAAAGCAAATATTTTATCACATTGCTTTGTTGAAGGATATACTTTAATTCTACTCAGATCCAGGAGACACTAGGAATCTACACTTCTTTACTAGTTTACTGTAGTTAAAAAAAAAAAGACATAACTGTGGGGTAATTGTTTAGAAATTATATAAAACATTGAATTACATTAGTATAAGTAAATTTAAAATGCCATAGAAATATTTTTTGCAGATATAAATACCATACATTTAGCTTATAAATGAAGACCCTTATTCCTAACTAATCAATTAACTTGGATAATACAGTGGAAGAGCAAGCCCTGATTTTGCTAGGTTGTCAAGATGTGCCCTTCTCATTGTATTATCTAAGCTTTACCTTTCAAATATCTCAAGTGAAAACAAGAAATCAGCTGATGGTTTTTAAGGAAAATGAATCCACTTTTACTGCTTATATCAGCAAGCAATTTTCTCCCTCGGGTATTTATTACAAGACTTTAGGAGCAAAGAGGACGTTATTCTGATTCAGCTCGAGTAAAGTTTGATCATAACCATATCAAACATTACAATCATTTCAAAAGACAGTCATTACTCCAATATATACTTTTCGATTAATGAAATTGCTAACATGTTAGTTCTGATATTCTGACTGTATTTAACAAAATTAAAAAATATCCATAAGATGGCAAGAGTAAGTTTCATCAGAAAGTCTCTTTTAAATATGTAGGAACTAAGGAATGTTAGTTTCAAACAATGGAATAAAAGTCCTTCTCATTTGGACTCCTGTCTTACACCAAGCAGTACCACTGCGAGATGATTTTCAAATTAGCTAGTCTTCTCTTAAAGCAGGGGCTGTCCTTTTGCCCTGGATTTATGTGTGGTTTTGAAGGATGAGTGCTCTAAGTCTTGGGCAGTCTCCTTCTTAGGATCTGAGAGGAAAGGAAGTAAGTAAACAGGAAATTGCCCTGAGGACATCCTTGTCTGGTTCCAGACAAAAAGCACCTATTCCATTTATTTTCTTAAGAGTAATTTGCTTAAACAAATTAAATGTACTGAATTACATGTTTACATAGTAAAATAATAATAATACTACAATTCCAGATAAGATGCTAATTGCAGCTTCCAAAATATCCTTCAAAATAATTATTTTCTCTATCTAATAATTATTATCAAATTAGCTGGTGGATACTGTGCCTCACGTAACAGGAAAATGAACCCTCAGGTATGACTGAACCAATAAAAAGGTTTGCATGCTACCAGCCCTTTGATGTCTACAGCGTTTTCATGCTGATGGCAGTACCTTAAACTGCTGCAAGCTCAAATGATGTTTTTATGAAATGTGTTTCATTTTTAAACCATCTCCGAGAAAGTCCTTAACTCTCCTTAAAGCCCTTTGTGTAATATGTTCCATGTATAGTCTTCGCATGTTTAGTGAATGCTAATAATACTAAAATAAGTAACCCGTATGGCCCTGAATTTCTGATAAAAACCCTGAAGATATTTATATAAAAGCTAGACACAGGGACCTGATTTTTGCCTTTAGGTGCTGAAATATTATATCTTAAACAACTGATTGGTTCAAGACCATCCGTTATTCCTGTAAATACAACTATTGCTTTAAAGGCAAGTGGAAGGCACATACCTCCCACTTTCCCTGAAGGACACAAAGTCCAGGGTTGTACAGAATCCTCAATTAAATGGGTTAAATTAATGAGAAGTCACCTTAAAATTAGTAAAAGATGCATTATTAATCTGTGTCATTGACTTATCATCAGATCGTAACAGCTCAAGTTGAAGAATGCAATTATTTTTCAAAATTCAGTTTTATCAACATATTTCATTCTACATGGTAAGTTAAAAAAAAGAAGTCTTCCCTATGTCCGTATTGCATTTTCCCCAGCTTTGGAGACACATGTTTTAGTTTTAATGCTCCCGGCATTGGGACGGCCGGAGCTCCACAAACAAAATGACTGCTTGTTGAATTGCCTTTCGTCACACTGAAAACCTAGGAGCTCGTGAGGTGTGAGGGACAAGGGAGAAAATACAGCAGGGGCGGGGACGGAGAAGCCAGGACACACTTCCAGTGTCCTGACCACGTCCTGATGAACAGGCACGGGCCCGAGGAAAAGAGTGAAGACAGAAAAATCGCTCCCCGTGGAAGACGTTAAGAATTTCTCAAATAACAGAATGAGTGAGCAAATCAAGGGAACCACAGCCCTGCTACTGTTTAAAAGACTCTAGATAACAATGTAAACATGTCAGGGAGAGAACCATTCATTTCCTCAGTTTTCCTACTGGGTGAAAGTTGTGCTTTGTTGCAGGGGGCCAGAGTCCTTTCAGACATTGTGATTTAAAAAAAATATATTTAATGTCTCTTAATCGAGTAAAGGCATTTACTACATATTTTTTCAGAGAATGAGGTGAATCAAGGACTATATTCTTAAATGCTTCTTGATGACTCTTAGCAACTTACACCCGTGAGGGGTTGGGGGGGGGGGGAGAAGGTGAGAGGGAAGAGAGAATATCTCTTTCCTGAGAGCCATTGACAAGAAGGTGGAAGAAGTGGATGTCCGTCTCCTATGTTTGAAGGAAGGAGGGAGGGGTGTTTTATCTCTGAGATTTGGATTCCAGGTTCAGCTTTTGGTTTTCTTAAAACCAGGAAGCCCATACTGTATCCAAAGCAAGGAAGTGTTTGTTAATGGATCGTCCCTGAACGTGGGAACGAGGAGACATGAATCGAGTTCCATTCAGCCACTAACAAGTTGAAAGACTTTAGATATATCTAGTCACTTAATGTGTGTACTTATCATATTCACCACATCATAAAGATGATCTCTTTTAGAGATGAAGTGAGAGTGACCTAAAATAGCAAAGAGAGAGATACTTTGAAACACGAAAACATCTGCATAAGCCATCACTAATCAACGTGCAGAGCATTGCAGCCGCTAGAATTCTAAAGCAAGCAAGCCCTAAAACTTCTCACTGCCCTCATTTTTATAAGGTAAAGACACAACTTTTCCAAAGTTGGGTTGATTTCACTTCCATGGGATGCAAGATATCAAAATACCTACTCGAAAGGCTCGGTCTGTGGCACAGTCCATTTTACTTTCATTTTAAACTGCAGCATATTAAAATACAATCCACACATTTATCAAACAGATTCATAAACCCCCAGAATTTCAATATGTTTATTGGTATAAAGATCCAAGTAAGGGGGAAACTTATAATTTGTCATCCACTCATCTCACCCAATCTAATCCACCCAACGATTATAGCAGATGTGCAATGGATAGAGATTTATTTGCAATGAGACCGAAAGACAGCACTGCCCATATCTGAGCGTGGAGCCGCTGGCTCCGTAGACGCCCATGCCCTCATCGTCTGCATTCTGCAGTCACCGTTGCTATCATAACATTCGTGTGCTGTCAGCGCTCCCATGTTCAAACAAATTAGCGAGATGATTAATGAATGTCAGGAACGGCGTGTGGATTCTCTGTGCTGCCGTCTTGCCCAGTGTGAAAGCCACCGGCCCCCGAGTGAGGGAGATGATTTCTGGATCCAGCAAGGCTCCTGGGCTCCTGGGAAGTGTGCGGGGACTGGGTCTGGCCCCCACGTTGCATGTGTCCGCAGGATGGAGGATGCCCCTCGTGCCCGGCAGCTGGAGGACAGAGCGAGGGTATTTGTTTTTGTTCTTTTTAGGATAAAACAGAGGGAGGTTAGTCCATTGAATAGCGAGCACAGTCAATGCATAGTAAAAAGTTGGAAGAGGAAATCCCTGCAATGATATGGACTGATTTTTAAACCAAGGCTCCCAGAGTCTTTAGGAAGAGCTAAAGGTCACAGTTGTCCCCTTAGCTCACATCCACGTACCTCATTCAGTTTGGTTATGCACCTCATTAGTAAGACATTTAAGGTTCATTTGCTACTGTTTGTATTCCCATGTAGGGTTCTTCCTGCTCCCCTCAAAAAAAAGGGGGTTGATTTTGTTTGTTACTTTGTAGTGTTTGTATTTATAAACAAGGCATATTCAGAGCAACACCGTCTCATCATCCTCTTCCTAGTTTGCCAGAACCCTATTCCATTCTGTTTGTACCCGCCTTTGCCCGATCAATAACATGAGTCTCTGCTTATTGTTCCGGTCATTTCTTTTTGTCAAAGGAGAAGATGCATGCGTATTCTTATACCCTCTTCGTTCTTTCCTAAAACATACTGTAGCAAATGTCATTAACTTTTTTTCACTCAGCAATATGTCCCAGAAATCACTCCATCGTAGTTTCCAGAGATCTTCCCTCTTATTTTCCCAGTTGCATAGTGTTCTCCTGTGTGGGTGTACCATCCTTGATTTAACCAAGCTCCTAAATGTAATCACTTAGCTTGCTTCCAGCATTGTGTCATTATAAACAGCAATGCATGAATAATTGTATTTTGTGCTGTTGAAAGTATAATTCACATAGGAAACAAAAATGACTGTCTATACATTTCTAGAAGTGGGGTTGCTGGGCCCAAAAAGAAGTGTGTGAGGAGTTTTTGACAGGTATTGCTTTATCTCCCACGGGAAATGTGGAGAGATTACATAGTCTACCTTCTGCATATGAGAGTACCTATTTCCCTACAGCATCACTAACAGAATTTGTTTCATTTTTCACCAATCTTATGATAAAAAAGTAATATCTCAGTGAGTTTTTTATCTCTTCAACAACTTATGAAGGAGATTAGGCATCTCAGATGTTCAAAATCTTCATGTGTGGGTGTGTGCCACAAATTTTAATAAGAGTGGTGACAGGTGTCTGCAAAGCCACTGTGCTCATTTTAGGGTAATTGTCTGATTGTTTTTGATCTCTTAGGTTTGAGTCAGGTGTTCTTGATCATCTTAAGGAAATGCCTTATACTATAAATTTTCTTTAAAAATGAGAAATGAGTTTAGATTCTAGCAAGTGAGTCCTTCTATCATTTGATAAATGTACTTTTGGACAAAATAAAATGGATGATGCCCATAATTTCCTTTTAAAAATAACTATTTCAAATTAATTATATTATTTATCAGTTAAAATGGTCAATTTATGACCTTAGATTTGTTTTTGTTTCATTTAGTTTTCACTTGACCTTTCTTGGGAGAAGCTGGTCCTCTTACCTTAAACAAAAAGGCTATAGCGAAAAGCACAGAATGAACATTCAACTTTGCTGTTTTTAATTTCTTTTTCTACGTTATAGGAAACAAAAAATGACTAGGTCTGTACATTTGTGTTTGAATGTGTGTGTGTGTGTGTGTGTATAAAGATGTGCATATGTGTATTAATCATGTTCATACTCTACTCACTCACAGCGCAAGCTACACTGAATCCATACTTTAGCTACAGCAGTCTTGTGTAACATCACTGTTCTATGTTCAACGTCTCCTATTATTTGTTCCAAAAATCATTTTATATCCAGGTCCTCTGCTTAACCAAATAAGAGGATATCATGAATGATTTCACTTTTGCCTTAGGCTTTTATTGATTTAGTATGGAAACCAAGGAAATTAATTGCTCAGAGAAAGACATAGTTTTGTTTTGTTTTTCATTTCTGAATTGGCATTCCTTTACATTATTTATTTGATCCCCTTAAGTTAATCCATACTCATTGCAGGGAATGAAACCACCCAAATGCCATGGTAGCATCGTCTTTCTGGCTGTTGCCCCTGGTAACAACACCTCAGTGCCCATTAGGTGGCAGCGATGTGGGGGCTGACACCATTGGTGTCACCAGCAAAAACAAATAAAAAAGATCTGTGTGTTTTCTCTGCTAATGAAATACCCTAAATACTTAGACCCTTTTCATCACAGTATTTCACCACTAATAGACAGAAAATATGCATGTGTCCGGCTGTTCCTTTACATTTTATTTTTTATTGTGTTTTACTTTTTAAACATCTACCTTTTACTACTTCCTGGATCGCATACCTGAACAGAATCAGAGCGAAATCCAACCACAAGTAACTGGCATCTGTAATCAAAATATACCTCTAGAGGTTTCAGGTTTGTTTTTCTCTCAGTACACATGTGGTCTGTAGACGTGTGGTATTTAAAAGCCTGTGTGGGTGGAATACCCACCTCAATGTCTTTTACAAAAATATCCCTTTATTCCACAGAATGCATGGAGTCAGTCTATTAGCATACATGTTTTTGCCTCATTTATATCACAAATTGAAAATAAAAATGAAACATTGAAACGATTTTTAAAAATCATCAGTAATAGACAGCATCTCAGATCAGGCATGATGCTAGGAATAGGGTCTCATTCCCCACTCTGAGTCCTCTCCCTATCAGAGCCTTAGAGAGCGATTGGTACTTAAAATATGCATTTTTAATGAAGGCATCTAGCATTTCCCCAGTCAGAACATGCATGTTGGCTTGAATGATCATTCCAGCGAACCTGTATCTTAGGGGAAAAGTAAAATGTACACCACTTATTTACATACTTAATGCAACATTATCCCATCTATGCATCTCTTTTGCTTAGGTGGGGAGATACCGTGTAAGTCTTTTTGCAAGGTGTGAAGAACAGTGCTTAAAATAGCCTTTCTAAGATGTTAAAATAAAAATCATATTTAGTAGGCTCTACTGTATTTGAAATACTTTATTCTCCCTCCCCAAATTTCATTTGCAGTTAGGAAACTGATGGGCAGTGTTTAGTTTTTATTAATCTAAGCATGGTCAAAGTCAAACCCACCCTTTGTAAAATGCAAGCCCAGGTTCCCTTTGAGTGATTATATAAAGTAAAGAACTCTTAGGTCCCCTTCAAATGTTAGCTTCTGTCACAGTAAACCTTCTATCTCTCCAATTCACAACAATACAGTATTAAGTTCACTAAAATACAGTATCAAGTGACTGTTTGTTGGGTCTTAAGCCCTGTTTTTTTTGAAGCTCTGTTTCATCTTCAAGACTTCCCAGCCAGAATGATGTATAAGAGCATCCCTACACACACACACACACACACACACACACACACACACACACACTCTTCCCCCTCAGTCTCTTGCACATGGCCTAGTCCCACTGAGTATGCTTTGAGTGTAAAATGTTCTCATGATACCCACCATGTTTTTAAATCTCATGAGATTAATATTATCATCCTGATGTTGAGATGAGAAACATGAGGCTTATAACACTTGATCAAGGTCATACGGCCATAACATAGTAGAGCCAGAATTTGACCCTGGAACTTGGTCCCCTACAACCCCCCCCCCCCCAACAAAATGAAGAGAGGACCCTCTGTATAGGAGAACATATTCGCCAGTGATATATCCAATATGGTGTTATTGATATATCCAATATTTCCAAAATATATAAAGAACCTATACAACTCAACACCAGGAAGACAAACAATCCAATTGAAAATAGGCGAAGGACTGGAATAGACACTTCTCCAAAGAAGTCATACCGACATTTGAATAATGCTCAAGGTCACTAACCATCAGAGAGACGTACATAAAAATGACAATGAAGTATTATCTCCCACCTCTCAGAACGGCTGCTGTCAAATCAGCAAACAACAAATGCTGGTGAGAATGTGGAGAAAAGGAAACCCTGTGCTGACTTTAAAGACGCATTCTGACAGTCCTTTCTTGAGTTGAAATGATCAGAATAACTCCAATTTTGAGACTCACTCAACACACATGCAACACAGAAACAAATTTGTTGGAATACTATCCCTTCAACCTACCTCAAAACAACATGTTCAGTGAAAAGAAAGTTCTCAACTGTTGCTTAGGCTATTTCTAGTAATACATCTCCTTTTAATTCAATGTGTTTTTTTAAATATACTTTATTGATTTTTTTTAAAGAGAGGAATGGATAGGGATAGAGAGCTAGAAACATCAATTAGAGAGAAACACTGATCAGCTGCCTCCTGCACACTCCCTACTGGGGATGTGCCCGCAACCAAGGTACATGCCCTTGACCGGAATCGAACCTGGGACCTTTCAGTCCGCAGGCCGATGCTCCATCCACTGAGCCAAACCTGTTTTGGCAATCAAATGTGTTTTTATTGAACCCCCTTTTGTATGCATCAAAAGCATCAGAGCGATTTTTCAGAGTCATTAGCTGCAGGGTGTAGGGACGGTTTGTTCTCAAGAAGGAGAATTGGGCAACTTGTGGTAAAACACGCAGAGCGAGGCTGGAGTTTGAGGAGAAGCAGGTTGCATTGTTGACGTTGAGAGAGCTCCCCCATGCTCCCTCATTTATTTTCATTGGTTTTAATCTTTGTTTATCATCGCAAGGCCTAGAATAATAGTGCTCCGAGGGCCACCGCTAAGGAAGTAGAAGGAAGCTGAGTCCGTGGTGTCAGTGGCACACGTTGCCACCCTCCCAGGGACGGGAAGGGAATCTGAGAAACCTCAAGGCAATTACAATTTCGTTTTCATATCCTGACTGACAATGTGCTACTTACCTGCTGTGGGATTTGAGCCTCTTGCCCTATCACTGTTTCTGCAAAAAGGAACTGGAACAGATACGAGTATTTTAATAGCAAGTTGGCACTACCTGACTATAGACTTGAGTGTTGTTGTCATTTCAAATAATGGAAGTGCCTGCATTAGCAAGTAAGGTCAATAGAAAAAGTTGGACGCTCTAGGACAGTGTTTCCCAAACTTTTGACATATGTGTACCCCTTCTATAATTTTCGTAACGCTGAGTACCCCTCGTCAAAAATATGGATGTATTTTAATAACAATCAAAATATATATTTTTTGGTACATACACAAAATAATAAACAAAAATAGAACTATTCATAATAAAATGTAAATAAAAGTTATATTATAAATAACATTTATTTGCACACTGGACCATCTCACACCTCACAAGACTATCTTGACTTGACTCATGAGAACGTAGAATTAGGTGCAGCTAAGCACGGTGCAGTGCATATCCCCACCAAACTCAGGTGCAACGCGTACCCCCACCAAACTCTTCCCGTACCACACGTTGGGAAACACTGCTCTAGGTAATTTTAAAAAAGAAAGAAAGAAAGAAAGGAAGAAAGAAAGAAAGAAAGGAAGGAAGGAAGGAAGGAAGGAAGGAAGGAAGGAAGGAAGGAAGGAAAGAAGGAAGGACAAAGGAGAGAAAGAAAGGGAGAAAGAAAGAAAAAGAAAAAAAAGAAAAGTTTGGGTTTTGTCGGCATTTATTGGGTTAATTGTTTTCCCCCCTTTAGCATACACTGAGTAGTTATATAACATAAAAAGCTCTTTTTCCTATCCCCTCACTGTGTGTACTGGGACTCCACATATAGTATGTCCCCTCCCCCCCAAAATTCAGACGGTGCCAAAATCTACATTTTCATTTGGCAAACTAGTTAAATCTATTCATAATCTGGTGCCTGAGTCAAATTTCAGAGCCGACTAGACTGCCTTGGCTCCTGGTTTTTGTTGCTCGACCTGTCTCCGACTGAATTTAGCTCTGATGTTACCTCTCGCGCTGCAGAAAATTTCTAATAAGGGTGGCCTGTTTTCCTTTGCCATTGAAGGCTTCGCACACGAGATTCAGCATTTCCACGCGGGGGCCCGTTGGAGCCACCGTGGAGCATTTTTATTTTTTTGGAGGGTGGAGGAGAAGAAACTCCTTTTTTTTCTTTAATATTTTTTCTTTCTTTCCCTACATGCTCATTTTAATGGTCCTAGCACTACATAAAACTCACATGCTCTCTAGCGCACAAATTGTGGAGGCAATGTCATCAGGAACCCAAAGAGAAGGCATGGAGATCTAAGAGGTTAGCTGTAAAAATGCATGGTTGTTTTTATCTTATTTTGCAATACCAGGAGAACAGTTGAAGGGAGATAGGAGCAGTTTAGGGTTCTCTTTTTAAAAAAATTAATAAAAATTAAGTATATATAATTGATTTTAGTGAAGGAGAGAGGGAAACATCAATGATGAGAGAAGATCATTGATCAGCTGCCTCCTGCACGCCCCACACTGGGGATCGAGCCCACAATCCGGGCCTGTGCCCTGACCGGGAATCACACCATGACCCACACCAGCCGGGCCTAAATGCTCTTTTATACCAAAACCCTCCACGAGACCTTTTACCCCGTGTGCATAGTGCCTTGTACCTCACACTATGACTACGGACATCAGTAAAGGGCACATTTTTCCCCCTTTGAAATTGCCACAGGTACACACTTCAGAGGCTCATAAGAATTAACTCCAGAAATAGCTTTTGTATTTTGATTAAGAAGTTTTTCTGCTTACAGGCTTTCTACAAATATGGTCAGAAACACACACACACACACACACACACACACACATACACACACAAAGACCTCCTAAAAACAGAAGTAGTCACCATTTTCTGCTGTATCTAGCGAATGAAGGAGAAATGCCGAATTCTAAGGCAGCTAAGGAAAATAAGCTGCCATTGACTGAAGTTAGAATCTCTGCACTCCACTGGGGAAACCCACCATGATACGGTTTTTCACTCTTCTGTTTCGTTTCCTTTTTTAAAAAAAATTAAGGTATTGCATGTGTACACATCTTAGCGAAGACAATCTTGTTCTCTTCTTTCTCGCTATGTCTCAGCGGCAAGCAAGCAGGGCCTCCTCTCGCCATGCTGCACGTTTGCTTTCCTTTGTGACCCTCTCTCCCTCTTCAGAACATGAGCGCATTGGCATGAATCCTCCCCTTTCCCAGACCCCGAGGGCTGCGGGACAAGGTCACGGACTAGCCTGCTGCCAGTGAGACTGTAGCCCGTTCTCCCCTCCCTGGCTGTCCTCCCTGCTCCTTCCCTCCCCGCCCTGGCCCTGCTCTCCAGGCCATCGTGCATTGCTTCCCCTGTCACATCTCGGCTGACAACCTGCTTGGCTCTTTGGGAAAGTGGCATTAGAATGGCTAACGGTCTGCTTTTCGCATTAGATGGAGAGGGTGAGACTCCGCGTCTGTCGTGCGTGTCATTGCTTCTCCGACGCCATTGCGTGACACATCGCACATCAGAGACGCCCAATGGATGTTTACTAAATGGATCATCTAAAAATAACCTTCAACAACTCATTTATTCTGGCTCAGGCTGGCGAGGGAACATTATTTAGGCCAATTGTGGCGCATGAGTTGCCTCAAGACGACGGCCAGGTACTGTAGGTATCTACAATAATTTGGCTGTAAAGGTTTTATCTCGAAAAGCAAAGAGGCAAACCATAAAAACTACCTCTTAAAAAGTGAAGCCCGGTTATGCCTTTTGTCTCACAAAGCGTGGTGGTCTCCCTCTAATCTTTTTCTTTCTCTTTAAAAAAATGTTTTTCTTGAGTTTTAGAGAGAGAAGAAGGGAGAGGGATAGAGAGATGGAAACATCCCTGAGAGAGAAACCTCATGGATCGGCTGCCTCCTGCACACTCCTTCCTGGGGATCCAGCTCCCCGCCTGGGCATGCGCCTCGACCAGAATCAAACCCTGACTTCCTCATTCCTGCATCAACACTCAACCACTGGGCCACACCGGCCAGATTCCCTTTCTCTTTTAATAAAGAAGCCGCCACGTCTGCTGGTCCCCCAAAGGGGGCTGATCACAGGTTCCATGATGTTTCCACTCGTGTATTCACCACCCACAGACAGAGGTTCCACACGCCATGGGCTAGGGGCCCACTATTTTCCTTGAGTGTTTTCCCCCAAACGTTGGCTCAGCCCACCGGGTGTTAGGGAAACCCCGCCATCGTTGCCCACCGCCCTGCCCAGTAAGGGAGAGAGCCGTGTTTCTCACGGGAGCCTTTCCAGAGGAACACAGTGAAGAGCAGGGGGCCAGGGAATGGAGCCTCACTTTCCCGCCACCGGAACGTCACTGCCCAGGCCCAACGGCAGCGATGGGTGCAGTCCTATGCCATTCTCTGTTTGCCTGGTGCCTGCCCTTGTTTCCTGGTTGTCACTGTGCCCATGGCAGGAGCGCCGCATGGGGAGGCTGTGCCCGTGCTGGACCCCAGGTCCCGTGAGGGCAGGGTGGCCGCTGCCCTCCTCTGCCTCAGGCACTTGAAAAAGTTATTCTTGTGCAATGCAGATCCAGACATACTGACGTGGTTTGAGCAAGGGGTGGTCGAAATGGGTGCGGCACCCCCTGTAGTGACCCGGAAAGGAGCAAGTAGATAGTGTTTTGTTGTTTTGCCACATGCCCATCTAAACCCCACGTCCATGTCAGTGCGAAGGACTGTGAGCCAGAAAGTTGTCCCCCGTCCCGTCCTACCCACTGCCCGCCGACTCTGGCACGTGGTTATCCCGGGCCCAGAGCAGCCCCCCTGCATTGGGGTCCGTCCTCCCACTTCCTCCTCCACAAAGGAGCGGGATCCAAACGCAGTCTTAGAAATGCGTCTATGGGCCTGAGCATGAATCCTCCCGGTCGCCAAGAGAGCTCCCAGGACCCTGGGGCTTCAGAGCGACATGTGTCGCCCACAGTTGTCAACCCCTCTCCCCCCGGGCAGCGCCCTCTCTGCTCTTTGTCCCGGTGGTGCTGATACAGCCTCCAAGGCCCGCAGTCCAAACCCAGTTATTTTTTTTCTCATTTAAGCACATTTAACCCAGAGAGAAAGCCAAGAGGCTGGGTTGGTGGGGTGGTTTCCGCTGCCAAGGTTGGGTGGGTTTGCGCCGGGGCGGCATCCAATGCCAGCCCTGGTCATTATGCGCTGGCACCGTGGATGGGGCTACCACACCTTTAATGAACTTAATTCCCTTATTTTGACAGCGTTCCCATTTCCAGTGATTCACACTTACATGTAGACACTTCTCCTATCGGGCTTTGCCAAGGCCCTGTGCTGGCAGCCGAGCCCTGGATTCGTTAGAAAGGAGAGCGAGAGGCATCAAAGTCATCTTTCCACACGACCCACGCCCGGCCTGGACCTCTCGGGGCCAGGGGCAGAAACGCTCCGGGTGAGACCTGCACACGCCCCATCGCCTTTCTGCTTGTCCTCTGCCCAAGGCTTTTTGGAAAGTTCGGGACCCAGGCTTTTGGTCAGAATTGTGAGCGGCCTCAGAGCGAGGCAGCCACGGGCTCATAGGCCTATGTTCAGGCTAAGGCAGGGGTGGGCAAACTTTTTGACTCGAGGGCCACAGTGGGTTCTTACACTGGACCGGAGGGCAGGAACAAAAGCAACCTGACCATGCTGGCACTCTCATCTTGGGCTGCTGGGGAAGGAGCGGAGGGGAGAGCAAGAGAACCCTCTGCTCTTTCAGCTACGCAGGCCGGATAGAACAGCTGAATTGGGCCGGATCCGGCCCGAGGGCCGTAGTTTGCCCAGAGCTGGAAGGCCCTCCTCTGCATCCTCCTAAGTGAGACTCTGTGAAAGAAATGGAGGTCACTTGGAGACAGCAGCTTCATCAAAATAAAAATAAAAGGCGCCCCTGTTCCTGGTCATTGTTCCCTTCCTGACAAAGGACTTAGGTTTTGGGGTTTGAGGGCTAAGGGTAGCAAAGAAATGAACTCACCTGTGATGTAGTTCAGAGAGAAAGGGATGGGTTTTATGCATCAGCCGAGCTCTTTGTATTTCAAAGACAGAACTCTCTTTCGTCCTGAAATTTGTTCAGGTCAAACAGCTATTAAGTATTAGAACTGGGACCGTTGTCCGGTTCCAAAACCCGGGCTCTTAAACGCTCCGCAGGGATCAGCAAACTTCACAGTAAAGGGCCGGATAGTAAGACTTTGGGGCTTGCCCGTCAGAGGGTCTCTGTGGAAAACACACAACTCTGCCATGATAGCAGCCACCAATGAGACATGAATGAGTTAGTGCGGTTATCCCGACAAAACTGAATTTGCCAAAACAGGTAATAGCCATATTGGGGCCAGGGACATAGTGTTCTGTCCCCTCTCCTAGTCTATCCTTTCCACTTGATTCTCTGGGAAGTTTCCATTTATACTTTCAATACTTTCTGGAGCACTGGATCCTACTTGTATTTATAAGGATCTCTTTCTCTCCCCCCACCCTTCATCCATTGAACAGGCACGTATAGATTACTAAATAAGGAATCTTTATGAATCCCTGAATGTTCGCTTTGTCCCATCATCTCGTGGTCTTTCATATTCATTTCTATCGCCCAGCCTTTCTTTCTTGCAAATATCTCAGGGTTCCTGTCAATGGCCCCCATGCTCCCAAAGTTTCAGATCCTGGTAAATGTTTGTCTTTTCCAGAAAATATCACGTGGAGCTCAAGACATGAGGTGGCCTCCCTTGGATGGAGAGACCCCTGTCCCCCCAGGGCGTGTATAATGCTGAGGGTCTGGGAAACGGTGATGGGTTTTCCAGGAGGAAACTGATGAATCTGTCAACTTTCTACACAAAGACAGTGGCCAGAATGTTCTTTCGGAAATCCCAAGTACTCAGTGTTTTCCTCCTGTGGCGTTCTCAGCTCTTCAATAGTAAGGGGGCATTGCCACCTGGTGGAAAAACATTGAGGGGGTTACATGGTCACCTGGGGAAAACACGGAGAAGCCCATTTACGTAGCCTGGACAGCACTGCCTTGGTGATAGCATCTCACTGTGTGGTAGCCTAGAGGTATGAGAACTGACCTCCATCCCTGTTCAGAACCTAAAACAAGTAAAATATGTTAACAATTGCATTTAATGGCTCTAGGTGACTTATTTTTTGTTTTTAATAAAATGAGTTGAAATGCCTGTTCTTCCTCATTGTTAAAACTCCTGTTCTTCCCCATTTATAGGATGTTCCACTTTTTCTAGAATCTTCCATGACTTCCTTCCTCTGCTTGGGCTCTTTCGTGATGATTCTCAGTAATGCTCAGGAATTGTCTACTGATCCTCTCAACTTTAACCTAAGACATCTTGGAGCAACTTTTTTTTAATATATTCTTAGTCTTTATTGGCAACTAAATCTGTTGCCCCTATGTTTTATCTTCCCATTCACTGTCAAGTCCTCTCAAACCTCCCTTCCACTTCCCACCTTCCTAAATGTGATCTCACACATGTGCTTGCCACTTACTCCAAAGGCTGTCCCCAGTCCTCATGCTCATTGACCTCTCTGTGACCTCAAGGTCAACACCGGGATTTTCCCTCAGTTTCTACCAGGGTGATTTCCTAATTCTGTCCTGTGTGCCACCATTATGCTTCTGTCCATGCTTAACGTCACCCTCTTTCTTTGCCTTGCTTCTTGTGTGTGAGTAGGAAAGCCAAAACTGTTATCACCAGTCTCCTCTCCTTATAGATCATTCTGTAGGTCCAGTTATTTACTCACATGGATTCAAAAATGTAGACAACATGTATATCTGCTTACCCAGGCCCATAGCCAACTGTGTCCTTGTCTTCATTCCTTATTTTTTTAGTATATTCTAAACTCAACATTTTTTTTCCATCAGCTGAAACCCCCTCTTGCTACAATCGAAAGAAATATTTTAATTCTCTCTCTCCCTCCCTTTTTCCTCCCTCCCCGTCCCTTCCTCCCTCTCTCCCTCCCTCCTTCCCTCCCTCTCTTTCTTCCTTCCTTCCTTCCATCCTTCCTTCCTTCCTTCCTTCCTTCCTTCCTTCCTTCCTTCCTTCCTTCACTTTTTTCAATAGTCATATAGCACACACAGCACACACTCTCTTTCTGTAGAGAAAGTGAAAGGGAGGGAGGGAGGGAAGAGAGAGAGAGAGAGAGAGAGAGAGAGAGAGAGAGAGAGAGAGAGGAGAGAAACATCGATGTGAAAGAAACACATCACATCAACTGGTTGCCTCCTGCACACACCCCATCAGTCAGGGGACAGAGCCCACAATCCAGTTGTGTGCCCTTGACTGGGAATCAAACCTGAGACCCTTAGGTCTGAGGGCTGGCACTCTAACCACTGAACATTGTTGGCTAAGGCAGGAACGCATTTCTTGTAATAATCACATCTCCCCATTTCTCCGTTTACATGAAGGTCCCTTTTCCCTAGTATGCAGAATTAGACATTTCAGAGTCATTCCACAGTGCAGTCTCTGTTTTATTGCTTCTATGGAGTCCGTCCTCGTGTGCTCCCTTGGCTTCTAGGATGTTTACTCGGAGTGTAAACTTCATGGGCAGAGAGGCCTTGCCCGGTGGGCTCACCGCTGTCTCCTCACACCTAGCACAGGGCTTGGCATAGCACGCATGTTTAATAAATATTTGTTGATAAGTAAATGAAAAAGTATGCACAGACCCTTCACTTTTCCAGTCGAACTGCCAGCAACTGTGTCATATCCTTTTTGCTTTCTCTTCAGGAACCCTCCTCAGGATGGCAGCCCCTGAGTTTGACTATTGATCAGAATCACCTCAGGTGGCTGATTCGAGGGCCTGTTTTTCTGGGCCCCATTTCCAGTTGTGACTGTTCCCTGGGCCTGGACGTGCAGGCATTGGACGTGCACAATGCTTCATTCATAGCCGTGGGATGTATCATTCGTTTCTGTTCTAGTTTATTATTGTAGACTTCTATCCAAATTGTAAGAAAGTCTATACACAGTTTATACACAATTAGAATATATACACAGTCACCCTCTTGGGCTTTCATTCTTGTTAGCTTTAATTTTTCAGACAAATTAGATGCACTTCAGGGACATAATGAAAAGATGAGAACTGAAGGATATTGGGCTTGATTCCGGTCAAGGTCACAGACCTCATTGCAGGCTCCTACCCAGTCCTGGTCTGGTCACGTGCAAGATGCAACCACTTTCACATTGATGTCTCTCTCTCTCTCTCTCTCTCTCTCTCTCTCTCTCTCTCTCTCATCTCTCTCTCTCCCCCCCTCCTTTCTTTCACTATCTCTAGAAAAAAAAATCAATGGAAAAAATATCCTTGTATAAGGACTAACAACAACAAAAAGTAATATATACAACTTCTGCCTCTTAAAAAACAAAAAAACACAAAAAAAAACTGTTACCTTGTATTCAACCGTGGCCATGTGTGGCTGAGCCTGTGCTCCAGCTTTGAGCATGCAAATGACCTCAGCATTCTAGGGTGAGGGTTGGCAGACTTTTTCTGTAAACGGTTAGATAGTTAATATCTCAGACAGTGTGGTCATGAGATCATTAAAATACTCAACTCTGCTCTCGTAGTATCAGAGCAACCGTAGGTGGCACAGACACAAATAGGTATAGCTGTGCTCCAGTAATACCCAGTACCTAAGACAGGCAGTCGGCTGCATTTGAACTTGGAGTTGCAGTTTGCCTATACCTGCCCAAGAGGACAGTGGGGGCATAAGATGGAAAAGAGAGGCGTGCATGAAGGACCTCACAAAAATGGGTCCGCCCATCAGCCTGAACTGCTCACTTCAGTGCAGTAATGTGGAAGAGAAATAAGTATGTGTCTCCTTGAAGCCATTTATTATGAGGGTTTTTCTTTACTATAACAAAGCTAATGAGAGAGTGCATACAGAATACAGTAAAATGAAGTGCTAACTGGATTTATTATTATTTTATTATCATCATTACTGTTTTGCTGTTTTTGTTGCTATTAGTGTTAGTATTTTAGGTCTATAATGATCCTAGGATAAATTGCCTCTAATTAAACACAAGATTGAGCCAATTAAAAAAAAGCACCTCCTATAATATTTGGTAACTCAGTATACTCATCCTCACATTCTAATGAGTAAGGAATTGTAGATCTATTTTGGCAAATGAGGAAACATAGAATGAGCTAGATTCAGTGTCTTGTCCAATGTCGCAGAACCAGAATTTTGTGAGATTAGGATGTAACGTCAACTCCACCTGAGTCCAAAGTCTTCGCTCACCATGCTCTCCCTGGGGTGGGCCTGCTGTCATTTTGTTCAGACAGATACATTTAATTAATCTAATGAGTCTGACTAGAAGGGAAGCCCACATCCCATGTGTCGTGTGTTTGTTGGCCAAACACGAAGAATATCTAATAATCTATAAAATAGTCTTGTAGTTGGGGTTCAGGTCTTGATATCATCGTGCAAACAGGTCCCTAAAAAGAGACGGGGATCTGTAGGTGGTGGCTCTGTTCCTGCACTCACTGAGCAGCATGGTGGTCTCTGGCCACATGTGGCTGTCGAAGTGAGAAACCCAGTTCCACCCCAACATTGCACTTCCTCTCCTGCACTAGCCACATTTCTCAAGCTTGCTAGCCACGTGTGGCTAATGGACACTCACATGTAGATTATAGGGTATTGCCTCATTGAGTAAAATTCTCCCGCACTGCCCTGCTCTCTCCTCTTCCACTGGCTTTGACATTTTTAGTTTCTATGCAAATTCAAGAGCTCAACACTTGACCTTCAGGGTCCCCAGATGGCTATTCCATTCCCCGTACCCAGAGGAAGCTGCCCCCACCCCCAGTTTCCTTTCTTTAGTCCCCGTGTGCCTCTTTCTTCTGTTCTGATTTTCCATTTCGCCCCCCCACCCTCATGGCCTTGCCACCTGGGTGTAGGTTGTCATTTCTTCGGCACTAATTGCCTCCCAGCAGGATGGAGCCGGGCCTCCAGTGCTATCCGTGTCCCAAGATGGGGCAGGGAGAAGAGCCTCAGCAGGGTGTGGAATCTGCCCCCCACGTGTGGAATCTGCAAACACACCTAATTTTCACACTGTCCACATAGACAGCCCCCTGAGTTACTGTGGGCGAAGAATGTTTGCATCTCTTTGCTTAGCCCTGCTGGAACCCAGGAGGAAGGGTGAGTGTGAAAACCCCCCAGCCACATCCATTTTTCATTGAGTAGGTTTTTAAAAATATATATATTTTATTGATATTTTACAGAGAGGAAGGGAGAGAGATAGAGAGCTAGAAACGCCGATGAGAGAGTAACATCGACCAGCTGCCTCTTGCACACCCCCTACCGGGGATGTGCCCACAGCTAAGGTACATGCCCTTGACCGGAATCGAACCCGGGACCCTTCAGTCCACAGACCGATGCTCTACCACTGAGCCAAACCAGTTTTGGCCATTTTTCATTGAATAGGTTTGTAGATGTGCAAGCTCCTTTGTGTGTGTGTGTGTGTGTGTGTGTGTGTGTGTGTGTGTGTGTGTTTGCCTGTTCTGTAGGGAGTGCGGAAGCCTTGCTAAACAGCAAATGCCCATCAACTACACCTGGCCACCTCCTATTGTCTAAAAAGCCACAGTATGGGGAATCAACATGAGTCTTTCCGTAAAGCTTTTGTTGATGTTTATTAAAAGGATCTGATTGTCAAAGCTTATGAAGCTAGAAGCTTCCGGGAAACTAAATTTCTGGTGGAACAGGCTGACCAGCTATGCCAGCCCTGGCGGAAGGCGTAACTGTGGGCTTAGCTTGGTTCCTGATTTCTGTCTGCATCCCCGTGGGAAGGACCGAACGACACTATGAATTGCCTGGCTCATGTAGAAGACACCAAATGCTGAGCTGTGCTTTTCAGCAGTGTTTCATTAGGGAAGCACAGCAGGCCAACCAGGGATCAATAAATAGGTCCCTAGTAGCTCCCCCACCCCATCTTCAGAAATAGGGACCCCTTCCCACAGGGCGCAGCATTGCACTCTAGTAGTTAGTGGGCACTGACTTCGTTAGCAGAACAATACATGTTTGAAAGCTCACCCCGTATTAGAAAACTGGGGACTTTTAAGTGTTCATCGCAAGGGATGGATTTGGGGGAAAGTGCACCCTCTTGTTTACATCAAGAACTGGTCCAAGGGGTGCCCTGCGAATGGGATGTTTAATGAAATAATTGTTATTTGCCTTCCGGAGTGAGAATTTACTTTCTTTGACCCTCCTTTGGAGTTCTTCGTTTTAAGATAAGCTCAAATATTGACAGAACCGGGACTGAGATTAAAGGACATATAAAATGCATTAGTGTTGTACCGAAGGGAGAAGAAAGAGAAACCAAGGGCCTCTCCCACAGTAAATAAAAGCGACAGATTCCTAAGAAAGCGCTGGTGGGTCTCACTGGCGTGCAGGGCGAAATGGATTGAGTTTGCAGCGGGCTGAAGGACAGCATGGATTCTTCACCTTGACACCCGCAGGCTCAAACCACAGTCTCACCAGAACCCCCTTTTGATGCATTTTGACCCCTTTCTTTTCGCTGTGTGTCATAATCTGATGCGTAATGAGAACCAGCTGCTGCCCTCGGAGGAGAAAAGGGAAGTCGCCGCCGAGCGTTCTAAAAGCTGAGATAGGCAGGGGATCAGCTGCATAGGACCCCATTAATCAAGTCACTCAGGGAAAGATGGACTTCGATAATTCTCCTGTTATCAGCGGATACATTATCGATGTGCGCTGTGTATTGTCAAAGGCTCCCAATTTTTCTCAATCAATAGCTGCACACTTAGGTGTATCCCGATCTGGGAAAAAAGAAAAAAGAAAAAAAGTGCTTCCTATTTGTGGCAGAAGCAGGATTCAGGATTCAAAATGATGACTAATTATTGACAGGGGCAAACAGAGAATTATCTGGTTCCTAGTTAATATAAATTAATATGTTTAACGTAAGGGAAGGACAGAGCAAAGGGGAGTTTCCACTTCCCCTCATAAAATATTTACTATTCAGGTCCTCACCAGCTCCACCAGTCAAATATTGACTGTCAGAGTTCAGCAGCAAGGTGAGACCCGTGGCTGTGTATGGGGTGACAGTCTGAGCCTGCCAGATCCGAGTCACGTCCCCTAAATTTTAGTCTCTGTGTAACAACACCCTGCTCTCTGTGTCCATGGGAGAAAAAGCACCTAAGAATGTCAATTAATGAGTTCTTAAATGGAAATAGTATATTTTATGAAGACCCTTAGCAATTCTATACATGCATTTTAAGGCTTTTGAGATTCTATGATAAAAGTAATGACTAGATTGTTCATTTGGGAGACTTTTCTTGTTCACCCAATTGAATTACAAAATGTGTGTGTGCGTGTGTGTGCCTGTGTGTGTGTGTGCGTGTATTCTATGATATATATATATATATATATATATATATAATAGATGTATTCTTTAAAATCAATTTGGAATACAGCATGGATCAATAATATACCTTTCAACATTGTACGTTTTTATAATATCTCTACCATTCTCAGTATAAAGGTAACATTTATTCTAGAGTTCAGAGCACACCTTTCCCCAAACTGTGTGGAGTGCCTATGTGATTGTGCAGATCCCTACTGATGGCTGAGAGTGAGGCAGGGGAGGGGCAGACAGAGACGGTTTAAGGTGGAACAGGACACCCCAAGTACAGAAACAGGTCCTTCCCTCCCCTCACACCATCCTTTTCATCCTGCCTCCATTTTGGTATTTGACTTGCATTTGATTTGTTCTTTCTCTAGCTGTCTAATAAAAGCAAACTTGGGCTGTTCGTTGCAACAGGACTTGCACATCTGAAATGATTTGGCTTTTGACACTTCCTAAAGATGAGTGAGTAGGGCCCCTGCCCTTTGTCTGCCTTCTACAGGCAACGTAGACCAGAGTCAAGGTCCCACTAAAACTGACCAAAGCCCCTAACTAGGATTCATCTGCTCCTCCGAGGAATATCCACAAAGTCCTTTGGAAAGAATATGCCCCTTCTGCTACCTGTGCAGGGGAGATTTCCTTCTGGCCATTTCTCTTCTGCTCTAATGGTTTCAACTGTGGTGATGTGCTAAACAGAGGAAATCCATGCTCAGGACTTTCTGGGATTTGGGTCAAATGTCCCTTGGTTGTCATTCTAATCTTATGGTCCTTTAAACAAAAGAGCTTTGTCTCAAAACATGGATCAGTGCTTTCCTAAATTAGGTGAACAGCTTACCTAAACTAAGACAGGAAGCCACTTTCGTAATGGAGTTCTGAACAAATCCGAAACATCAGGACATTTGATATTGCACAAAAATACGAACGGGGAATAAATCTGGCTACAAACAAGAAAAATGCCTGAGTCAAATCTCTCCTAAGTTCCTTAAAGTTCGAACAACAATAACAGAAAAATAACTTTCCCGGTGCCCCCAATGTTCCTCCTGTTCTCCAGCTCCCCTTTACCCTCACATTGTTCTCATTAGGAGCCTGTGTCCTAAACACTTCATGCTCTACTTAGTTTTTACTTCACAATCGCTGTTCAGAGGAATTGTATTTTAAAATTCACTTGAAGGCATGAGTAAAATAATGGAAATATACTTTAGCAGGATTTTTACAAAATCACCCCCATTTCTTGTTATAACAAGGATTTCCTTCACTGGGGTATTGGGCTTGTAAGATTTCAAATACATGTGTACATGCACACACAGAGACAGGAAAAAAAAAACCCACCTATGTTATAACTGGCATGTGGACTATGAGTTTAGAAACCAAAGTCACCATTGTGATTCATCTGGAGAGAGAGAAATGGAACCAGGGTGAGAAAATCCAATTTTTAAATATCATTAATAACAAAGTAATGATACACGTGCAAACCCATTGAATGTACACCACCAAGAGTGATCTGTAATGTAAACTATGAGCTCTGAGTGATATGATTTGCCAATGTAAGTTCAACCTTGGTCATAATCGTTCCATTCTCATGAGTGATGTTGATAAGGGGAGAGGCTAAGCATATACGGGGACAGAGAATATATGGGGAATTTTTCTACATATCTCTCAATCTTGTAAACCTAAGGGGCTATAAAATATAAATTCCTTTTTAAACAAAAGAACCTGTAGCTTAAACATTTAAGTGACTTAATAGAGAGCAGTAGATAAAGAATTATTCAGGGTTTGTCCATCTTGATAGCCTGATTTTAACCTCTACGTTGGAAACATTAGTGAAGTACATCCCTCCCTAAAATATAAAAATACATACAGTAATATGGTTGAGAGGACAAGCAGTGAGTCTGAGCTGAATAAAAATAAATGACACACACATACACACACACACACACAGCAGCCTAAATCCATTATTTAGTATTTCTTCCAGGAATGAAGTAAGCTGATACCTTTTTCGGAGTATATTGTAAACATGACTCTACGCATCACTGATTCTTTAAAAGTCAAGCTCAACAATGCATCTGGCCTCAGGTTCTTTCTTCCTGCCTGTTCTCAGGGCTCTCTTTGCTCTTTCGAAAATCTGTCCCGAGAGTTGAATGCTGAATTTCCCCCCCACTTCTGTTTTACTCCCCTTCCACGTGTCTTTCTTGTCTTCCCAGTCTTGTAGCCCATTATTGGGATAGAAATTATTCCGTCAAGACGTGAAGATATTGAAGCTTCCTCCCCCTTGAATAACACCTACTCCACCTCTCGGCTCACAGAGTGGCTCTATTACAGCCATTCATTTGTCTTATCCTTTCCTCTTAGCTGTCCTTTGCTTCTCCATCCGATCACTGAATCCTATTATGGAAAGTCCGGGCCACTTTGAATGCCTTAATCCCTAGGGGCTGCTCAACCCCTCCCAATATCCAACAGGAAGGAGGAAGGAACAAAGAAGAAGGAAATCTGAGAACCTCAGCTTTTCTTCTCTCTCTGTGGAAAGACTGCAGATGTATCCCTTCACAAGCAAAACCCAAAGCCACGGGTCCCTGTTAACTTTGCCAGGGGCATCGAATCGGTAGATGGTGTGCACGCCCATCACAGTTTAGCTGACAACAACCCCAGTCCCTCTCCCCCTGAAAGAATAATGGGATTTTCAGTGCTGTTTTCCAAATGCTTTATCTCTAATGAGAAAGAATAAGATTCAGAGAGGTGCTTAGTGGTTTTGCTGATCACTCTCCAGAGACAGAAAGAAGTATTTCAAGGAGACACTGCCGCCCTGTTGCCTTGTATCCAAAACTCGGGTCAGGTGTGTGCAGTGCGACCTATTGACTGGAAGTCACAGCGGATTGCCACGAAGGTGGTAAAAGAGGGTCCGTGTTCTTGTAGAAGTGAACACACATGGAGAATTGGGTGGGCAGAGCAGCTTAATTAGCCTGCCTTCATGGAACCGATGAAATGTGTGTGGTCCCGGCTCTCTGTGTATTTATGTTTAACCCCGTTATGCAAGGTTGGTGATTTAAATAGACTCCCTACAACACAGGGTTTATAAGGCTACACGTGAGTCAGAGCTACAGAGCCCACGTGCTCCCTGTCCCCACGCCTTGGATTTCCCCTGATGCTCTCAGTTCCTCTTGGTGTGCCTGTTCCATCTCTCTCTCTAACCACTGTCCTCAGGCCAGATGCTGCCTTCCTAGTATGGCCAGTAGTCAACCTTGTGCAAAGTACTATCTATAATAATAAGAGGGTAACATGCTAATTAGACCAGACGTCCTTCTGGATGACCCTCCAGATGAAGCCCAGGTCCTGGGTGCCTGCCAGTGGCTGGAGGGAAACCCAGATCCCAGGTGTCAGAGGGAAGTTGGTGCTGGCAGCTGGAGGAAGGAGGGCCTACTCTTGCACGAATTTCATGCATTGAGCCTCTATAGCGTGTGTTCGTGTGTGTGTGTGTGTGTGTGTGTGTGTGTGTGTGTGTGTGTATCCTGATGTTATTTCTATAAAATGTAAAAATGTAACATTAAAGAATTAAATAGGCTGAAACCAGTTTGGCTCAGTGGTAGAGCGTCGGTCTGCAGACTGAAAGGTCCCGGGTTTGATTCCGGTCAAGGGCATGTACATTGGTTGCGGGCACCTCCCCGGTAGGGGGTGTGCAAGAGGCAGCTGGTCAATGTTTCTCTCTCATCGACGTTTCTAGCTCTCTATCTCTCTCCCTTCCTCTCTGTAAAATATCAATAAAATATATATTTTTAAAAAGAATTAAAGGGATCCGTGTAAATCTAAGTTCTTACATGCTTGATCAAATTCTCCCTTCTCCCCTCTCCCACTTTTCCACTCCCTCTGAACCTTTTCGTAAACGATGATGGAAACTCCTCTTCATTTCACTTACACTCCTTCCCACAGTCCTCCTGACCCTCTGAGCTTCATTTGGCTGGGTTCCCGGCTGTGAACCAGCCAGTGACAGGCATTTCAAACATGCTATCACCAGCAGCCTCCACTTAATTTCACCCCCCCACTTCCTTGATCCTATTTCAATTTCCTGAAAATATAGAATCCATCCGTTATAAAATCTTTCTTCCTTTCACCTCCCCATTTTAGAATTTCTTTCTTAAGCCAACCAGCCTTTTCTACTTCTTACCCTTGTTTGTTTTGGTCATTGTTCTTATTTCAAATATATATATATATATATATATATATATATATATATATATATATATATATATATAATTTAGTAAGAGTATATATACACTCTTACTGTTTTTAAACTTAGTTTTAACCTGGTTTCATTCCTTCTTTTCCTGTTAATCCAAGGTGAACTCCATCCTATTACCTCATTAGTTTCCACTTACCGTGTTCCTTCTGTTTTATAATTAGCCTCCGGACTTCTGCTCAGTATATACACATGTCCTAATCTCATCAAATCCTAAAGAGAAAATCAAGAAAACCTCCTGCTTCAATCTTGCCACCTTCTCAAATTTGCTCTCATGAACTCCCCTTCTTTCATTGCTAAATGTCTAGGAAGTGTCCTTTACACTCACTGTTTCTGCTTCTCCCCAGTGTTATCTGTGTTCCTTGCCCTGCTCTATCTTGGGGTTCTCTACCTCTTCAGAGGAGACGTTCTCAAAGAAGACAAGGAGATGTCCACTGCGTCATACCCTGGTTCTCAACCGGCCCAAGCTTCCTATAATAGTAATATTTCCTGATATTCTACATTCCAATCAACTGTTGCATTTAATTCTAATAGATTATGTTGGCACTGCTTCTATTTTATAAATGCAGACACTATGGCTTGAAAATATAAAATGATTTGCCTTGGTACCCAAACCTAAGAAATGAAGACTTGTCTCAAGCCCAGTTCTTCGGACCCCATTGACATTTGGAAAAAAGACTGGAATTTTTTTTCCTATATTTTCCATGACATAATATTTTGAGGTTCATCATCTATACTTTACTATCTGTAATCATCTAATTTCATTAATTGGTTCCTCCTTCAATTTAACCTTTTCTGTGTGTTATACCAAATTTTCGTACTTGGATCTCCTTTCCCTTCCCTTCATATCCTCTTCCTCAGAAATATATCTGTTCATATGGCTAAAACTTGCTTGTAGTCTCTCTCAAATTATGTTGAATCTCAGCATTTCTACCAAGCTCCAGATTTTATATTTCAGCTTACACCTAAACATCTCTCTATGGATGGTTTACTGACACTTTAAATTTAAAATGCCTATAATCAAATGCATGACCTCTCCTACAAACATATAATGAAAATCAACAAAAGTATAATTTCTCCTATGTTCCTTTTTCTTGGTTAAATATATTTACATTCATTTTATCATTCAGATGGAAGTCCATGTAATTGTAAACTCTTCTCTCTGGGCCTTATTATCAAGAGCTAGATTTATACTTCTGAAGTTTTATCTAGAATTTCTTATCCCCATTCAGATTACCACTGTTCTAGGGCAGGTACCCATTATTTCTTACATGGGATATTCAAATCCTTTCTAAAAGATGACTTAGTAATTATCCTTTCACCTCTCAGAAGGATTCTGGAAATTATCCAAAACAGTACAGCTGACCCTTGAACAACGCAGGTTTGAATTATGGATTGTTTAAAATCTGCTCATGATTAGACCTGCCCAGTTCAAACCTTCGTTGTTCAAGGGTCAACTATATTTTCCATCCCCAGTTGGGTACCCAAGTAGGTTGAGGGCTGACTTAAGAAGCTATATGAGGATTTGCCAGTGAATGGGTGGTTGGCATCCCTAACACCTGCATTGTTCAAGGATCTATTGTAATGTTATGATACTAAACAGCAGTCTCAAAAACTCAACGTGGTATTGAATAGTGTTGTCTCCCAAAATGTATGTTCCCCTTGAACTTTAGAATGTGGCATTACTTGAAAATAAGGTCTTTGCAGATGTAATTAAGATGTTAAGATGAGGTCCTTCTGGATTAGGGTGGGAACTAAAGTCAGTGGCTGGTGACCTTACAAGGAGGCCATGTGAAGGCATAGAGACAGGCAAAGGAGTATGCCATGTGAAGATGGAGGCAGATGTGTGAGAGATCTGTCTATAAGTCAAGGAACACTGACAATTGACAGGGATTCAGGTAACCACCAGAAGCTGGGAGAAACATGAAATAGATTCTCCCTGTGGACTCTTTGCTTTTGGACTTCTTTCCTTCTAGAATAAATTTGAAGCCACCCAGCTGGCAGTATTTTGTTCCTGTAGCTCTAGGAGACTAATACATCGAGCCAATCACGGGATCGGAAAACTGACATCTAGTTCAGATCAGAACACGTCTGCACCCTTGTCTGGGTCCCTTTTCTTGTTTATTTAAATTCCTGACACATCTCAAAAGGTCACAAAGCATACCCTTTTTGTGACAGATCTCCAATGTTTTCCTGAGATCCTGCTTCACTACCCTGCCTCCCCTCCTACCTCTCTTCCCAGGACTCCTCTCTCCTCTGTCAGCCGGACCCTTGAACTATCCCCAGAGAATATGCTTCTAAAGCTCTTGTGAGAGTCCACTTGGACATCAAAATCCAACTCCTTTATCATCTAATCCCTCGGGTCAAAACATATTTTTCCTGCCTGTTGTAACTTCATAGCGTCCTCTCCTCAATTACCCTTGTCACCTTCTGTGAGCTGTTTGCACAAACACTTTGCCTTCCTCCCACCACTGACTTAAGCTCCTAAGGGCAGGCACCCGCTTTCATTCATATTTGTGTACGACACAATGCCTTCAGTAATAAACGCATTCAATACCCATTCATTTCCCGCCCACAATACAGCGAGAACAATTCAGAGTGCTTAGTAGGTGTTTGGTCAACATGCCTTGGATCGAAATCAGTGATATCTGAAGCGTCCCCTTTCTTCATCGTAACCTGTTGAAAAATGAGCCTACATCTTTCTCTGCTTTAGCTCCCCTACCCTTCTGGTTAAATTATTTGATATCAGACACCGCTGACATACCTCCCCTTGCTTAGAAACAGGAAACAATGCCAAGAATACATTCATCTAAGCCCACTGCACTTCAAAATCTCAAAGAACAGACAGCAGAGGAAGCTGGAGGGAGGGCAGCAGTGACCCCCTTGATTCCTCCTTCTGTATTGTAACCCTTCCACCTAATCTTCCCCACCCTACCAAGTGGTTTCAGAATTTTATCCTTTCTTCGGGCTGGAAAAGGAAGTAGGGGCAGGACTTAGGTGTATATAAATTGTTGAAAAGACTTTTTTGTGGATTTTGAGGGCTGAGCTAGAGTATCATTTTTACAGAGCAGACCAAGCCTCTAATTCGAGAACAAAAGTCCACGCTCATTCTCTGGCATGAGTCCAATCAGCAGGATCCCAGAGGCAAGACGAAGAAATCAATAACTAACCTCTCTCACGGGAGGCTGGCCAGCAATGCATGTGCGTGGTTCTGCCCAGAGGAAGAAACCTACAGACCAGTCAGTTGTGGAACGCATTGCCCAAAACAGGGGGCATCCCCATACCCAGTTAAGGCTTCCCAAAGACAGAATCAGATTTGAGAGCAGCCATGCCCCCTTGGAATGAAAAGGCAGAGAAATTACAGACAGTAGGTCCTTTGTTCTGATGTTCTCTCTACACAAGATTCATTGGAGGACCTTCTGAATATACCAGATGACCAGACCCAACCCCAGACACCCATCAGGACCTCAGATGCTGGAACAGAGCAATGTGATTTCATAAGTTGATCCAGCGATTCGGATGCATGAGCAAGGTGCTATAGCCACGTATTACTTCCTTCTGGTTTGTTCACCTTCCACCGCTTAATAAATGCTGGCTTTGGGCTCATTTCCTAAATTCTGACTCCATTTCCCCCAGTTCTAAAATGGAGGTTGTAACAGTGTCTCACCATAGACCTACCAGTATAACGAGGATTGAGTGAGTACAAGACTGCATACCAAAGGCCAAGCACAGTGCCTGTCACACAGTAGGCGCTCAGTAAATGTCCGTTTACTATGACTCCTGCAACACAGGCTACCTGGCTAATAGGTGGTTGCAGAGACCCGCTGCCTGTCAACACTCCCACCGGAAATTCTGCCAGGTTAGTTCTGCTGTGAACCCGGGCGGCTGTATCAGTCATTTCCTGAAAGAGATCAACGTGTGGCCACTGGTCGTACTTTTATTTGTTGAAATACTCTCAGGTGTTTGATCCTCGGGAAGCTATCATCACCAGTGATTTTATGAGTGTGCTGAGAGTCATTTTTAGGGGCCCCACGAGAGAAAAGCAAATATGAATGCTTTTCTCCTGTTCAAAGATGAAGGCCCTGGGATCAAAGAGCCTGCGTGGCGTGGCCACATCCCTGCAGATAGTGCCAGATGCCACCTGCTGATAAGGCTGAGGGGCGGGTGCCAGGTGGGGGGGGTGGACACCTGCCACCTCTCCCAGTGCCTCCCAGGCTCGCTTCACAGGAATGTTTTGAAGTGTCTATGAATGATTTTATGACTACAATAGTCAGTGTTCCTTTTAGAGGTCAAGTTTATTCCTGTGACTTAAGTTTTTTTGTGTTTTGTTTTGTTTTGTTTTTAAGCAGGGAACCTTATTTTTCTCATGAGTTCCTAAATAAGAGACAGGAGTCATAAAAATGGAGATACTTCCTATAGACACTCGCTGCCTGCACTGTTGAACTCCCACTCACCACAGCAACGGAAATAGAGAGACACGATTGGGTTCCCAGATTGTCATGGAGAATGTTACTCAGTGACCATAGGGGAGTCTATAACTTTGATATCTAGATGATACTCTAGCTCAGCCCTCAAAATCACACTCACACACAAATGCAAGTGCGTGTGCACACACACATGCACAAACACATGTGCACACATAAGCATACACCAAAACATACACCCATGTGTGCACATACGTGTGGGCTAATACACAGAAACACATGAGTACATATGCGCACACAAACGTGTACACAAACACACACATATACACCAACACACATACATACACACACTCAACCCATATATACACTCCCTTCCTTTTCTATGGTCTTAAGTCAGATCGTTGGCTAGGATTTGGAAATGGAACCATGAAAAGCGGTATCATTTAGAAATAATTAATACACTTGGTCATGATTTCTACATCTTCACACCCCAGCAAGAGGTTATAGCGTTTTGGCTCCTGAGAGAGCTTTAACAAAGCAGCTGACTGCCATTCCTTGATGCCAGTATGTTTTACAGACCTTATAACTTTGTCAGGTCTGAAGGTAACAGGTTCCAGATCTAAAAAGGTTTTAAAAACAGTTGAGCTGTGCAATATCCACCCCTCTCAAAAAAAAGTGTTTTGTGTTTTCCTAGTAACTGTGAGTGTTTTATTTTGTTCTGTTTTATTTTTCTCTGCTGTCAGTTTGGTTAAAGTTAGTTCTACAGTAAACATATAAAAATACAAAATATGAAGAGGCTTATTAAATGTATTTCTTTGAATATCATGATCTTGTCTCAAAAATAAGACTAGAATTTAACTGAAACACTTAAATTCATGTCAGCTACATAACTTATTTTACATTGAATTGTTTTATCAAAAAATCATCGATCGTGTGTAGGGAGGGACATATGATATTTATTAAACATCCAATATATAACACTTTAATATATAATTTTATTGAGAAAAATTATATAAGACTATTAAATCATGGAATTATCTCAAAGAAAATTGAATATAAAGTAATCATCACTTGATATCTCTAGAAATTATCTAAAGAAATGCTGTCTAATATATATATAGTGCCAACTACATATGTAATTTTAAATGTTCTGGTAGCCAGATTTTATAAGAAAGTAAAAAGTGTCCAGGTAGCATGGCTCAGTGGTTGAGGATTGACTTATGAACCACTGTTTGATTCCCAGTCAGGGCACATGCCCAGGTTGTGTGCTCAATCCCCAATCAGGGATGTGCAGGAAGCAGCTAATCAATGATTCTCTGTTCATTAATGTTTCTATCTCTCTCTCCCTCTTACTTTCTCTCTGAAATCAATAAAATATATATTTTAAAAAGAAAGTAAAAAGAAACAGGCAAAATTAATTGTAATAGTGTTTTACTTAACCCAGCATATTTAAATCATTATCATGTAATCAATATAAAATCGCATTAATAAACTACAATAAATTATTTTGTATCATGCCTTCAAAATCGGGAGTGTATTTTATACTTATGCAACATCTCCCTTTGGACTAACCATATTTCATCCACTCAATGGCCACACTTGCCTGGTACCTGTTAGTGGAGACCCAAATAATTTTTTAAAGGGGAAAATAGGAAAACCAGAAGAAAAACCAAAGTGATTGATATTTAGTATACATAAAGTATATAAATATATTGTATCTATACCTAACAGATAAATATATAAATGGATAGATCTATATATTAGATAAATAGATGATAGATAGATAGGTAGATAGATAGATATGGGATATTAATTACCTTATTTTTAACTCTAAAAGAACAAGACAGAATAAACTCATTTATGAATATCAGAATATTAATCTATGAAAAAGAACTCTGCTTTGTTTAGATAAAAGACACATTTTGCATGATTTCCTCTTCGGAAACCATTATCCTCCCTGCCATCCTTAGCATGAGTTTGTAGATGTAAATGGAAGAGCAGTTTAGCAAGTATATCTTGGCACTCTGTGAGGAGCTGTGAGAAATTCAAAATCATTAAACATGTTTCCTATGCAGTAAGTGTGGAGCCAGAGAGGTCTGCCTTCGAGTTTTCATGGTCAAATTACGAGCCTGCCTGCACTTCATTGATTTCTGTAAGACGAATGTAATCATGCCAACCTCACAGGGCACGAGTCTGTAAATGAGACCAATAACCCTGTGCAATGCCCGTCTCACAACAGGGCTCCTCAGAGACAAGGTCCTTTTATACATCCTCAACTCCAGTCCTTAGTATCTACTTTATTAAGAGGCTAAAAGTCTTTATAAAATAGAAAAAGCACAAGAAGAAGGATTTGCCCCAAATAATTCCCAAGTAAGGGAAGACAGCCTTTAGTTCAACGTTTCATTGTTCAGCCCAAGGTTTAAGAAATCATAGAAAGTTAGAGAATGCGGATTGAAGACTGATGACTAAAGGATGCAGGGGGGAGCTGGTTTTAATCCTTGACAACGTTTAGAGATGGAGGAAGAAAACTGCAGATGAGAAGATGAAAGGGATGGTACCCTAGTTGTGTACGGGGTGGGTAATGTACTGAGTCGATTTGCTTAGAGCTGAGAAGGTCCCTGTAATGCAGGACTCCAGGGCAGTCCTGGGAGGGTTGGTCACTCAAACACAGGATGAACCAAAGAAGTTAAATGGTAAAGAGAAGCAAGGTTAGCTTAATGGAAATATAGTTTCCATATTATGAGGTTGATAAAAAATTGATCATGATCTCATTTCTTCCATCAACAAAAGGATAAACCCGTAGGCATTTGGGTTTCTGAGTTATCTGGGGATAGTGTCCCAAATCCAGTTGAACTGAAGTCCCTTTTTTCATTTACTCCAAAACCATAAAGAGGGTCAAATGTAATTATTTTTAATGAACTCAAAAGGAAGATGGCAGGGTAGAGGGCCCCATGGTCATCTATCTGGAGACGCACTTTAGTGAGCTCAGGAGCTCATGACCTCACTGACCTGCAAGCTAGAATTATCAGGATTGCTTTCAAAAGGTAGTGTGGACATCAGAAACTGGAAAGAGAAAAAGAACCACCAAGGAAGAGAAAATGACACACCTAGACACTCTCTAGTCTATCTTGTCTCAATTAATTTCCTTCCTATTTATGAATTAACTATGAGACTTCTGGCTAATGTCTCCTAAGTAAAGAGCTTATCTAGTTGCTTCCTAGGTCCCATTGGCAGAAATGCTACTCTAAATTTAGCATTTACAATCAATGAACATTTAGTGCTAGACTTTGTTTTCTTGCCAGAATAAAACTATCGTTATTATAAATCTTCCTGGGAGGGAAAAAAACAACAACAGTGCTTGGGAAACTTAATCAATGAGAGTATCCATGCTGATGGATGGTATTCTACCTGTTTAAGGGAAAAGGGAGAAACATTTTAATTTCACTAATGGATAAAAAAAATTTTTTTCATGTAATTACAAGTCTAAAGTTTTTCTTTGCTGCTAATTTTGTATGAAACATATTTGTGCTAAATATTCCCTTACCATACACCTAGAGATGTTTATTTACACAGATGCAGGGTATTTGAATTTAGGGGAAGGGGGTCATTGAAGCCAGAACCCAAGGCCAACCCCTCTCCAACAGTAATTTGTGGTTTTTCCTACATTTGGTGGTTACAAAGGGGCCTTAGACTCTGTTGGTCAAGACCAATACTGCACCGTTATTTTATGTGAAATTTTAGAAAAAGGAATCCTTACTCTCATAACCCAATAAATATTTTAGCTCACTTCAGGCGAGTGTCGCGCTGGTGGGAAGGAAGGGGTGAGGGCATCTGGGTGGTGTCACATGAATGAGGATAAATTCCCCCAGAAGGGAACTGCTTGTCCAGTTACTTTATCTTTGCCATGAAAACAAACTTGTGTTGGGTGTAAAACAAAATAAGGTAGTAATAAAATAAATTAGGCAGTGAGCCAAGGGTAGAACCGATTTCCTTTTTTTATAAACTCCATGAAAACCTCTATGTGAAACCCCAAACAGAATATCCACGTACATATGCACAATGTGTGATTTATTTCATGAAAAAAATACATGGGAGATTCTGAAACACAGAAACGTTTTAATTTAAACACATGCAGATGCTGTCCATGTTGAGAATCACCAAAAAAAAGAAGGGGAAATTGATAAAGAATTAGGGCCTAAGCTGAAAAAGGTAGAATTTCAGGATGTTTGAAAGTATGATTTGAGTGATAGTCTAGCAATTAGACCTTTCATATATTATTTTCACCCTCCTCCGCCACTAGCTGAACATTTTGAGAAAATAAGAAAGGGTGGGGAACATTTTTGGAACAATGTTAGTTTGTGTTCTGGCTGAAAAGAACCAAGGGGGAAAAGACCAGGAAAATAAATCCAGCCAGGGAAAAACAAACAAAATACGAAATTGTAGCACGTATGTGGGGAAAGAAATGCCATTTCATTGCCCGGGAGCTTGATCAAGGACTCGATAATGAAGGTCAGGGTTTTTCTCCTAAGATTTTAGCTCTAGAGCATAATTTTCGGTGAATGTGTGGGTGGAAAGGCAATAGAATTTTATTTCATATACAATTAAAATATCTATGAATTTATAGGTGTCTTCTGTACAATAAAGTTTTATATTGATTGATTGATATTTTAGAGAAAGAGCAAGAGAGAGAGAGACATCGATTTGTTATTCCACTTACTTTTTCATTCACTTGTTGATTCTTGTATATGGCCTGATGGGGCATCAAACCCACAACCTTAGTGTATTGGGACCATGCTCTAACCAACTGAGCTACCTGGCCAGGGCAGTAGGTGTTTTCCATAGAATCCCAGTGGAGATCACAGCTTTGGGAGTTTACAGCTTGAACATGACAGTAATTTACCAGAACTTTGTCAGGTTGGAGGCTGATATAATCAGTATACTATTTTGGGCTCCTTTCATTCCATGGTTCAAGCATTCAGGAGCTGCATGGCTAATTTTATGGCTGAAATAATCATATTCAGTTTTACTTGTTTGCTTTCAATGCACAGAAAACATTATTTCCAAGTTTCTGTCACTACCTCTTTCCCCTTAGCTAAGAAGTAAAAATAAGACATTGTTATAATTGGCATTCAGCTGTAGCTCTTTTAGGGTTGGTAATATTAATTTGACTTGACTAAAACACAGGACTTCCTGAACTGGAGATTCTGTTGGAGTTGGAGTATCAAAAAGATTGAAGAGTTAATACACATTTAGTGTAAGATATACAAGGATGCAAATTTATAAAATGTTTTAAGATATTTAAAGCTAGAGATAATAAAAACCTACTCTTTATCTTCCAACTACTTTTCTTTAACATCACTGCAGAATGGAGAGAAATTATACTGAGGAAAAAGGCAAGAAAATAGATTATGTAAACATGGAAAATTATTTGAGGGCAAGGGGAGTATACGTTTTAATAGTTAAAAATGAGATGGATAAAATATTTAAATATTAAGAATATAAAAGTCTTTATAAAATAGAAAAGGCACATCTTGACAGTACATTGATAATGATTAGCAACATGCAAATAAGCCTATAATTATATACATTTTTCTGCAACTTCTTTCTACATTATACTGAAATTACTGTTTCAGCTTTTTGCACTCCTTACACTGATGTGAAGACTATTTGACTTTTCACTTTGCAAAAGTGTTGGGACTTGACATCTGACCCAATTGATACCCTTCCCTGCCCCCTTGTGGTTGCCAAAGTTAGAGACCAGGTTGGCCAGTGTAGGTAAATGCTACAGATGGGCATTATACTGTGGCACTTTGCTTATAGGTTTGTAGCTAAGCTACCTTGACTGCAGCTCTCCCATAAATATTGGCACAACCATTCCCTAACATCTCGTTAGTGTTGCTCTACACTGACACACGTCTTAGTGATGAAACAAATAGAAAATAGAAACAAACCCTCTCACGTATGTAACATATGACAAGATGACCTGACCGATTGATTACCAGGGAAAGGAAGAATTAGCAATAAATAGCACTAACAAATTGGTTTGCCTTGAAAAACAATAAAACCGTATCCATATTTCACACCATATAGAAAAGGGAACTTCAAAAATATGAAAGATGTAAATGTATGCTTTCATTTCTAGGAATGAGCCTCTAAGTTTTTGAGATCAAATCTCCTCTGGAAAGCAGATATAAGCTACATAGATTTTATATTAATAATACTGTCTCTGTTAAAGTCACTTTATAGTGCTAACATATTCAATTCACCAGACAGATATCATCATTCTAAATGTATATGGACTACATAACATGGCTTTAAAATACATTAAGCTAAAATAAACATAACTAAAGGAGAAGTGGACAAGTTTATAAGTAATACTGGGAGGTTTTGCATATCTCTCTTGGTAATGGCTAGATCACAAAGACAATGATATCTGAAAGAATGGAGTGGATGTGAGCAACACAATAAATAAATCTGACTGATAAAACCCATGTAAATACTGCTGGGAACCACTTCGGAATACATATTATTTTCTAGCATCAGAGAAATAGTCATAAGCTGATAACATTCTAGTTTCTCATTTGAATGCTGGTCTCACAAGTATATTTTGCTTGTGCAAATTCATCCATCTACTGATGCATAACAAACACTAACGATGCATAATGAAAGTGAATAAATGCACTTATTTTTCTGAATACATATTATAACATGTAATAATGTATACATTTAATGTATACACTGTTGAAATATTACCATTGCATCAAAAATTGGAAGGTTAAGAAATAAACCTAACATAAGCATATAATACCTTTAAGAAAAAATGAAAAAATATGGAGAATATTTTTAAATTATGGAGTATCCCACTTAAGATTTTATAGGAAGCCTCTGGTCTTTTTATTTTTAGATAATTATTCCCTGATACTAGTAGAGTGCCTATTTGACATATTATTTATCAAAGTTAAATAAACAATTACTCATAGCTTGGCTAGACAGGTGTTAAAAATATACATAGGACAGTTTGGGGGGAAATTTACAGTCTTAACAAATGAGCATAATATCAATGACTTAATGAGAGACTAGTTAAAGGCAAGACATAAAGAACACCTACTAAATCTTCCCCAGACCACTCACCAACCTACTACTTCAGTACCCAAATGCTCCGCCCTCTTGTGCCAATAGGCTGTTTCATTAGCCTCCTATCTCAAGGCTACCACTCCACCTGATGCCACAAGATCGTTGCTTCTGCCAATGATTTCCTCTTTTATATCATCATTTTTTCTTTTTCAGTTATTCTCATCATGATTCAAACACTGTTATTTCTTACATCCTGGAAAAGCATGCTGTCTGTTCTCTCATAGAGAAAAAATTTCATGAAAATGCTTATTGTGTTCAATTCTTACCTTTCCATGTTATTTTAAACTCTCTCCAACCACACTTCCCTAAAATGTCTCTTGTTAATATCCCATAGACGTAATATCATTAATGATGACGATCGATGATTAATTAGTCCTATCTGACTTGATTAGTCACCAGGCATTTGACACAGCTGCTCACTCCTTCATCCTGGAAGCCTTTCTTTCCCTGGCTTCCAGAATATTATTCTAGGTTACCCAGGATAGTATAATAATATCCATGATATTATTGTATGCTTTAACTTACTTAATTGGCTACTCATTGCCAGTCTCATTTGTGACTTCTTTTTTAATCTCCTCAACCTCTAACACTGAATATGACCCCCAACATGATGACTCTTCTGTTGTGTTTTATTTTACCTATTCTCAAGCTCTTGATGGTTTGAGCCAATAGTGTGATGTTAAACGCCACCAATATGCTAAGGATGCCCACATTTACATTTTGGCCCCGGTTATTCCAGTGCATTCCAGACAACTACTCAGCACCTCCATCTGGATGTCTAATACCCTGTTTCCCCAAAAATAAGACAGTGTCTTATATTAATTTTTGCTCCCAAAGATGCGATAGGTCTTATTTTCAAGGGATGCATTATGTTTCCATGAAGTAGGTCTTATTTTTGGAGGATGTCTTATTTTCGGGGAAACACAGTAGATTGAACTACAGAGACTTCTCCAGGAGCTACTCACCATCTCAGCCAGATCACAGCCCATCTCTTTGAAACATCTTTCCATCATTCCAGATTCTTCTCTTTCCTTCACACCCCTTGTCCAGTCTATTTGTATTATATACATACTGTTGGCAATATCTACTCTCATAATTATCTATGTAATATGTTTTAAATTATTGCAGAAGATTTCAAATTGCTCTCCCTGAGTCAATTCACACTCCTTTAAAATCTGATTTTGATATAGCATCCTGTGAGATGCTCCTAAAACTTAAAACAGATCATGCTCCTCATCTGTTCCAACCTTCCAATCGCTTCACATTTCACTCCAAGGATAAGACCAAGCACTCTGTGACGTGGTGTCTGGAAGCATCTCCCACTTGCTCACTTCAGTAGAGCCCTACAGACACAGACCTCATTGCTACTCATGGGAAGAGCATGTACCCACCTCAGGACCTTTGAACTTCTTTCTCCTTGACCTGAAATATTCTTCTTCCAGATTTCTTGGTAGTTTATTCCCTTGCCTCCTTTGTTTCAGTAACTTCTTCTCAGTGATACACCTCATTTTAAAATTATAATTCCCCAATCTCAGCACTTCCAATCTCTCATACCTTACTCTATTGTGTCTCCTAATAATTGCCAATGTATATAACACACATTCTTATTTTCTTATCCATTTTTAATGTTTCTACATTTATGAAGTGCATCTGCTTTGTTCACTAACATTTCCAAGTTCCTAGAAGAATGCCCAATATGTATTTGTTCCATGAATTAATTGTGTTGCTTCATATAAACTGTGTATTTTAAGAGTTTGGAAAAGAGAGAGACAATTATTAGCCAGACAAGTGAGTGTTTTGAATATACACGATTCTTGTTTGTATTTCATGTGCCATATGTGGTTGAGATCAAGCAGAAAGAAAACACCCACATTGGATGGAGGTGTGGAAAATAGAGTTTAGAAGAGAGAGACCTTCTCCCTTCAGAATAAAAGTCATGCCTTCTATAAGGTCTTCATTACCAGTTTGGGGTATAAAATAAAGGTTAAGAGTTAAGAACCCCTATTTTTCTTCCTATTTCCTCCCTCCCTACCTCCCTCATACCTTCTTTTCTTCTTTCCTTCTTTCCTTCCTTCCTTCCTTCCTTCCTTCCTTCCTCTTTTGCTACTCAGTTTTCAATCTCCCATCACACTTTTCTTAAATAATTATTTGCCTTTCTAAGGCTCTTTCCCCATAAGTCAAAGACTATGAAATCATTGGCAGTGGTTAACATTTCTAGTTCTAGCCCTGACCGGTTTGGCTCAGTGGATGGAGCGTTGGCCTGGGGAACTCAAGGGTCCCGGGTTCGATTCTGATCCAGGGCATGTGCCTTGGTTGCAGGCACATCCCCAGTGGGGGTTGTGCAGGAGGCAGCTGATCGATGTTTCTCTCTCATCAATGTTTCTGACTTTCTCTCCCTCTCCCTTCCTCTCTGTAAAAAAATCAATAAAATATTTTTAAAAGATTTCTAGTTCTACTCATACTTGGGATTTTTCTCCTTCTACAGTGATAACATATTACTATAGCACATGGTCCCCTGGGATAATAACTACAATTATGAACTCCCTTGAAACTAGATGTGGTGATTAAGTTCCAACCAATGGGACATATAAGGGAAATTGTGTGTGCAACTACTAGGACACATAACAGTGTCTGGGGGACATCCTCAAAGGGTGGGGAATGACCTTCTGCTTCCCTTTTCATCTTCTTATGAATAGGATTCAAAGTGATGGCTAGGGATTGAGAAGTATATTGGATCAAAAGCTGGTAGCCAGATAGGAAAATATGCAGAACACAATAAAGTACAATAATTATACTTTTATATGGACAAGAAAGGAGCCTCTAAAGTTTAAGCTGCTGATCATTGGATTTTCTGACACTTGCTATAAAACTATCACTAAGAATTCTGTTTCCCAAAGATGGAACCTAAGATGAACCTGCTTCTCTCAGATGTCACCTATAAAATAGCCAAAAAGGCACAGTTTCCAACTAAGCCAAATGGACACTGACTTGGAATTGGAGTAGCTCCTAGAAATCCTCTAATATACTAGTAATTGATAGATCTTGTAGAGGTCAAGGGGATCCTATGGCATGGCCAGTCGGGCTAGGATGAACATGGAGATTTCAGGGAACTGGGAGAAGGGTTTCTTATCAACAAATATGGGCGGGCTTCAAAATTTTAATAACTCAAGTGGTTATAAAAGTGAGGAGCATTTCAATATTAGCTTCTTTTCTTTCGATAGTAGTGCTGTTAGAGTGAAATATGGGTCCATTCCCTTTGACTTTTTTCTGTATGATTCAGGTAGAAGTAATTCCACTCTGGTATTCAGGATGACTCCATGACTATAAGCAACATCAATCAGAAAACCCCATTGCTGAATCGATCTCTGGTCAAGAAATATTATGACTTAGGGCATTGATGATCAGTAGTAAATAAGCGGTATCTATGGCCATCTGCACCTGGTTTTGTAGTGATGTGAGCTCTGGGGTGTTGGAGTCACAAGAATAGCTTGAGAATGAAGCCACCCCAGTAGAGAGAATGCCATTCAGTGCTGAGATTCTGAGTGCCAGCGACTTTCTGTGTCCCGAATTCAGCCAAACTTGAAAACCAAGAGCAGAGAAGGGCTCATTCACACCTATGGACTTGTTATTATTACAAAGCAATAATTTTCCCCTTTCCTCTTAAACTAGCTTGTGTTGATTTTCTGTAATCTGTAACTAAAACATTCCTATCTGATACAATGAGCAAGGGTTGCAATTTACAGATACATCAGAATGGGCATGGACACAGGAATGTGGGCATTTATTTTGGAAAAGGGAATTTATCTTGTATATAAATGATAGCAGTTTGAAGAACAAATTGAATCAAGATCACTGAAGGACAGAAATAACAGAAAGGCCACTGAAAATTTTCAGTCAGTAGTTGATGTGGCTATAAATCATAAGAACTTATTATACCTCCATGTCAAGATGAGAGGGACATAGAAAAAGAAAAATTAAAAAATTAATGGGATAACAAAATTCAGTAAATAATTAAGAGATAAAAAGAGGACAAAGAAAATGAGGAGGAAAGAAAAATTGAAGGTTCTCTAACATCTAAGACTTAGAGAACAAGGGAAAGAAGAAGGAAATTATTTAAATCTTCCACCTTCCCTCACCCCACTTTTTTGTATTTTTCTTAATCTTTTCGCCTTTTTCACCCAGCCCCACAACACCCCAATAAAGTCAACAAAATAGAAAATTAAAAAAATAAAGTCCATCAGAAAAAAATTCAAAGCTTTACACATACTTGAAAAGCATAAGCTCCAGCATTCTATTAAAAGAAGATAGATCTACAGCAAGATGCCTCATAATAAAATTTTATGACACCAAGAGTAGAGAAAACATCCTAAAAGCTTTAAGGAAAAAAATAACATAGGGTACATGCAAAGAAATTCATGAGTGAGATTACTGGGAACTGAAATATAGCAGAAATATATCCTCAAAATTCTGGGAGAAAAAATCCAAAACTATCATTACAATGCTAGCCAAACCATCAGGAGGTGTAATAGTAGAATCAGATATTTTCAGACCTGCCAACTCTCCAAAAAATTACCTGCCATACATCTTCCAGGAAGCTCCTGGCGTCATAGACTGAGGCAGTAATCTATAAAAGAGGACTGTGTAGGATTTATGAAATGGAAGAAATAAAGACAATTCCCAGGATGATGGTGAAGTTTTCAGGAGACAGCTGGGATTGCTGTGTGGGTTGAGACAGCAGGAAGGAGATACCCAGAAACACACACGCACACGCACACACACATGCACACTTCAAACTGATGGACTAAAATTGGTATAATACTATACTATACTGAAAACAAGTTTTACTGATAGACTAATGTTGGAATAATATATTGGGAGAAGTCTTACTGTTCTTCTTCGGAAGTCATTGAAGCCAAGTGAGTTATGTTTGCAAAGAACAAAATGCAAAGACAAACTTAACAGGTGCAGCAACTTTGGCCTATGAGGGGAGCATACACATGCACAAAACAGGATACAGTGTGATCCTAAGGTACCAAGAGGCTCATCTACAAGCAGAATAGACCCAGTCATGAGAAGATGTGCACCGAATATTAATTTAACCAAAACCCAATTTAACCAAACTATTCTGGGAGCTGAAGGAAGGGCAGAGAAGGGCCCATTCACACCTGTATGGGCTGAAAGAGGACCAGAGTGAATTCTTCGTCAGCCATGGAGGAAGGGAAAATAGAATCTGTAAGATTTTTTTTTAATATAAATTAAAAGTAGACATAAGCATTTGCTTTAGAAACAGGAAGATCAGTACCATTAAAACCGCTAGAGGGGCTTCATCTGGTGAGTAGGAATTCAAGATGAGGGCACGTGGGGCAAGAAACAGCTGTTTTCCATTATAGAGTCTTCTAGTCCTTTTCAGCTGTTAAAAACTTTTTATTGTGAATTATGCCATACATACTGCATAAAACTGCATAAAACATATTTGGGTCGTTTAACAATATAATAAAGCAAACATCTGCACAGCCACCACCTAGGTCTAAAACCAGAGCTTCTTTAGCCCCAAGGAGCCCCGCCCGCCCCTACAGGCAGCGGCACCCTGACATTGGTGATAACAGCGTTTGCATTTATATATCATTTTATCACTTATGCTTTCATCCCTCCACAATACAGCTTCGCTTTTCATGGATTTGACTGTTTGAATCTTCAAGTATGTGTAGAGTTCACTTACATACAACTTAAATTTTTAAATGGGATATTTTGTCCGTGCAAGTACAAAACCTGGATTTGTACACCCCGCACTATAAAGAATTATTAAGTACACTAGCTTTCCCACATTGATATTTTCATAAGAAAAAAAAGGTATTATTACTCATTTCTCCCAGACGCTTGTAAATAGACCTTACCTTGGAGCTCTGAGGAATGCCTGCAGATTTGTACAAGGAGTACTTATGTTTCTATATCCTTAATGACCAAGGTATGTTTTTAATATCGGGCATTAAAAACCATATTAAAATGCAATTTTAACAATAATTTCAATGAGCCATACGTGATTCCTAGGAAGAGTCTAAGACTTTCGGGAAGAATAGTGGAAAAATCACTTTACAAAAAGAAAATGTAAGATTTAAGCCCATCTCACAAATCCGGTATTTTCAAATAATGGTTTCCATCCTGGGAAGGTATCAGAGTTGACTTTGGAGGTTTTTCAACATCCTAGTGGAAGCCATTCTAAATTGGATCGCTCCCCCAGGGGTGGGTAGATGGTAGCAAGGATATACATTTTCATAAAGACTGAGCATCCATGATAAGAAATTCTTCAGGTCGTCTTCGTCCTAATGCACTCATTCCTCATCCTCCATCATTATCCCAGAGCAACTGTGTCCTATTAAGAAGGAGAAGACACTCCCAACATCTCACTCAAGACATGGTCTTCATTAATCACCTTTTCTTGACTTGCTGAATCCCTTGCAGTACCCACTGAATGGAGCCCATTGCAGATTCGCTGTGATCTGCTCACTCCACGGCCAGCTGTCTCTACCACCTGTACTGGGCGGTGGTGGCACCATATTGTCTGTAAACCACCTCATTGCTACCACTTTCCACCTAGCCAGAAAGGAGTCACTGAAACTTATTCTGGGCTTTAGAACAAAATGTAACAGGATAGAGTCGTGCCATTAGTGGAAGCCAAGGATGGAGAGAGAGAGAGAGAGAGACAGTTTGGCCACATGGAGGGCGAGCCCTCCCTCTGTTGCTAGGGAGGAGCTTTGTCTAGTGGTCAGAGCAGGAGCTGGGAGCCGTGACTCACGGAACCTTTTCCTGACACCTCTCTGACTCACTTTATGACCTTGGACATGTCCCTCTACCTTTCTGGACCTCCCTGCCCCTGTCTAGTCTTTCTGGGCTCCCTGAGACTTCAGACACTTATATTTTTAAAGTCTTTAAGCCAGTTGGGAGATGGAATTTAGAAGAAAGATTGGTTCTGGAATGCAAGGGATTTATCTGGATAAAGCTTTGCAAATTCAGCTTTAAGTCACCAATGCACCTGTGTGTGATTGCTAATTTCTCTCTCCCTTTTCCTTCCTGAGGCCTATCTACCCATGTTTCCCTGAAAATAAGACATCCTCCGAAAATAAGACCTACTTCATGGAAACATAATACATCCCCTGAAAATAAGACCTAGCACATCTTTGGGAGCAAAAAATTAATATAAGACACTGTCTTATTTTTGGGAGAACGGTAGTTTCCTTTAGCCCATCAGTGCTGCCTTGGGCCGCTTGGTGACTTTTCCTTTAGGCATGTCAATCAAGTGGTGCCTGCAACTGTTGTGACCTTTTCCTTGTGAAGGAAAGATCCGAGATGCAAGAACTACCACAATTACACCTTCCCCACCTTCCCCGTTGTATGTTCCCCATTCCCGTGCACAGATGCAATGATATAGATGAACTGATTGCCTAGCAGCTTCTCCAATAAGCACTGCCCCTGAGTGCAGAGACTTGTTCTACTTGACCTCATAGTCTGGGACCAAGCATCATGCCTCCTGTGCTGTTATTGCTTCATAAATGTTAGGGAGATGAGTGAATGGATCCATGATCAGATACATGGATGGATTTTTGTTTCCTCCCCTCAAAACATGACCCAAGTTTTATGGCCCATCTCAGATGGCATCCCCTGCAAAGCCTTCCTTGACTCCCCCCGTGGGAAATGGCTCTCTCTCCTCCTCACCATTTTATCTACTCTCATGACATGACTCTATGCATTGAATTTACTTATAGGTATCATAGCCCTCATAAAGGGAACAGATAAGGTGTTTTTCAACCTTGTGCTTTCACACAGTAGCATTTTAGTAATTATTCTTTGAATTTAGTGTGTTGTAGATGTGTGTGTATGCATGAGTGTGTGTGAACATGCATGCCTTGGAAGTAATACATCCCCCTTTTTCACAATTAGTGTTCATCTTGGCATCTCCTATAATTGGGGAGTTCTGAAATTTACCCCACAACTTTCTCTTTTATAAAATAGGGAAGTAGGACCAGATGATGATCCATTTGCAACTTTAAGATTCTGTGATCTAGGCCACAGGGTTTCTATAGGTGAAGAAGGTTGAAATGAAGAAATTTAATGTAGTAAATGTTTTACTAAAAATATGACAAGCTTTTGGCATCTTATATTGCCTGGTATTTCCGTCCTCTTACAAGTTAAGAAAATTGTATTTTTTCATAAGTTTTTCTCCTTGACAATTTCCACTAGCTAATTTTTAGGGCCAAAATCTCCTGAACTAAAGTTAATAATAAAAACCCCAGACCCAAATAGACCTTCGAGGTAATATATGGGGTAAGGCAAAAGTGGATTTACAGTTGTGAGTACACAAAAAAGTTTATTCTTGCATTGTTATTTATTAATCACTGTATTATTTTCCATATGAACAAGTCTAGACCGACTTTTCCCCCAAGCTGTCCTCTGATCTTTGCATATAAGAGATGGAGAAATGGAGGTTTGGGGATAGACATTGCTCTGCTCTTAATAATAGGAAGCTCAATAAGAAATCCCAAGGAAGGATCTCATCCTTGTGGAATCTTGTAAAGCAGGGGTGGGCAAACTTTTTGACTCGAGGGCCACAATGGGTTCTTAAATTGGACCGAAGGGCCGGAACCAAAGCAACCTGACCATGCTGGCACTCTCATCTTGGGCTGCTGGTGAAGGAGCGGAGGGGAGAGCAAAAGAACCCTCCGCTCTTTCGGCTCCGTGGGCCGGATATGGCCCGTGGGCTGTAGTTTGCCCACACTGTCGATGTAAAGCATAGTACAAGACTCATCAGCTTCCTTCTTTTCAATGTAATCCAGGATTTTTTGTTTGTTTGTTTGTTTGTTTTTCCCTCCTGTTTTGTTGAAGTTGTTGTTGTGTTTTGGTCATTGTGGGGACTAAAAATCAGTGTTTGGGTTGCAGCAATGACCCTCTGGGTCTCTAAAGCAGATGGTCCAAGGGCTCCTTCTATTAGGCACACATCCGGTTAGAAAAGGATTGTCCCTGGGGCTGGGGAACATGTGTAGCTCCAGCTGAAGAACAGAGCAATGAATGAGAAATGCAACAGCGTGCGTTTGGACTTTCTTGGAGAGTGCATCCTTTCTAACGGCACAAAGGAACTCCCCGAGGACATATATTTTCTTTCCTTGACAAACGTCTCAAATTAAAGAGCAACCAAGGAAAATGTTGGAGGCACCAAGGGTGTGATATTTTAGGAGGCTTCCCTGGGTCTTGGGCTCTTTTGAGGGAAGCCGGTCACAGTTCTCCATGGGGAGAACATTTGTCCATCAGTTTGTATCACATTAGGGCTCTAAGGGCGCCCTCAGCAAGCTCATCTATTTATCAGAGATTTAGTGATGAAATAGATGGATTTTTCTCCCCACTTTTATCCATTTTTTTCCAAGTTCCTGCTGTCTTTTATTGTTCCCTGTGGTAGATGATCCTCCTCAGGGAAGCTCAGTAGAGAAGGTTGATGCCCCAGGTGTTGACGTACGCTCACATTCATCACATTTAGGGAAGATAAAGAGTCTTGTATGCCATTCCTGCAACAGATTGAAGACAGTCAAATGGCATGCTTACTAACCTCAAGGCGATAGCATTGGCAAGAATATCGCTCTGCCCCCAAAGTAGAGAGCGTTACTCTTCTTACTCGCTGCTCTCAAGTATTCTGGTTTGGATTGAAGTTGCTCCATCTAGAATCCACTTTCTACAAAGGGTCCTTTTGTCTGCCTGAGTATGAATGGTGGTACCACCTTTCACTGTGGCCTGCGTTCTATACTCATTGCTCCTTCTCTGCAAGTCCGGACAGGATGCGGAATCTAAATGCAAACTTGGGGGGGGGGGGAGGTTTCATGTAAATTTGGACAATTTTAGACCTGTGTTGAGAGCAATAGTGCAGATATATAAAATTTGATGCTTACTAAACAATGATGTGATAGCAGGGATTACAAGCAAACTATTTAAACTCTTAAGATATTCTCTGCCTCAAGTTGATTTTTTGTTTCCGATCTTCACCTAATTACAGACCCTTGATCTGATTCTAAGTATATTAGTGACAATAGCCACTGCATTCTTATGGGAAAATAATCAATGATAAGGGGGATAACAGCCCTAAATGGTTTGTCTCAGTGGATAGAGAGTCGGCCTGTGGACTGAAAGGCCCCTGGTTCGATTCCGGTCAAGGGCATGTACCTTGGTTGTGGGCACATCCCCAGGAAGGGGTGTGCAGGAGGCAGCTGATTGATGTTTCTTTCTCATCAATGTTTCTAACTCTCTATCCTTCTCCCTTCCTCTCTGTAAAAAAATAAGTTTTTATTTTTTTTAAAGGGGGATAACAGGATACTGGACTGTATAGACTAGATTCCAAGGTTTTCAAAAGTATTTATTTGAAAAATGCTATGTCAAGCTTTAAGAACATCAAATCATGGCAAATTACACACACAAAAAAAGAAAAGCCCAATATTAGTAACAAAATATTAAATGATATACGCAGACATGGTATATAGTGGTAGTATTCTCTAACTGCACACACATGTCATTATTCTTTTCCACAAAACAATACTTTTAATAACTACAGGTAGGATTATTATTGTTTCCTCAAACAAAGCTATGCCTACAATGTATGCTTTCTAAGAATTTAGACCACACTATTTTTAGCCAAATAAGACATAAAACAGTAGCTTGGACCAAATCCTATGATATCTCCTATATAGTGAAAGCTTCAAACATTCTACTATTTTAAATGATAATAAATCAACTGAGATTGAGACGAGTATTTATTATATTTGGAATTAACAATAATAAAGCCAAATATCGACTTCTGCAGGATTCAGAGTGGAGTTTAATGGAAATAAAACGAGCCTGTGCAGTTTTGATTTTCTACTTAATCCATTGTCATATTTTTGGAACTGAGGTCTCCCTAAGATTACATTACTTGAAAAGTTGAAATAACTGCCTTCAAGTGTAAATCAGACTGTTTTTCCTGGAGCTCATGTCACCGCCGTGGCCTAGTTTTACCTCTTCAGCCTTTAAAAAATGCACTTAGCAACAGTCTGCTTAAATTAAAGAAGAAGGAGTGGAATTTCTCCTTTCTGCCTGAGTCGGAAAACAAATGCTTGCGATCTGAACGGAGGGACCTCAGTGCACACTGAGCGTCTCCTTCAAAACGGGGCGTAGGCGTCCCGCATCAACCCTGTTCTTCCCTGTCCCAGAGGAAAAGAGAGAAGCAGCAGCAAAGTAATAATAATAATAATAATAATAATAATAATAAATAGCCGAAACCGGTCTGGCTCAGTGGATAGAGCATCGGCCTTCGGACTCAAGGGACCCAGGTTCGATTCAGGTCAAGGGCATATACCTTGGCTGCGGGCACATTCCCAGTAGGGGGTGTGCAATAGGCAGCTAATCGATGATCCTCTCTCATCTATGTTTCTAACTCTCTATTCCTCTCTGTAAAAAATCAATAAAGTATATTTAAATATAATAATAATAAATAAATAAATAAAAATAAAGTGGAATTGGTACCGAATCAGCAGCTCCCAATATCCCTTGGCACCAAGGATGGATGCATTTGTTTCTCCACTCCCATTTTCCATAAGAGCCATCCAGACACCCAGCCTCTGGGCCACCATGAGCCACAGCTGCTGCAGGGACCCCTTCACTCCAGCTGCTGTTCAGCGACCTCAGGGGACAGAGGACACCCGTGCTATGACAGGCTGGGAGGCTGCCTCTGCAGACTGGGCCCGCAGACACACCTCAGCCTGCAATGCTCCTGGGCTCCCGAAACCGCATCCCTGCTCTGCACTGGGGATGCCTGGGCATGGGGGCAGGGGCCGCTCTGATCACAGCGCCTTACTTCCTGCCACTGGCCAAGGCCATCACGCTCACTGGGCAGCCGCCCTGTATTTTCTTTGTAGCACGGCGCCCAAGGTCGTGCATGGACTTTCAAGGTGAGATGAAGTCTCCAGGGTAAGCCAGCTCCCCTGAGGTTTTTTCCCTCCTCCATCTCCACGCCAACATTTTTAACATTTTTTTTTTACTTCCCAAATCGAGGTGACCTTCATGAGAGCCGTGCCCAGGGCCCAAGTTGAATTTCTCTACTTCGTTTAGTGATATGATTCTAGGCAGCTTGGCACCCTTTCAGCAGACAGGTGTGTGTGTGTGTGTGTGTGTGTGTGTGTGTGAGAGAGAGAGAGAGAGAGAGAGAGAGAGAGAGAGAGAGAGGAGAGATTGGTGGGCACTGGTAGAGCTGAATGGCTTGAATAGGAAGCTCTCGGAGGGCGGGAATGATTTGGGGTGTAAGGTGTGTAACGTCAGGTAAATGCGGTAGATTGTAGATTTCATTGAAAGCAGCTCCTGGGCCTTGCAGCTCAAATGTGTGTCTTTCTTCTAACGCCACTTCCCAAGTTCTAGACCAGCTCCCCACGCCAGGAACTCTGATACTGCAGCCGCCTCCAGTCTGGTTTCCGGCTTCCTCTGGCCCATCCATCTTCCCCGCTGTGGTCAGAGCCTTCTCCTCAAACAGCTCTGGCTGGGCCTGTCTCCTGCTTGGAAATACCTCCTGGGCATCTGTTGCCAGCCGGGAAAATCCCGGCACTCTCTGCGTCCCAGCCCCTTCGCACTTGCCCCCAGGCCCTGTTCCTCTCCACCCTCCCCTGCTTGTTGAGCCATAAATACCGAATCACTTGGAGATGGCCCAGCTATGCCCTGTCCTGTCCTGTTCTTTATGCTCTGTGCGCCTCTGCGTCACATTCTCTGTGATGCCATACACCCATCACACCTCCCCCTCACCCTCCCCTGAAACTGTGCTGGTCACAGGGATGAGTTCTGACCCTGAAGCTGACTGTCACTATCTGTGGGTCCAAAGGACTCTGTCTATAACGAATCAGAGCATCAAACACATCAGATGAAAATTAACAATATATACATACATATATGTTATATATAATATATACAGGGTGTCCCCTCAAAATGTATAAGCACTTCGAATAATTTCAAAGTCGGTGTTTGTTAACATACAGTTCACTTCCAAAATGTAAAGGAATCTACCTCCATGGGTAATTTCTCTTGTCAATGCCTGTCCTCACACTGATGGTCCTCCTGGCCCGGGCACTGCTGATACCGCAAAGCAACGGAATTGCAAACATCAAGAACCATTTCAGCTGAAACCGGTTTAGCTCAATGGATAGAGCGTTGGCCTGCGGACTGAAAGGTCCTGGGTTCGATTCCGGTCAAGGGCATGTGCCTTGGTTGCGGGCACATCCCCAGTAGGGGGTGTGCAGGAGGCAGCTGATCGATGATTCTCTCTCATCGATGTTTCTAACTCTCTATCCCTCTCTCTTCCTCTCTGTAAAAAAAATCAATAAAATATATTTTAAAAAAAAAAGAACCATTTCAGTCTATATCGGTGTGTCCTCCATTCAACAACCATTGCCAGTTTTGTGCCATAAACTTTCTCTTTTGTGCATCCCCGTTAAAAAAGAGAGTCCAGTTTAGGATAAACTTTCTTTGGTCAAAGCTTAGTCCGGCTCCACCCATTATTTCAAATCACTTAAACCTGAACGGAGTGAAAAGGAGTGATCAGCTGTAGAAGTGCGTAGACCTATTTTGGGGACCCCCTATATGATAGCATGGGCATACATGTATTTGGAATTAATAATAAAACCAAATTCTGCCACTCTAGCGCAGTTTTTGCCAAGGGGAGACTTTCCCAAGGTCTGGCACTTACATCCTGCTACCTGGTCTGCCGCCAGCGCCAGCCACGTGGGTGCGAGGGAAGAAGTGTCTGCGGGTGGAGAGCCCCACTGACCCTCTGCTCGCGCTGGGCCCTCCTCCGACTTAAGGAGCACTTCCTGTCAGATGTCCCTGCAGGGACCACTTAAAGCTGACTTGAGCTTTAAGCGGAAAAACAGTCTGTCTGGGGGGAAAACAATCACATGACTTGCAGCCTTGAAATTTCATTCGGTTACATGTTATCATTTCCAGACTGTTTGGGATGACTGCAACAGCCACTAAATAAGTGTACAATTTATTTATTTTTTTTGGTATAAAATCTGGAGCGATTTGGACAGATGCTACAGTTGCGAGTACCACGTAGGATGCAGTATGCTGCATCTGCCAAAACACAGAATAGAGGCTAAGGTTCCCAGCAGGAAGGGCAATTATCAAACCCGTGAGTCAGTTTAACTCCAGTTGAAATACGTGTCTCCTAAGACCGTCCTGCCCAGAAAGAAACTGTTATGATTCTGATTCTAATTGACTCTTGAAGGATGACCATTTATTATTCTAAGTAAGACCTTATGCCTCGAAGGTAGTTTAGGACATGAAACTGCTGACGGGGTAGAGTTCCCTGCTGTGCAAGGCAGAATGCGTGGAATTCGAAGGGGAGGTCACCATTTTATCCTGAGCACAATGGCTTGGATGTAAGCAAACACATAGAATGAACCTTGGCGGCATGATAATAAATAAGACCTTGCGGAGGAATCGACTGGCTTCATCCAGTTGCTGACATGGCCGTCAATGTGGTCTATCATTGTAGCACATAAGACATGCGAGCATCTTCTCTGAGATGACAGTAGTGCAGTTTGGTCAATAAATACATACGGAGCATTGCCCTGGTGCCTGCCTCTGGCCTGGGTGTGTAAGATGCAGATGTGAGAGATGTAGGTGAGCGCTGGTAAGAGTTTGCATTTTCGTGGGAAAAGCAAATAGTGAACTCAGCAATTAAAATGCAGTGTTATAAATGATAAATATGCAAAGGGTAGAGTGCAAAAGCAAAAGGGAGAAGTCACATTCATCATGAGAATACCAGAACATCACTCCGGAGAAAATGCTTAGGCATTTGAATTCAGGAAACTTGTAGATATGAGTCAAGCAGAGAATATGGAAGGAGGTTCCGGAAAGGAGCAAAACAGGCATTGAATGCTGAGCAGCCCCTTAGATCTCTGTGCATTCAAGAAATGTGTTGCCGAAACTGGTTTGGCTCAGTGGATAGGGCATTGATCTGCCGACTGAAAGGTCCCAGGTTCGATTCCTGTCAAGGGCATGTACATTGGTTGTGGGCATTCCCAATAGAGGGTGTGCAGGAGGCAGCTGGTCGATGTTTCTCTTTCATTGACATTTCTAGCTCTCTATTCCTCTCCCTTCCTCTCTGGAAAATCAATAAAATATATATTTTAAAAAGAAAAAAAGAAATGTGTTGCCTGGCTGGTGTGGCTCAGTGGTTGAGCATTGGTCTATGAGCCAGAAGGTCACAGTTTGATTCCCGGTCAGGGTACATGCCTGGATTGCAGGCGGCTGGGTACCATGCAAGAGACAACCAATCACCTAATTATTTTTAATTACTATTACTTAGATTACATACATTTTTAAATATGAGTAAAATCATATTTTTAAGTGTCAATGAAAATGTTTCTAGTAATAATTATAAAAGGTCCACACTAAATCTTATTCAAATAGTTATCTCTTTTTTTCTCTTTTGTAGTCACTTTAGCTTAAGCAGGGGTAAAGAATATTTTTTCTGCCTACTAACCATCAATAAGTAATACAGAAAGAAAATAATGGCATAATAAATAAAAAATAACAATTTAGGTAGTTCTGATTAAAAAAAAATGTTTTATTGATTTTTTTTTACAGAGAGGAAGGGAGAGGGATAGAGAATTAGAAACATTGATGAGAGAGAAACATCGATCTGTTGCCTCCTGCACACCCCCTACTGGGGATAGGCCTGCAATCAAGGTACATGCCCTTGACTGGAATTGAACCTGGGACCCTTGAGTCTGCAGGCTGACTCTCTAACCACTGAGAAACTCAGTTAGGGCAGTAATTCTGATTTCTAAGTTAAATATAAAGAAGGTTAGATTTCATATAATAAACTAGTTAGGCCCAGTTGGTGGATTTGTGCACTGATTGGGGTCCCTCATCTTAGACTGTGCCCTCTTTCAATCCGGGACCCCCTGGGGGATGTAACAGTGCACAAAGCGGCAGGTGGTCTGCACTCCTAACCATTCTCAGCTGCTCTTGCTCCTTACAGCTTGCCACTGCTTGCTCCTTAGTGCTGCTGTGGAGACAGGGGAGGCTACTGCCATCTGTGAGCCTGGTTTCTGGCTGAGCGGCCTCCTGCTGTGGGAGTGCACTGACCACCAGGGGGTAGATCCTTCATGAGCGTCTGCCCCCTTGTGGTAACTGTGCATCATAGCATTGGTCATTCCATTGTAACAGTTACTTGGGCTTTTATATATATAGATAAAGTAGCTTTTCTTACTTGGTTGTTCAGTATTCTTTTCATTTTATGATATTCATTATTTTAGTAATATGCATTATATTGGAATTTTTCATGAAATCTGGATCCAATTCCATATCAAACAGTTCTTTAGTTATTAAATCAACAGATTAGAAGGTTAATCTCAAACTGACTTGATAAACACCTGTCCAATTCTTTCCAGTAAATTACTCATTGTTTAATTCATTAGTGATTTTTTTGACTCTTCTAAGGGCTGGGTATGTAGCTCTTCAAACAGAATATATCACTTTGTTTTGCGACTATTTAATATCTGTCTCCTCTTTCAATTTTACATAATCCTTAATATGCCTCACAATTAAACATTTTTTAACTTGCATACTTTAAAATTTTTTTATTGATTTCAGAGAGAGAGGAAAGGAGAGGAGGAGAGAAATAGAAATGTCAGTGATGAGAGAGAATCATTGATAGGCTGCCTCCTGCAGGACCCCTTCTAGGGATCAAGCTCGAAACCAAGGCATATGCCCTGCCTGGGAATTAACTGTGAGCCCCTAATTAATGGGTGGACACTCAACCACTGAATCACACCAACCGGGCACATTTAAATATTTTATCTGGAAAAAAAATAAGGGAAAACACAAATACCTGCATACCTCACTCACACTTCCCATATTTTCATTTTTCTATAATATACCATCACAATCACCACTATCATGTTTTTCTTCATCTATACAATCAGTTCGGTAGTGACAATAAATTTAGATAATATTTATTAAGCTTTTATTATATTTGAGGAACTATCTAGAAAATAGACTTACACTTAGCATTATTCTGATCCAGATCCCATCTCTCCTCCTCTTTGTCTTCCTCTATGCTCTGTGATTTTGACATCACAGGAAATTATCACTGCTCCCTCCATTGGCTTTGGCCAATGGCAGGCATCAAAAGGGAATTTGGAGTGGAAGGAAATAAGATCTGAAGTTTCATCTCCTGCTTCAACTCTTCATAGACATGGGATCTCTGGCAGGGACTCAATGGCTTCCTGGCCAGCAACCCTACGAGGGGATCCCCCTTTCAGGGCTTACCTAACCCTGTTTTCTCTCTGTCTCTTGAGGTAGTATTGGCTTCCCGTGGTTGCCTGCTAAGTCTCCTCACACCCCCTCTCCTTTTGTGTGCCCTTATCCCACCTTCATCTCTCTAGTAATTCCTTCATTTGATCCTGGCTGGCATGACTTAGTGGTCAAGCATCCCTTGACCTATGAACCAGCAGGTCACAGTTCGATTCTGAATGGACCAGGGCACATGCCGGATGTGGGCTCAATCTCAAGTTTGGGGTGTGCAGGAAGCAGCTGGTCAATGATTTTCTCTCATCATTGATGTTTCTTTCTTTCTCTCTCTCTCTCTCTCTCTCTCTCTCTCTCTCTCTCTCTCTCTCTCTGAAATCAATAAAAATACATTTAAAAAAACAAAAAACAAAACGGTCTGTATTTGCACCACTCTGTGAATTCTGTTTCCTGGCAGGATCTGGATGGATTAAAATATATACTAATAAATAAGTAAGGCTACTATAAAATATGTATAATAATAAATAAATATTATTACATATAATAATATATGTTTATGGAACATATATTTATTTAGGCCTATACAGAATGTGCTTGTTAGACCCAGTATTTTATAGTCAAGAAAACTATGCAGAGGCAGGTTAAATAATTTTCCCAGAGTCACACAAAGCTGTGTTTGGTGAGGTGAGTGGCTGGTTTTCTAACCTAGGTGTGTTTATTTCCCTGAACTGCAGAGACATCCTTCATTACTTTCCTCTGACAAAAACCCCTGGTCAGCACGGTTAATACAATTTTTGAATGTCTTAAACCTGGGTCCTTTCTATACCATCCCCATTACCCTATACATCCCCAGGAAGACAAAACAAAGAAACACACAAACACACATGCTGTGCTTTCTAAGAACCCCCAGGCTTTCTAGGCATAGTAAGTTGGACTATCACTGTATTTAAGTTGCTTGTTATCAATAGCAATGACCTAACCTGGTTTCAACATAATAAAAGCTTGGTAAATTCAATCTTTGCCTCTAATCCAGTTAAGCAAGTCTGGCTGTAGAGTTGGAGTTTTTTTTTTTTTTTTTTTTTGCTGTGTGTGTGTGTGTGTGTGTGTGTGTATGTGTGTGTGTGTGTGTGTGTGTTTCAGCTGCTCCTCCTTGCTCCACGCACATGGGTTTGGCATTTATTTTTCCTCTCAGTGGGAACACTCAGAGCTGTGGGTGGCCTCTCTGGAAACCTCCTGTTTCAAATGAAGTCGAGGAGGAAGCATGGTGCTTTCTCGATGAAAAAGAGAACATCTGTTCTCTTCCGTAGAGAATAAAACTACAGTGAGATTGGACCCAGGGAAAGTCCATTTGTCCCCTCTCTCTCCCGCTCTCAGCAAGCCTATTTGTTCCCCAGCTAATGGTCCCAGTGCAGACGGGGAGGCAGATTCCCTACCTTAAATCACAGGCTCTTCCTGGCGGACGGAGACACTTCGACAGGGAATCATCAGTTATTGGCCAGTGGAATTGTATTTCTTCGCTGTTTGGGATTTCCAGAGGAAATAAAGCACAGTTTCATTATCTGTCTTTCCATCTGTCCTTCATCCCCTAAGAAAGCAGGGTCCCCTTCTGTCCAGATGTACTTTGCCTATGGGGCTTCTGTGGCATTTCTCTTCTTAGACCTCTTTCTGGTGTTTCTCCTCCATCTTGAAACAAAGGCTCTCACCTCCCACTTCCTTCTAAACATAAAGCAATTTAAATAGCTCATAACACTGGGACACAAAGGGAGAGAAATTATGCCCACGTTATTCCCATCTGTCACCCTAGTTCTCTTTTCTTCCACAACGAAACGCTTAGAATGATTATTCACCCTCCACCTCCAGGCATTTTTGACCCACTCACATCCCATTCCACTCTCCAGTCTAGAACCTCCTCGTAAAGGTTCTCACAAAATTCTGAAGTTGCCCTTTGCCAAAATTCACATGGACATTTTTCAGGTCTGTGGCAACATGACTTACCTACGTGATGTGACACTATTAACTCCTCCCGTCTCAAACCCCACCATCTCCTGAGTCTCTGACATTCTCCCATGTGACCTTTTTCAAGACTTCTCTGGTCATTCTCGGTCTTTTCCATGGACAACACTTGCCCATTCATCTGCTAAATACCAACCACTTCCCAGGGTCCTCTTGAGTGCAGTTTGGTTGCCTGCACTTCAGAGTCCTATGCTCAGCCAATGTCTTGGCATTTGACAGGCACCACCCACTGAACACATGTTCAGAGCACATGGTGATGGGTTTCCCAAGGCAACATGCGTGGCATCTCCCACCTCTCTTTCTCATGAAGTCATAGGATCCTGTTTTCAAAACCTAAACCCAAGAGTCACTGTTAGTTCTTCCCTCATCACCCTCACCCTTTGGTTAATTATGCCTGTTTGATGCTCTAACTTCCCTCCCTTGCCTGTGTCTTTATTGCTGCTCTGCTCCAGGTAGAAGCTTTTCTTGAATGTCCATAGACTTCACGTTTCCTCCTGGCCTTCCTTTTAGGTTCCGCCTGTCTTCTAGGCTGTAGCTCATGCGGTCTTTCCAGAATCCACAGATGCGAGGTGAATGGGCATGAACTCGGAACTCCTTGGAATGGAGTCCATCAGCCTCGCCAACCTATTGTCTCAGCTCACCGCAGCCCCACCCACTCTGCACCCTAATAATCTCATGTGCGGTTGTTGGGAATGCTGGTAGGATTAAAGGGAGAGGATGACTTTACTCAGAACAAGTGGCCCGGAGACATTTAATAAAGTGGGGCTCTGCCTTCAGAACTCTTTTCTGCTCTCAGGATTTGAGTGTCAGTCATCTGAGCCCTGTCTCTGTCCTTCAGGACTGCACAGCAAACCTCCATGAACGTGGTTTGGTAAATATGGAAACTTTTCATATCCTGAGGAGACAGTGCTAACGTCTGAAGTAATATTTGGCCTGGGATGAGTGGCTGGGAACATTGGAGTACAGTGTAGGATTTAATCCCTGCCACGAACGGAGGAAAACCCTGGGCACTATTGAGATTGCATTTTATTTGCATGGACAGTGGTTTTATCTAGATGTTCCAAGGGATGAGTTAAGGCAGTTACTTTAAATTTTCAGACCTGCAGTGGAGCTAGAAGAGAGGAGAGATGAAAAGAGACAGGCAGGGATTTTAAAGCTTGAATTATCAAGATTTACTGCTTCTCATTGCCATGTCCCTGATGTGTTTTAACCACTGGTAATGTGTGTTGAAAGTAAACATTTATGAGTAGAGATTTGCGAATGATTTATAGAAGTGATATGTAGAAGTGATCTAAAGTTCTTGATAAAAATATCTTCCTCTGATTATATGAGGGGGCAGTTAGTTAAAATAAGTTATTTTAAATTTTTAACTGAGATATGTTTACTTACGCTGAAATACACAATTCTGAGGTTCAACAAGTTTTGACAAAAGCATCCCCACATGGCCCACACCCTGAGACCAGCACTCATATGCATTCTCCTAAGTTCTACATTGTGCCCTGGTAACCACCACTGTACTCTGTTTTTCTGAGTTCACTTTTTTTTTTAAGACTCCATATATACTGAGTAGCCAGATTATTATGATCTCTGAATGCATAATAATCTGGCCACTCAGTGTGTGTGTGTGATATACATATTTTTTTTTAGAGGCCAGGTGCATGAATTCCTGCATGGGTGGGGTCCAGCCAGCCTGGCCAGAGAGAGGAGACATGGGCAGTTGGCCAGCCTGCCTGCTGGTCAAACTCCTGGTCGAGGGGACAGTTTGCATATTAGCCTTTTATTATATAGGATATACACTGAGTGGACAGATTATTATGCATTCAGAGATCATAATTATCTTGCCACTCAGTGTAAAAGTGTTATTGTACAGTATTTGTCATTCTCAGTCTGACTTACCTCACTTAGCATAAAGCCCTCAAGGTCCAGATATGTTGTCGCAAATGGCAGTGTTCTCTTCTTTGTTATGGCTGAATACTGTTCCATTGTGTATATTCCACATATTTGTATTCATGCATCCATTGATGGATAAATACTAAGTGCAGGGGCCCATGATGACATACCTGGTCATGAATAGATTAGGGGTCATTTCCTGGAAGATCTGTACTAGGACCTATTCACTTTACAAACACCAATTGCACCAATTTAAGGGGGAGTCTTAAATTCACAATGAACTGTCCTCAAATATAAAACCAATTATCATTCTCATAGTTGCTGTATTAAATGGAATAAATTTAAATAATGAAAAGACATTCATTCATTCAACAAACACTTGTGGAGTTCTTACTGTGTGATAGGAGTACTTTGAAGATGACACTTAAAACTAGTAAGGTCTATCTCTCATTCCAAGTAGCATATAGGCAAGTGGGGGAGGTGGATGAAATAATTTATTATAATAAAGGTGTATTTATAAGGTGAACAAGAAACCCGAGGAGCTTTGAAATCTTTAAGGCAGTCATTTTTTTAAAGCCAAGTTGAAAGGTTGTCAGATCTCCAAAGCAGGTCCCTCTTGGAAGAGTCATCTGAGTCTTAACAGGTACACTTTATATTTGCGAAGCAACTCCCTGTACCTCTGGAACCAGGTGCCCTGATCTCCAGTCTGTGAGTTGAGGGTGGCCTTGTCCTATTTGCAGCAAAAGATTCGTCCCTGTCTAGGAGAAGGACGTGCGTTTTCTCTAGGAAGATCCTTCTCCTCCTTTTTCCAGAGTAAGTTTCCATGAGGTGGGTGTGTTTGGTTTAGCAGAGGAGAACTCCGCCGTGCCGTGTTGGTTTAGTGGTTGGAATATGACATAAAGTGAAAACCATAAGTTCAAAGTGTCTGGCTGTTTACAGGAATCCCGCCTCCAGAGAACTGGCATTTGAGTGCGAGATGACTCATCCGTGTTAACCCTTTGGAAAAACACTTCCCCGTGAAGTGTAACATGGGCTGTACATTTCCTGACAAAATTGTTCTCAGATAGCTGCATCAGCGTTTATTTAGTGAGATATATTTAGAAACCATTCAAGTTGCTTGAGTGCTGCCCCACGTTTTTGAGCAGAGCCAATGAGAAGAGAGCGTAGCCAGATGCCAGGTACTTTCCATGATGTCACTGCATCTGTGCCTTTGCAACCCCCATCAGCTCAGTTATCTCTGAGTCTGTGTTAATTGTAAATGCCAACCCAGGCATTCCTCCGATTCCCATTGCTTTGTGAAGCACGTGTCTGCATTATCTTCTGTGCTAAGAGAAGAAATGTCCAATGAAGACATGCTCATAAGGATAAATCTAGGGGTCTGGGAGTCTTACTAACAAAAACCAAAACTCAATAGACAATGGAAGGAAGAGTTTGGAAGATGGCTGCATCTAACCCATCGCCTTCATTCTGTTGCAGTGGACACTTATGTACATAATTCTCTGCCATCTTTCTCTCAGAGTTTAAGGCACACTTGTGGTCTTCTTTCAATAGATACACCCATCTTTCTATTTATTAACAAAAGAATGTATAACACACTATGTTAGGTGAGGTGCTCTGGGCAATATAAAAAATTATAAAATGTTTAAAAATATTGTTCCTTGAGCAGAAATTTATGATGAGATCACCAATAAGCAAACAAAAAATTCTTCCTTTAAAAGTAGTAAGTACCCACCCACCTTCTTGTCTTAGTCAATAAAATCTGTTATAACAACAACAAAAAATGCTGTAAACTGGGTGGCTTGTAAGAAAGCTGACATTTGTTTCTCACAGTTCTGGAACCTGGAAGTCCAAGATCAAGTCACCAGAGGATTCACAGTCTATGAATCCCTGTGTCCTCACCTGGAAGAAGGGACTGGCTAACTTCCTCTGGTCTCTCTTTTTATAAGGCACTAATATCGTCATGAGGACTCCACCCCTGTTGACCTAATTACCTCCCAATGTCCCCACCTCCTAATGCCTTCACCTTGGGGGTTAAGATTTCCATATATGGATTCCAGGCAGGACACAGACATTCAGACCAAAGCACCTCCCATCTTCAGACTGAGTAAAGCTGGTGTATAAAAGACCAGAGGAAGCAAAAAGACATATTTTTCATCCCCTTCGACATGTTAATGATCTTGGGAAAGAGTATCAATGAAACAGTACCCTTGGTATAATTGAGAAGTTCAAAAGTTGAAGCTATAACTCTCTTAGCCGAGCGAATGTTGGTAAGTGGCAAGACTTTTGCTCTATTAGGTCTGAGGAGAAGTAAATGCTTAATTACAGCAACCCTGTCTTCCTGCTAGGTTGGATATTTCTAAGTGGAAATAATTGCTCTGTTGAGTTTCTTGACGTGTTTGGATATATAAAAGTGAGCTCAGAAAGGAAAATGAGATTATGAGGGCAGAAGTTACAAAGCATGCTGTGCTTTTCTTGGTCTTGAATTTGCCCAACCTTACATAGATCTCAAGGGGCAGAGAAGACCCAGATTTGTACATGTAGGTTTTTAGGGAAATCACGGGCATATCTAGGACTCAAAACCAATGGTGGATTTGTGTTCCTCATGAAAATTTTATCGCAGCATCTGGTACTCTCCACGGCATGATCCAACTTTGTACTGCAAATAGTTCATCAAAACAAAATAAAACAAACAGGAAACTACAAAAAAATAAGTAAAAAATTTACTGTGTCCCACACTTTGCCTCTGAACATTCTTTTGTTAATAAACAGAAGCCTTTCATGAAGAAGAGACCCTGAAGAGGGGACAAGATACCAAGAAGACCCCCATGTCACTTGGTGGCCAGACCAGCCAAGTGTGTCTCTGGAGCAGGAATTGATTCTTGTGACCCCAGGCACCCCAGAGCCATGACCTGCTGGGCAGCAGGCACAGCCCCTGGGTGGGGATGCCCAGGAGGGAGGTGGCTCAGGACCCACCCTCAGGTGAGGCCACCGGGTAGCAGACATGGCATTGAAGACCAACCACAATTACTAGCTAGTCCTTCTGAACATTTATGACTTTGTGGGCTCTATGTGATTATTCATATTTGCCCAGAAGCTTAAAAGCCAGAAATGACTAAAAGGTGGCACATGAATCTGCTATTTCAAAATCTATGAGCCAGGTTGTTCCGAAAGCATTTCGTCAACTTCACTTTTCTTCTTGTTAATTTCTGACGGAGTTAGCAATGGCAAAATCCTGGGGGAGGCCAAGCTTGCCTCCAGGGCATCCTACTTCAAAGTGTTGAGAAATGTATAAACCTTCCCTTTAGCCGTGGCTCCCTCTTCGTGGATTTCTAGCCGAGTCCCTGCTTCCTATCAAAACTCAATATTCTAGACTTTTCCAGAGCGCTTGCTCCTAGCCTTTTCTCTGAATATTCCATTTCTGTGTGTTCTCACAGCCTTCTCTCTGTTGATGGATTGCTACCATAAACCTTTAATTTGTAAAAGGATTGTTGTTAGTCTTAGGTATTAATATCTGATTCCTCCTAAAAAAATTTTCAGGGAAAAAAACATCCTGACCACAGTGTTGGTTAGAAATGGAAAGATAAGACCTGGTGAAATTTAGGAGCAGAAGGAAGTTTGGGGACTGGGAGGAAATGTTAGTGGAAATGTTAGTTAGGTGAACCAATGGCTATCCACTCAGGAAAAATGGGTGCCTCCCCTTTCCCTCTCTCTTTCTCGTAATAACCTTCTGAAGTCAATAATTTACAGTTCATACTTTTAAACCTAGAGAATAAATTGCCAATCTGTTACAGAATACTTTCCAATGAACTTTGTTGACTGTGTAATTTAACATAAATAATAAGTTTAAGAAAGTGTAAAATGGCCGAAGCCGGTTTGGCTCAGTGGTAGAGTGTTGGTCTGCGGACTGAAAGGTCCTGGGTTCGATTCCGGTCAAGGGCATGTACATTGGTTGCGGGCACATCCCCGGAAGGGGTTGTGCAAGAGGCAGCTGGTCAATGTTTCTCTCTCATTGATGTTTCTAGCTCTCTACCTCTCTCCCTTCCTCTCTGTAAAATATCAATAAAAAATATATATTTAAAAAAAAGAAAGTGTAAAATGGTTAAATGATCATAAGCAGATCTTCATGAAACTAATTCCTTCTAGATTAGTTTATTTAAGCATGTAACACAAAGTAAGTTTCCTTATTTAGTAGTCAATCCTTACACAAAAATTTGCAGTCAATGGGTTTTCCTGGAGATTAAAAAAAATTCCTAATTATAGCTCCGAAAAATAAAGAAAAATAAAGAGATGATAGATAGATGATAGATAGATAGATAGATAGATAGATAGATGATAGATAAATGAATGTTCCCTAACTACCCAGCTAGTCATCACAGAATTTCAATCCTTAGAGGTAAGACATAAACTAGAATAAACTGAATTGTCATGTCACTACTGATGTGATTTTCTCCTTCTAGATCTGTTTCTGTGACATTTGTCATAGGAGAACCATAAACTAAAAAATATGCAGACTTCTATGAGAAAACGAACAGTGGGCTGCTTTTTACCTTGAGTGTGTTTGTTTTTTGTGGGTTTTTTGTTGTTGTTGTTGTTGTTGTTGTTAAATTAGCTATGGGATATATAGGATTATTTCTCTTCCGGAAAGAATGCTATTGCTATTCTAACCCCAAAGGACACGCTATGGATAAAACGTGAAAGCTACAATATTTTGTTTAGATATTATTATCATGACTAATGATCATTGTTTACTGTTACTTTGAAAAAATATTTTTCCTCTGAGTGCTTGCGTGTGTCTCATTTTCATTCTTTTATACGGAATGTTTCCATTTTGCCATCAAAAGGAAGGATTAGATCATTTACTCTCTAAATTGAGATTTGGAACATCATTGAGAAGAAAATACTTTGAAAACCTCAGGGAAACCGAATGATAGCTGTAGTCATAGCTCTTTTCCTTGAGCTTGAAGTGAAGCAGTGCAGATCTCAGGGTCCCCATGAAAATCCAGAAGTTATTACTAGAAAAACCTACCACCCCCCTGCACACGCCCCACTGCAGCATTGACTGAAAGTAAATATTTGTTTATTCAGTAATTTATTTAAAATCTACTAAAAATAGGAACTTGGGTTTTCGAGCAGAGTTTTGGTTTTATTAAACCAACTCCCATCTGGCCACAAACTTCTTTGTACCTACTTAAAGTACATTCCCAAAAAAAGATGAAAAAGAAGTTTTGTTTTTGCAAGTCCACCCATTTAGGGAAACCCTGATGCAACCTAAACTGAAATGTTACGTTCTTACTGGTGAAAAAAAAAGTATTTACAATTCTAGAACGGCTCCTGGTGCATTCAGTTTTTGGTAATTGATACAGCTTTGAGGACGCTCCATTTGGTCCAGGTGATGGTTATCAATGCCACTTCATCCATTACTCTTCTAGCAGAATCTCACATTTGTGCCTGAGAATACCTTTGACTTCCATGGACATCCTAAGACCAGTAAGAGAAAATGGTTTTGTCTTCTCACTAAAATAATGATGGTTTCTGGACTGATAAAATTTGATTCTTCAGATCATAGAAAAGGTTGAGGGGAGGAAGGAGAGACACTGAGCATCTTGCTCATTATGTACCTTCTAGAGCAGGGGTGGGCAAACTTTTTGACTCGAGGGCCACAATGGGTTCTTAAACTGGACTGGAGGGCCGGAACCAAAGCAACCTGACCATGCTGGCACTCTCATCTTGGGCTGCTGGTGAAGGAGCGGAAGGGAGAGCAAGAGAACCCTCCGCTCTTTCGGCTCCGCGGGCCGGATAGAATAGATGAATGGGCCAGATCCGCCCCATGGGCCATAGTTTGTTCATGGCTGTTCTAGAAGCAGTAAGATTTTTAATACGGCAGGCTATCACGCTGGGTAATCAATCAGTGGCAAGAGTGATTTCTCTGTATATTACACCAGCCTACCCTTAAAATGACATGTTCATAAAAGTAGAACCTGAATCAAGTTGCCAGAAGGTGGCCCTTTGGAGGGAATTTTGATCATCAAGCCCTGGAAAGGAAAATTAAAGCTACACTCCTGCTCTGGTCCCTCTAACAGCAGGTTATATGCTGCTTTTCTGATATTCTACTGGTATGTATTCTGCACGGAGGCCTGAATTCCAGTTATGGGCTTAAAAAGGCAGCTGAGTAGACAGAAAACCCAAGGTGTCTTCTCCCTACAAAAGACCCACGTTGTTAGGCTTCTCCCATAGCTTATCTCCGCTCCATTTTCTCATGATGGTCCCCTCTCACTCACAGCCCCTACCTGAACTTCACAAGCTCTGAGTCAAGGTTTTCCATCTCGCTTTGCAGAATCTCAGTGCCTTCAACCAGAGAACCGAGGCCTTTCGCTGGTCTACATTCCCTTCCCATGCTGTCTCATGACTACAAATGGCAGTCGGATGTCTGTCTCTTGTTGACCTGGCTCCCTGGAAGTCTGATGGGATTCTGTGGGAAGGTAGCCGAGGGAGGAGGAGGGCCGATTAAGCCATCGCTTACCTTGATTTAGTAGTCAGCAGCTTAAACTGATGCTTTATCAACTCCTAGGTTCAAACCCTGGCTGGAAACGGAGTTATTTATCAAGAAGGATTAGAAAATGCAGAGGGCCCATAAATTTACCAGACTGATTCTTGTTATCTCCAGAGATTTTCCTGTCACTTAAAAATGATGTCTGGGGTACAATTTGCATCGAAAATGGCCTTGGAAAGAGGCAAAAGGCCAGCATTTCAAACTAATGAATCCTCAGGTTACAGAGACATGCTCCCAGCCAAATAAAGCAAACCACATTCCACCATATTCCATCGGACCTCACCAAGATCAGTGGCAACCTTGCTGGTGGACTTGAGCTTCTTTCTTCCAAGAGAAATGCTATTTACTCTTCCCCCACCCCCACTAAGAAAAAAAAACTCATATTAAGTAGAAGTCAAGGTGCCACGAAGAAAAACAGAATAACAGGATGATATATCAAGTAAATGTGGTTTCTCATTTCAGCTATCCCACCAAATCGCTCTGTGAACATATACAAGTCTCATTCTCAACATGAGCTTTCATTTTGCCATTTATAAAATGAAATATCCAGTATCCTTTCTGTACTTTAATATATATATATATATATATATATATATATATATATATATATATATATTCTTTAATAGATTTCCGAAAGAGGAAGGGAGAGGGAGAGAGATAGAAACATAGATGATGAGAGAGAATCATTAATCAATTGTCTGCCTCCTGCAAGCCCCCTAATGGGCTTCAAGCCCGCAACCTAGGCATGTGGCCCTGACCGAATCCAACCATTAACCTCCAGGTTCATAGGTCAATGCTCAACCACTGGCCAGGCCCCCATCTGAACTCTTATTGTACAAGGTCTTTTCTTACTCTTTCAAGGTTGTACCAATCCATGATTTTACAAAAATGTTATGACTGGTGATGTTTTTACTGAAATAACCTGTCCAATCTCCCTTCCTTCATGGTACGAAAATGGGTATTCGATGTCTTCAATCTCTTAAAAACATGGTTGTTTTTATTTTTTTTTTTGTGGGCATCATGTCCTCTTCATTCCCACCACAGATCACTGGAAAGCTGTGTCTGAGATATCCCATGATGGCGCCCCCTCCCCCCCCCCAATGCGTGTGTTTATGCATGTGTACACTATTTGCTAAATACACATCTCCAAGAAGTACTTCTAAAAGAGAAAGTGTGTATTCTAGTCATTTGACATTATTTGGATAACATTGTTATAAGTTCATGCTAGAGTATGAGTCCCAAGATTGTTGAGGATAAAATAGGTGCTGGTTCTGACAAGATTCATTGAGAGATAAGGGATGTTGCTGCCTGGATGGATGTCCACTATGTTAATGGACAAAATATTAGGTCGAATCTGGCATGCGCTAGAACCTATTCTAACTGGAGGACACAGTTTTTTCACACGCAAAACTTGACTAGAAGGGTGCTTTTTAAAAATAACATTTTATAAATGACAATATGTGTATTGGTTCCAGTAACTTAATGTTTACTCAGCTTCATCCTCCTTAGGGAAACCTAGAGAGATGTCAAGTCTTATCATCTGAAAATCCCAAAGGACTATAGACCATGTAAAAGTAACATAAATCCTCTGTGAGTTTGTTTGTAAGATGTATTATTGGGCATTTCCAAGTCACCAATAAGAGACCCCAGGATAGAAATACAAGTGCTCTTCAAAAGATTCAAGGAAAAGCAAATAAGTTCAGGAATGTTTTCTGCAACAAAAAATTATCTGGAACCCAGTATTTTCCGAGTTCCTGCTTACCTCGTAGCCCTCACCTGGTAAAAGCCAACCTGCTAGTCAGTGTTCCCTCTTAGAACTAGCCCAAATGAGACCTTAAACAAAAGTACTGTATGATCATTTTGCATTTTTCCAAAGTCATCAACGTTGACCTTGTTGTGTCACCTGAGTGAACTTATATGCCCTCATCAACTTTCCCACTGGGAGGTGTTCTTTTTCCATGGGACAATCAGATCTTATAAGGGTTTGAGTTACTGTCATCACCAATTTGCTATTCATCGCCTGTACTTGCTATTTTGATACCTGCTAAAATTCAGTTAGAGTTTTGCTATGTAGTGCCACCAACAGCTCTTCATAGGAGTCATCAGCCAGGTAGCCAGAACTTTGCTGTGTTCTCAGGGGTTTGATTCTCAAAGGGCCAGCTAGTCTAGACATCACTCTCTAGCAATAAGGTTTCAGTAACAGTCCTTTCTCTTTTTTTCTTCAGTAACTATTCTTGTAGAGAAACAGTTTTCTCCATATTTTCTATTTTACATAATATGCAATCCTTTCTACTTGTTTCACATAAAGTTCTGACAATGAACTCAGCAAATTTGATATCCCAATATACTATACCCTTAAACATTGTTAAAATACGATATGAATATAAACCAACTTTGAATGCACATAATTCTTGAGTTAAGGCTGGCGGAAGTTTTTAGTGAACTAGCCAGAGGCCATTCATCTGCAGGGTGGGGAACCTTTTTTTCTGCCAAGAGCCATTTGGATATTTATAACCTCATTTGGAGGCCTTACAAAATTATCATCCTGAAAATTAGCCTGCTGTATTTGGTCAAAAGTTTACTTAACTTACCCCTAAAGCCATATCTTGACAGGACCAGACCAGATGATTTTGCGGGCCTTACATGGCCCTCAGACTGGACATTCCCCACCCCTGACTAGAGAAAAACTTGACACTTAGGGTCCAAGGCAGTGGTCTAACTCCTCTGATTCTAGAATTATCTCTCTACTGGATAGGATGTTCAAAAGTCAGAAAATATTATCTGAGAATGAGACTCCGGTTTGGGGACAGGACTAGAGGGAACCTCAGAGTTGTTTGGATGGCAGTAGCCACCTGCCTGAGACAGCATTTTCACTTTTACTGGAAGAAAGAAAAATTCTAATGATGAAAGTGTAGGCTAGATAAGAATGTAGACTTCAAATGCTACAGTGCTTCCTTCAATTTCAAAGTGTAAACAGCACTTCGTCCACTTACCTGCCTGATTCTAATATATTATTCCAAGATAAGATGGAACTCTAAGGGATAATTGGAATTTGAGGACTACGGATGTAAGATTCTGCAACTCTTCTCATGCTGTTTATTTTATGCTAGTTCCCAGGTCTATAAAATGCCAATCTTAACGTGTTTTAGAATCTGTATTTTAACAGAACGGATGCCCAAAGCTCATCCCAGATTCAGAATTTCCCATCTCTAATAATGCCCACAACTCAACCCACTCAGTTGAAATTCACATGCTCAGTTCATACTTCAATTAGGGAGTCACAAAGCCCCTTGTTCCTGGTTCCTTAACACTGTCAACAAATTCCTACTATTTTTTTTTATCATGTTGTACCATCAGCATTTATTTTATGCCTGTGTTTTCAATGAGAACTACATTGATTGGGATAGGGATCTTTCACTGAATGTTCATTGATTGGCTCATTCACCAATGATTTTGCAGGCCTTTTGCATCATAGGGAAATAAAGATCATTAAAATCTTACCAACAAAGTACAATAATAGCTGTCAAGTTCTAGCCATTTATCAACAGTTTCCTAAATGAACAAAGGAAGGAACAGAAAAGTGAGGGAATTCATTACTTGCTCCAAAATGCTGTGGACAGCTGTTTCCCCAGGCCTGGGACACGGTAGATAATTATAACTATTTCTTCAATGGTATTGAATAAACGAAGAATAACTTATTAAGAGACTTCCACTCAAAAGCCATCTTCTTCTCCTTATGCATTTTTTTCTCTCTTCCTTTCTCTCCTCTTCCTCCTCTTTCTTTGCCATGGTCCTCCTTACTTGGACCATTTTTGTGGATATCACATTCAACATCAACTTCACATTATCAACAAACAATCGCAGAGGACAATTTTTGCTCATTTAGGTGTTGTTGTTTTTTTTTTAATAGAGTGTATTGATGTCATTCTGTTCTACTGCGATATGAAAAGGAAGTGTCTGGTTACCATTGTAAATTCCGTTGGGTATTTGATCACTAACACGTAGCCCTGCACATTTTCTCAGCGACCATTTTTCTGCTCCAAAGCAGGTCATTAAACTGCTCCCAGGCAGAAAGAGCGTGGACCAGCACAGCAGGGCACCTTTGTAATAAGACCTTGTAAATGGAAAGTCCTGGATGCCTTTCCCGCTGTGAGAACCCGCTGAGTCTGGTTCCTTTTAATGTTGCATTAATAGGCTCTTCAGACCCAGTTAATTAAAGACAGTATATCTTGGTGGACTCTCATTGCCGAGGGGGATCCTATGCATGGCAGCTCTTAAAAAAAAAACAACAAAACAAAACAAAAAAACAACAACACAGAAAACGGGTCTTATCTTTAAGGGATGTTTACAAAAGTTGACCTTGGTCATTCGACAGTTTGGTTCAGGCGCTCACATCTCCAAGCACAGTTTCCATCTTATGGATGGGACCGTGGACCTGAAATGGCCTGCATTGAGAATTCTATCACGGGCTTGACTTCATACGTGTTTCTCACAACAAAGTCAGACAGGAGGGCCATCTAGCTGTGATTCACCAAGCCCATTTGTTAAATTCCTGCTGGTTCAAGGAAAGGCTTCTAATTGCGAATATCAGGGCCCTGCAGTTACACATTGGGGGCCCTGCTGGGAAACTGAGACCTTCCTGGAAGAGGCGTCATTAAAACTCAGAGTCAGTGGAGGTAGTTAATCACTCAATTAGACTCTCATTATCATCTGCCCGCATCAAATGGGCTTCCCGCAGTCCTGGAGGGGCTGCAGGCAGTCCCTCTGACAGGTGATCTCTTCAAACACAATGGCCACCACAGGCCTTGGGGAGGCGATCAGCATGACACGGGCGGCCTGTATCTAAGCCAAAGCAGATGCCAGGGGAGTCTGGACAGCCTTAGCCCCTGAGATCAAAGGCAGGGAAACAGCTGATCCCAGACTGGCTGGTGTCAGCCTGGTGTTTCCTCTGTCAGAGGGGGATGGAGAGCCAACTTATTGATTGCTGCCACCTTAGTCGCCTGGGGGAACATGCAGGAGGAATGCGGGCCTTTGGAGGCCATCACAGCCCAGATAGTAAGAATCCACTAGCCTTCCATTCAGAAGAGGCCTGCCGGAGGATATCCAGGGTGAACTTGTCATTTTCCCACCAGACGGTGGTATGCAAAGCAGGTAAAAGCAGCAGTGGGTCTAGTGGAAGACATGGCCTTGACCTGTTGAAATGGTTTTCACATGCAGAGCTGACCTACCTGAGGGGAGATTGTTTGCTGGGGAATGGGGTTACCCAATGAGGCTGCCATGGGCACAGCACAGAACAGATGGAATGCTATGGAACATGCTACACGCTGCATTTCTAAAATATTGGAAGCGTATGAAGATATGGGTGCTAACTCTGTCCTGACATAACATTCTAGTCCTTTCCCTAAAGAGTCCAACACACCAAAATGTAATGCACAGAGCCTGGAAAGTCCCCGGGAGAAACTTCCAGAAGGATTTCTGGATATTCAGAATAGAATTTGTCAGATTGGTCTTTATTCATTACTAATGATCACAAGTGAAGTGAAAATACCGCCTACTGACAGTGTCTTCCAAGTAGTTTCTCTGAACTAGCACTCATTCATCCATTCATAATTGGATTCTCTGCAAGAGCCAAACACCCAACAGCTCTAGTGATTAAATCCCGTTAATTAGTCAGCAATAAGTTTCACAATTGAACCTTTTACCAGGAAAGGAGGAAAACATCTTCTCTGCTTTTTGGAAAGTGTCCCTTTTCTCAGAATTTAATTCCATAATAGACTATCTTGGTAAACAGGCTGAGTTGACTTTATTTTACTTATTCTGCCCCTTCAAAAAATGTTAATTATTTTTCAGTTGTTCCTTTAGCTTGTACATTGTTTTGCTGAAAGGTTTTTTTTTGTTTTTTTTTTGTTTTTTTAAATACCTGTCAAACCAAGCGCTCAAGGGCCTTTTTCTTGTGTGTTTTGTGTTTTGCAAAATAACTTGTTAACAGATTTATTGCCAAGAAATGTGAGAAATGCTAATCCATTTTTAATAACCTTTTAATTTAGAATACTGTTAGATTTCCAGAAAAATCATGGGGCTAGCATAGAGTTCACATACCATTTCCCCTCTTATTAACATCTTGCATTGCTATTTTGTATTTGTCACACTAATGAACCAATAGCAATAGATTATAATTAAAAGTAAAGTCCAAACTTTATTCATATTTCCTCACTTTTTACTAATGTCCTTTATATTCTAGGATTCCACCCAATATTCTATGCACCATACTTTCAGTTGTCATGACATTTTCTTTGAAAAAGAGAGAGAGAGAGAGAGAGAGAGAGAGAGAGAAAGAGAGAGAGAGAGATTTGTTGTTCTACTCATTTATGTAGTCATTGGTTGATTCTCGTATGCGCCCTGACTGAGGACTGAATCCAAAACCTTGGCATATCAGGACAATGCTCTAACCAACTGAGATACCTTGCCTGGGCCATTTGTCATGACGTCATAGGCTCCTCTTGGTTGTGGCAGCTTCCCTTAATCATTTGAGTAGTGCAAGTCAGCAGGTGGTAGAATGCCCCTCAACTGGTATTTGGCTAGAGTTGTGTGTTTGTTTGCTTGCTTATTTTCACTGTATTTTTTTTTAGACTGGGGTCATAGGTTTGGGGCAGGGGCATCACAGAAGCAAAGAACCATTTGCATCCCATCATATCAAGGGTATATTCTATCAATATAATGCATAGAAGAGTTGGCTACTGTGCAGTTATTCACTTATTAAAGGATCTGTTTGTACCAGTGTGCGCTCATGGGTGTGCCTTTTATACCGTGCAATATTATCCAGTACTGTCAACCAGGATGCAGTGCGAAAAGGACTATTCTTTTGCATCCTATTGATAATAGGTATTAGTAAGGAGTAAATTATAACAGGTGAATAAAACGCCTGCACTGGGTCTGTTTCTTTGGTCCTGGGAGACAGGGTTCAATAAAAGCCTATATGAAGAGCCCCCATGATCATAAATGAAAGTGCATACAGAATGGCATAGTGGTGAGAGCAAAGCTCTCAGTCTCAGGCTGCCTTTCTCTAAGGCAGGAGTGGGGAACCTTTTTTCTGCCATCGGCCATGTGGATATCTATAACATCCTCCCTGAGCCATACAAAGCCACCAACTTAAAAATTAGCCTGCTCTATTTGGTCACACATTTCAGTAACTTACCCCTAATGCCTTGGCAGCGCCAGACCCAATGATTTTGTGGGTCTTATACAGCTTGCAGGTCGGACATTCCCAGTCCTGCTCTCTAACATGATTATCTTCTGCTTTCTTAGCTGGGTGACAGTGAGCGAACTGAGTCCAACTTCCTCCTCTGTAAAACAGGTGAGACTGAGCACTCTCTCCCGAATGGGACTGTGAGGCGGCGACTTTAGTTAATGCACATAGCCTTGCGATGCACGGCTGTCAGGGAAGGAGTGCCACATCACCATTTATTAGCGTTTCTATTAGCATGGCATTCGAGAAGCATCGCGCCTTCCACTCCCTATCATTCGCTGGTAGCTTGTGGCGTGGGCACCTCTGACCCTTCTCCCGTTAGGTATCTGGTGTCTGGTCTGTAGACACCCGGATAGTCTCTGCCTCTCGGAGCTGTTTTTCTCTCCTGCGGCTAACGGTGAGCCCAGTGGCTGCGGCGCCGGGGGAGTGCGGCAGGGAGCACGGGGCTTGTTCCTAGCCAAGACTCCCTGCCGGCCTGCCAGGAGGGGCCGGGCGGGGGCCGCTGCCGGGCAGTGATGTATGACAAATGACTTGTTGCTGCAATGGATCATCAGAGCCTGGCTGCTCTGGTGACACGTCCCAGTCATACATCATCCGAGCAGTGCCCGGCAGGAGCGGCGGCCGGGAAACCACCCTGCCCCATAAATTTCCACGCAGCCAAATGTGAGAGCTGTGATTTTCTTTTCTTTTAAAGCCGAAGATTGACACTCCCACGAGGTGGGACAGAGGAGGCTTTCATGTGACCCAGGGGCTGGCCGAAGACCCCAAGGCACTGAGGTCCCCTCTGCGTACACACGACCATCATTCCTGCACAGGGGATGCAGGGGACCCAGGGACCTTGGTTGGATGTGAGCAGACCATCTCCATGTCTGACCTGGCTGGTCATCCCTGTGATAGAGAGATGTCCAGTATTCACCTGTGAAAATGGTCTAAGGCCTGGAGCCACTTTGTTATTCATCCACTATCAGCTGTTGAGGGTGCATTAAGGTTTGCTGTAATCGGTTCAGGGTTCTTGGTAGTTTGTGTCTCAATGGAAGTGGGTGTACAAATCTAATGAGTTGTTTTTTTGTTTTTAAAAAATATATATTTTATTGATTTTTTACAGAGAGGAAGAGAGAGGGATAGAGAGTTAGAAACATCGATGAGAGAGAATCATCAATCAGCTGCTTCTTGCACACCCCCAGCTGGGGATGTGCCCACAACCAATGTACATGCCCTTGACCAGAATCGAACCCGGGACCTTTCAGTCCGCAGGCCGATGCTCTACCGCTGAGCCAAACCGGTTTCAGCTGAGTTGGGGTTTTTTTTTAAGTCAAAATAGCAATTCCTATATTGGTTTTTGGGATCCAACAGTGAATAAGGCATTCTAACAGCTTGCATTCTGGTTGGGTTTAAGAAGAGATACTAAATGAGTAAGAAATTCCCAACTACTGATAAGTACCATTCAGAAAGAAAAACGAATAAAACAACACCAGGGTAAAGTGATGCAGATCAGTTGTCCATGGTAGCTGAGGTGGTCAGGAAAGGCATCCTAAGGAGGATAATTATAAGAAGAGGAAAAGTTTCCATATTTTTAAATATATTTTCACTGATTTCAGAGAGGAAGGGAGCGGGGAGAGAGAGATAGAAACATCAATGATGAAAGAGAATCATTGATCAGCTGCCTTCTGCATGCCCCCTACTAGGTATCAAGCTGGAAAATTCAGGCATGTGCCCTTGACCTCAGTAGATCCTGGGACCCTTCAGTCCACAAACCAGCTAGGGCAAGTTTCCATAATTTAAAGGGGTAGAAGTCACAGGTGGTGGAGATACAGGTGGGTGGGTAGATGTGGCTGTAGTAAGATAAAGCAATTCTTTCTGGATTGGACCTATTTTCTTTATAAAGTATGAATCAAGTCTTCTTCTGAGAATAAGGAGTGAAGGTGTTGAAGATTTCAGGAGAAAGGCAGTGGAGAAATGTTATCTTTGGCAAGGCAAATAAAATTATACAATGCTAAAATAATATATCTCTAGGTTGGGGTTTATTTGCGACTATGACTTTGTCACTTGGGAACTTCATGGAGGGTTCAGATACTCAGATCCAGGCACTGAGTAAGTGGTCGATTGGGGTAATGTGAATTAGGCATCGCTGGGCATAAATCCCATGGTATTGGGTAGATTAAGAAGAGAAATGAAGACATGGATGCAGAGAGATTTTGATGGATAATGAACACGCAATGCATAATTCTTTCCATTGTAAATATATTTTCCTAATTCACACCTACGTAAAAAGAAGTAAGTAACAATAAACTCGATCCTCTTAAATCATTTACTTCAATTCGATTGTAAAAGGCACTCATGTAAATATCCTAAAACCCTGAAATCTGTGTGAGCCTGTTTCTTGGTTTGTAGGAATAACTCCCTTCTACGCTGTGTAAGAGACTCTGATGTAAACGAGGGAGAGAGAGACAGAAAGACAGAGATAAAATATACACACAGAGACAAAGACAGACAGAGAAGGTGCCCTCTCATTAGAAAAATACGCCTAAAAGATTGGAAGCAATCCCTGTGTGCTATGGATGCAATCCCAACCATCTCCCGGCTAACATGAAAAATGTGAAGACATCCATCTAGCTGGCTGGAAAAAACTCTCCGGGGCCACTTTTTTTTCTGAGGTGGTACCTGTGTGGTTTCACTGAATCGTTTTTTTAGCAGATGATGTTGGAAATTCAGGGCAAAGGCGCCAAGGGTTTCTTAGAAACGTATTTCATGGTACAGTATCAAGGGACGGCATTTATGTGGGATAGGCTTCCACGGGAGACTTGAGATGCTGTAAGGTGATTTTGTTATTTTTTCTCCGCATAATGTTAATGGACCTAAATTAATCAGGAACCCAAAATTAACATGCCACCAAAAGTGAAGCGGAAATACCTTAGTGTTTCTCTCCTTTGCAAAATTCTCGGGGAATTGGCTCCGAAAAAGCTTGCTGCCACCTATCAAAGGGGCCAGTGTGCTAACTCTGCTCCTCACTCCCACGTGTAGCTTTTTCCTCCTTCTGCTTTCCTCCCTCTGTTCAGTCTCTCCTAAAGAAGCACTGCAGAAACGTAAAGAAGCAAAATTTGAACATTTACGAAATAAATGAGTCCGCAAATAAGGCTCCAGTAGTCAGAGAACGGAGCTGATACTTGAGGGGAAAGGAAAGAAGGGTCTCTTTCCCAAGAGAAATGAAAAGGCCAAGTTTCCTTTAAGCAGGCGCACAGAATGGAAGCAGCAGTGTCTTCTTTGCCACCCTTCATTGCCCTCTGCGTACACTCACTTAGGTCTCTAGGACAGTGCTGCTCAGAAGGAAGCCACAGTGCTCTCTTGGGAGTGGTTGTAGCATGCAGTGACTCTTCTCGGTAGAAGTGAGGATCAGGTTGGGCGGTAGAAAAATCATAAAGAGGAATTATAATGACTTGGATTTGGGAGTTGGGCTCACGTGTTTGCAGATGTCTGACCACATGGCACAGCTGGGTGGCCATCAGAATAGTAAGCTCACCCTTCACTACTTGGCTGCCCTGGTAGCCTCTGTGACTGGCATTATTTTTCCCTAATAAATTCCCAACTTTCAGGATTCTGCTCTTAGGGATCTTCCTATGGACCTCCTTTCAAACTCTCCGTCAAGTTCCAGTTACCCACTGGATTGCCTGAGCAGCTGAGACTCACTACACGGCGGGCTGCTTCCCCCATAGTAAGCCTTTCCTACATGAGGAGGGTCCAGTGAATATAATAAACCCTGCTTGGACACACATCTCAGAGAGAGCTTTTCTCATCAGAGCAGCGTTGTGTCCCAGTCACAGGAGGTCATGCTGGGCCTTGTCATTACCGTGCTATCCCAATGGGAGTCTTACTCTCTATTCTACACCTGTAATTCTACACACCTGCTTCAGATCACATACAGATCAAAATACATGGGTGGACAACAGAGAACGGAGTCAAGAAAACAGCTTCTTATTTCTCTTAGCATGAGTTTGTGTTTTACTATTTAAGTCCTCTTAATTCAGCCAGAAATAGTTTGTACTTGGACAATAAAAGTCTAATAACAGCTCAGTCAGATACATATTGTGTTCATAAAAGTTGGTCCTTGGGATTTTTAGGGTGATGAAAAATTCACATATATACAGATCAACATTCCATAATGCAACTCATGCAACAACATGACTGCCGATCCAGAGCATTTCTGGTATCTCCATGTCCTTGTAAAAGATAGAAAGATGAAAGAGAGAAAAATTTAAAAGGTCTCTTACATGCAACCACATTCAGCCACACTTAAGCTTTTCCTGAAATGTGAGAATCCAATAACAACAACAACAACAACAACAACAATAAATAAGCTAAGAAAGATACCTTCTAACAGCACTACTGCTACTCAGATTAAACCAACAACAGGTGATTGGATTTCACTTGTATCATTAAATTACTGGCATTTGCTTAGACAACAATCCAGTACTTATTAAGAAGTGTCATTAAGTCATTGATCATGTTGACCTCCTAGGGCATCTACTTCCTTAAGACTTCCTTCCATAAGAGGGAGAGATTGCTTTGTGTGTGTGTGTGTGTGTGTGTGTGTGTGTGTGTGTGTGTGTGTGTAGGAGAGAGAGGAGAGGGGAGCAGAGCATACTCCTCAGTAAAGTTATACATGAAGGGTGGAATCATAGGCTTCTGGTGATTCTTTTGCTTCCAACTGCATTGGGGACACAAAGAAATTCAAAGGAACAGCACCATTGTCAGAGCAGATTTCTCTTCCTTGCAGAGAAGAGGTCACCAATTATTGACCTTGACTGATTGTTTGGCTGTGTCTGAATCAAAGAGAGGAGCGAGGGAGGGTTATTCTAAATCCATGTGGATGAAGTTCTTCCATTCCCTCAAGTTTAAAAAGAAAACAGGGTTTGTGACAAACTTGGGCAGCCTGTGACATGGGGACCCTTTTGAAATGCATTTCTGTTGTATGTGCTGTTGTATTTGCAGTGGTAGCAGTGACAGTAACTGTGATCATTAGAACAGGTCTTCTTTCATATTCTGATATGCAGCAATTAGCAGAGTCAGGGCATAAAGTTATTGAGCATGTGCTACCCACACTAACAGGCCTAGGACAGAACCAATCTCATGGGCCTGTCCAGTCCATCCTCATCTCTGGATAAAAGTTTGTTCTGGTTGCCCCAGCCCACTAAGGTTTAATTTTTACCCCTCACTTAATGGAATGCAGACCACCTTCTGATGTCCATTGCCCACTATTGTATTCAGTGCCTGGTTTATTTTTTCTCTTGCTATAATCTGGCTACTGAGACTTGCAAGCAAATTCTGTGAACATTCAAAGCTATAAAAACCCGATATGACCATAGACTATATTGGGGGAAAGTCATTTTCTCCCAAAACATTAGCTTTTGCAATAATGGGAATTCATCCAATGAAACCTACTTATCCACTTCATGGTATTATCACAATGCCTTTTAATTCCCCTTTGTACCATGCATGTTCTATGGAAGTTCAAGTCTTCCTCCATGTTATCTGTAGACATTTTGCTTTTGGAACTCATAACTTTAATAAATTATAAGAGAAGGGGCCTGATCAGTGACTCTAAACCTGTGCCCTAGCAGCTTTTGTTAGTTTGTTTTGCTCCGTTGGTCTTACACATAGTAGTTCTGGGTAGAATAAAGGCAAAGGTTCAATAAGTAAAGGCATATTTAAAGGCGATACTCATTTTTAAAAAGTATCATCTTCCTCCTTTCTTCTTCCTCTCTTGTCTTTCCGACAGAGCTGTCTTAGAGCCAAGGCTGCAGGTCATGTAATCAGGGATTTCTATGAAGATTCAGTTGTTTAATACATTGACTTTAAGAGTTGAACCAGAAAAAAATACCATTGCCTGTGCGTGGCAGGAAAAGATATTGAGCGTCCAAGATACGTCGAGCAGAGGCTCCTCTGCACGGCTGAATGTGAAAGAGAAGTGCGCCTGTGTGCCCGCAGTGGCCTCCTCCTTCCCGGTCTCCCCGGCTCCAGCTCTTCCTGTGTCCCGCCTGTCCCACGTTCTCCTGCCAGAATAAACTTCCCGGTGGCGTGGAGAACCCGCCCCGAGTCTAAACCATGTCTAGGCATGTCCTTTCGGCTGATGGACAGTTATGACAAGACATTTATCTGTGAGAGGGCTCAGGGAGTCTTCGGGGAGAAACTCATCTTGAGGGGAGAAGGGAGTTAAAAGTAAAGCTTGATCAAGTCATAAAACCTGAGTTGTCAGAGGTGAGTGATGGTTCTGAGTTCAGCCAGGAGCCTAGGATTATTCCCCTGGAGTTGGAGTCTTCATCCCAAAGCCAGTTGAAGGGCTAATGCTAGAAGGCATCTTTTACTAAAAGCTCTGTAGACCCTCAAAGGCAAACAGTCATTTATGGGTATCCTGGAAATTGGGGGTAGAGGGGTGGTAACACACAAAGGGGAACAGTTTACCCACCCTCCTTTCTCTGTGGTCCTTGGTGGACTTTGAAACCAAGTATGCCCCAGTGTCTGTTTATATTTTCCTGCAAAGCAGGGCTGGCTGTCAGAATAACTTTATTCTGGGGGCAGGGGGACTCAGGAAGCAGCCCCAAGCCCCTCCTTTGGGGCTAGCACTGCACAGAGACACCCTCTGGGCATTAACCACATGGGTTGTGAGCATGTCTGAGAGGCATTTATCAGCATCTTGGGGAACATCTCCCACATGAGCATCAGCATCTAAAGTTTAGGTGGAGCTCAAGTAGCTTAGGTGTGGGGGAAAAGAAATCGGAGGATTTATATTTTAAAAGTCCTTAAATCCTGTGGGGAATTTCAGGGAAAAAAATGCTATCATCGCAATAGCTATGAAAGAAATGTTCATATTTTGCCATATTTCCTCAAGATACCAATTTTCCCCATAAGTAATTACCATCAACAAGTTGGTATATGCGACTCCTTAAAAAAAATACTTAATGCTTTTTTTAAACTAAAAGGCACGACTTTCAAAAGTATTTTTACTTTCATATTTGAAAACTTTTTGATCTGGTTCTTTCATTTAAAATGTACATCTTGCCATCGTTTTAATGCACTGTCATTAATTTATGCCCTTGAGACATTGAAATGTTGACTAGAGGCCTGGTGCACAAAAATTCTTGTACTCAGTGGGTTCCTCACCCCGGCCTGGGTCCTCTCCTAGTTCGGGATTCCTTAGGGATGTCTGACTGCCAGCTTAGCGCTGCTGAAGAGGCGGGAGAGGCTCCTGCCACCACTGCACTCACCTGGCTCATGGATGAGCCAAATTCCCCCTTTGGGAGCGCACTGACCACCAGGGGTAGTTCCCGCATTGAGTGTCTGCCTCCTGGAGGTCAGTGCATACCATAGCAACTGGTCATTCCACCCTTAGGGTCAGTTTGCATATTGCCCTTTTATTTTATAGGGTATATAGAATTTGAACAATTTTTTTAATACTCACCAGAAGTTATCGACTGATTCACCCATATGCACCCCAACCAGGGATGGAACCCACAACCAAGGTATGTGCTGTGATGAGGAATCAAGCAGAGCCTGCAGCCTTTCGATGTATGGGATGATTCTCCAACCGACTGAGCCAATTTTTACACACAGGTTCATGGTATACTCCCCATGTTCAAAATATTCCTAGCCAAAACCGGTTTGGCTCAGTGGATAGAGTATCAGTCTGCAGACTGAAAGGTCCCAGGTTCGATTCTGGTCAAGGGCATGTACATCGGTTGCGGACACAACTCTGGTAGTGGGTGTGCAGGAGGCAGCTGGTCAATGATACTCTCTCATTGATGTTACTAGCTATCTAGCTTCCTTCTTCTCTGTGAAAAAATCAAAAAAATATACTTAAAAAAAGAAAAGAAACTGCTATCCTATATGAAATGGAGCCCATACCACTCAGCCTAGCATTCGAATTGGCCAGGAAGCCACTGTCCGACTTTGCTCCGTGGCTCCTCTTCTTCCCCACATACCCCGCACCCCTCAGATGGCCTTTCCGTGAACACTCCGCCGCCCTGTTCTCTGAGATCCTGTGTTCCGCCCGGGGTTCCTACCTCTCCTCTTCCCCCGAGACCAGCACCACCGCCCACTTGGTGAGTCACAGTTCCATTTCTGAACAGATCTTCCGGTTCCTGTCAGTGCCCAGTGCGCTCTGGCCCCCCATCCTCGGCACCTTCCTATCTCCTCTCTGTTAGAGAATTGGCTATCCCTGGCCTTACACTTTGGACGTGTCTACCTTTCCAGAATTTTTTTTAAATCACCCTGGGACACTTTCACAAAGTAAAAAGAAATTAATATATAAATGAACACTTTAAAAAAAATGTAATGCTTAATTGCATTGAGAGAAGATGTCACTACGATTAAAGTAGGCTTTGTCTCCTTGAAACCAGTGATTCCTGACATCCGCCGTTGCCTCTAGAACAGAATTGTGCAAGAATGCTCAGGGGGCCAGATGAAAAGTGATCTGATCAAAACCATGGTAGGATGTGGCTGACAGTGAGGGGCAAGAAAGAGGAGAAAGCTCAGTTCTTGGCGTGTTTGTGCGCATGCGTGCATACTCCTTGGGTTGACCCATGGTTGTGATCCTGAGCAGTGCACCCAGGAATACACAAACGAGGCTGCTCTGGATAGAACTTCTTCCTCAATCAGAGCCCACCTTGTTTTTGTTTTTTGTTTGTTTTGTTTTCGGGTGGGGGGGGGAGTCAAGGAAACCCTGGACGGAGAGGGGTGCAGACACAAGCACTCATCCCTGATTCCAGGGCCCGGTCCTACCAGCCGGAGCCTGCCCCCGCTATTAGACAGAAAATCACCCGGCTCCCCCAGTCTTTGGCGTCCAATTTATGTCCAATTTGCAGACTTTCAACATTGCAGCCTCACAGTTCATAAAATCAAACTCAGCCCGGGCCCAGTCTCCAGGTAATGGATTTAGGATCACGGGAGGTGTTACCTGCAGTTCATGATGGGTAACTTTCTTGTTAACTAAAGTCCCTTTAGCTAAATGAGTTCCAGGTTTCAAGGTCTCCCCCTCTCTTGGTTTTTGGCAGGGACTTTGGGGGCGGGGGCGGGGCGGGCGGAGGACTTTATTAGGCTGCGCGTGGAGAGCTTTTCATTGCAAAGGCAACAGGAGAGAGAGGGAGTGAGAGAGAGAGAGAGAGGAAAAAAAATGGGGATAAGCCAGTCTTTGTATAAACGGAAGGTGGTGAAAGGAAGGCTGTGTATGGGGACTAGGGGATCAGCCCTCCGGCTCCACTGGGCTACCCGGGGACCCGGGGCGACGGCCTGGTGCTCACAGCGGAGCCGGGCCATTTCCGCAGGTAACCGTGGCTCCGCTAGCCAGGCCCGGGAGCGAAAACCGCAGAGGGAGGGGGGGGCTGGAGGGATGCAGGGCGGTACCCAGAGCATCCCTCGTCCCCTCCGGGGCCCTGGTTCTTAGCAAGGGCTTCTCTTTCACCCCCAGGCCTTAGGGGAGTTCCCGTCAGCAGTCCGTTGCTGGGAGCGGGTCCGTTATTTCCCATTCTGGGTGCGTGTCTGCGCGTGGCTGGGAAATGAGCGCACCCCACGGGCACGCGCGCGTGTGCCCCCGAGCTCACAGCGAGGGGGGCTATTCCAGGAGCCCGTGGGAGGCGCCCCTCCCAGGATTAGTGGTTCTTTACCCGTCCGTCTCAGGAGTCGGGTTAATGGGACGTCTATGTTTTTAAAACAAGGCATTTATTGAGTCGCTGCACTTAAAGAGCTAATGAAACGCCGTTTAATTTGGGCTTTCTGGTAGTCCTGAAACCAAGGCTCGCCACTCCTTTGGGAGGAAAAAAATAAAAAGAAAACAGTTTCCCTGGCAGCATCGCGGGGCTGCGTGTGTGTGATGTCTCACCTGTGCCCAGTGACTGGTGGCTTCCCTTCTGTCTTCCTGGTTTTCCCCGGAGCTGGTGTCCTGTCTGTTCTGACCTCTCAAGGTGCATTTATCTTCCCCAGAAAGAGCTGCGATCGCTAAGTTTCAGGTAGAAAGAACAGTCATCATTTAGTGATGAAGTAAACAACTGTGTCTTGGCCTAGCACCATTCCTAGTCTGAGAACCTTCTGTGAAAGAGTGGAGCGGTTTCATTCACTGTTGTCCTTTTTCTGTTTATAATGAAAATGCTCTGTTGTTCCATAGAGTTGTCTACACATTGTAGGCTTTCCTGTCATAGAGGTGCTGCAGCTGATGGGCCAATCTTATGGAAAGACTGATAAATGATAGACTGGCTATTATAATATTACGGTACTTTCTTTGACCAGAAAAACTATTATATATGAGTATGCCTAAGCAACCATTAGGGCCAAGTGACCAGAACGACTGGCAGACAGGCCAATAGCCATGATGCACACTGACCCAGACCTTGCTGCTGAAACCCTGACAGTCCCGAATCTGGTTCACCCGCACCCGCAACCCAGACAAGAGGGAGAAGGGAGCCCTGTTCCTCGCAGAATCGGCTGTTGGTTAGCTTGCTGCTGGGGCCAACCTCCCACTATCTCTCCTCCTGATCAGCCAGCCCTTCACTCCTCCCCATCATTCCTGATCCATGATCAAGCTCAGGGATACCACCTGTGCACAAATTCATGCACCTAGTATCTGTATCTATAAAAGCGTCTAGTATCTGTATCTATAAAAGCCTAATATGCACTTTGTCCCCTTGGGAGTTCAGTTGCTCGCTATGACATGCACTGACCACTGAGGGCAGTGCAAAATGAAGGAAGGCCCTCGCCCAGCAACCAGAAGGCCCTGATTGGCCCTGATTGCCAGACAGATCGAAGGACCCTACCTGTGCATGAATTTGTGCACAGGGCCTCTAGTATATTATATTTTACATTTTGTGTTTGTATGAGTGTATTAGTGAACCTTACTATGCCTCCATATCCTCAATTTACACATCTGTAAAATGGATATTTAAAAAAAAATCAGGTTAGTGGACCATTGTAAATATTAAGAATAATACATATACTAATACATACTTCTGTCACTAAATAGGTGTTCAATACAAAACAGGCAACTTTTCATTTTTTTTTTTCATTTCTCCCTTTCATCTGGGTTAGCTTTGGGAGCAGATCTGCTCCTTCTTGACATTCCGGTGCTGTTCTTTGCTCTCCCCGGCTTCCAGGAGGTAACATGGAGCCCCTCTAAGAACAGGTCAGCGGCTCAATGCCCTGGCTCTTGTGAATCCGGCTTTATTTAAAGGAGACACCTCTGTGCAGGGACCCCATCTCAATGACCCAGAAATGAGGCTGATGCAAAAAGAGGCTGAGGGACTTATTGGAAAGTCGAAGTCACCTCTTAGTCATGTGCCCTTTAAAAATGCAACTGCTCCCTCAGAACTTGGACTCCGGATTCCTTTGGTCTGGGTAAGGCATCCAGAGAGGAACCGGGAGCCAAATGCGGTGTCCTGGGTGGGAAGGGTGGTTAACCTGAATCCCAAACACCTTTCCCTGCCGTGGCCTCCGGAGTATCGTCGAGTTTGGCTTTACAAGCCAAGCATCAGAAAATGTCTCCGAGGTGAGGTTGAGACAATTATATGGTAGGAGCAAGAGCCTATTTTTAAAAACAAGATGGGGACCCCCTAGGCGTTCAGGGTTTGGCAAACAAACTTAGCAAAATATTTCAGATTTGGAGACTCGGAGAGCACTCTGTGCCCAGAACACTTGTCTTGTTGTTGTTTTTTCTGTAAATAACATAAATTATGAGTTAAAAAATATCGCTTTTAATTTATCAAAGCTCTAGTTCTTCAAAAAAAGGATAGATAAATATTAGGAAGGTAGAAGCAAGATTATTAATAGTCCACATTAATATGATTGTGAAAAAAAAGACTAGAGAAGCAACAAAAATAATCATAACACGTATAAGTTGTTGGTGGCTAGCTATCAAAACAATATAAAGTGAAGAATTGTTTTCTTAAAAATCAATCACAGCAGCCTTACTAGCTGGGGGGGATATACCAAACCTTTCTGCGCCCATTTGTTTGTAAAAGCTAATAGGTCTCATTTCAATGATTATAATAATAATTGATATAGCATATATGAATATAATGCTATAGCATTGTATCTCCCATGGATGTGCCTAATAAACATAACCTATTAGTTTTAATTAGTTTTCAAATAAAATTAAAGTGATCTTACCCAAAATTGCAAAAAAAACATTCTTTGAAAAATTTCAGGGGAAAAATGTAAGGCCAATAAGAAGAAACATATCAGATTTTCCTATGAACCTTAAGGTGTGATTGCATAATGAAATAATATGCCACCTTTATACTTTAGGATACTCACTATTATGGCGAGGCCCGCATAAATACAATCCATTGATTGCATGCTAAAGGTACACTGCCCACTACTGTACGTTTCGTATGTGCATTTAAATCAAATACTATTCATATCAACCCAGTGATGGAGAAACTATTTTGCTCAATTTGTAATATCGGAGCTTAAAGAAAGAAAAACAAACAAACACAAGCCTATACAGCTGGCAACTGGAGGAAAGTGAAATTGGATAAAAAATATATAATTATTTCTAATTGAATAATCAATGGGACAGAGAAATTGCTTAAATATTTCAAAGTCTGCCTGGAAAAGATCTTCAAATGAGAACAGCCCAGGGTCGCTTTCCACCCAAAACTAGGCCTCTGTACAGTTGTCCTACCAGCTCCTATAGCATCACGGATGGACGGATTCCTAGGAATCGCTTTCATGTCAGAGTCTAAGAGAGACTGTTGAGTGCAGAAGGCTCTTTGCAGACAGGAATCCTCTCAATGGCTGGGAGGAGGGACCTTGGAATTCTTCCAGAAGGAAGGAGGCAGAGCCACTCCAGGGATGGCCTTTGGCTGATAACGCGAGAGGGTAAGTGAGGCGTGGTCTCACTGGGGACACCGTGAGGAGTCACCTAGAATATATCTCCTTCACCGAGGGACAGAAGAGCAGTGTATTTATCCAGTCTCCCTTCCCACCCTTGGTCAACGGTGCTCTTCACCGGCACTCCAGATCTGTGCATGTCCCACAGTGGCCGATGGGTTCTCCACGCATCCTGTGCCACAGTGGCAGAAAGCTCTAAAGGGCTCAGTGTTTCCTGGGACTGAGAGGGAGAGATTTCTGGTTTCAGCAGAGGTAAACTGCAGACAGGTTATAGTCCGCTGGTTGCTACAGCAGTGACCAGAGTATAAAATGGGCTGAAAAGCGGTGGTGAGAGGCCAGAGAGGTGTTAGATAGGAGGAGGTTGTTTCCAGTAAAAGTGCCCTTTTCAAAACCCCCCAGGAAATGGTGTTTTTTTTGACTAGAGAGTTCGGAAACCTTGTTAAAATACGAATGAACTGGACTTACCTAAAGTTCCAGGTAAAATATCAATTTACATGGTAGAAAATAAAAACACTAAAGGATTAGGAGAAAATACAGGTGAGTAAAGGTTTTTTTTTTGTTTGCTTGATTTGTTTATTTGAGTTTTGGTTTTTTAACAATCCAAGGAATGGAAGCAACTTCATAGCTACAATATTTATGACTAAAAACCATCTTTAAAAACATGGTTTAAACGTTTTTTAAAGTTAATCCAAAATAGTTTTTGCTCTTTAAAAGTTGCTTTCTGTCTCCAACTGGAAAGTCTTTTTAAATTAAGCAAACATCTGAGTTTTGCCTGTTTGTACCCACTCTCAATGCTAATATACTGGATGGAACATCGTACCTACACCACCTAGTGAGTGAAGAGTATGTGACCACCTTCTAGAACCCATGCCTAATCATGTGCCATTTAAGGCCTTTGAATCTAAGTAATAAATATATCGGATTATTTCTCTATCTAGCTTTCATGATCGGATGCAATTTATAGTATGCTCAGATGGTGCCTAGATTAACACAGGGTGGCATAAGTAAATTGTTAGTAAGCACTGCCATAGTGAAACCATTTTCAAAATGCTCTCAACTAACCAATGGCTTTGAGTATTTTTCTAATTCAGATTCCAATACTTTGTATCTCCCCTATTGCACTCTTATTTTTATCATCATTGTAAATTGGGAAAAAAAATAGATTCGAGCCTTAAACTCCCTCAGAATTTGTTTTAGACCAAGATCTAGACAAATAAACAAGCAAACAAAAACCTTGAAACTGTGTAATTTGTCAAAAGGATGCTATGAGAAAAGAAATAGTCCTAGCCGTGCAACTCTAAGATCCAGGAATTCCCCCAGCTATTCTATATGGGGCAGCCTCTTTGTGCCCTTCATGTCCTCCTTCATCCACCTGCTCTTCTGTGACCAGGGTTTTCTTAAATGAATCTGGTAACACCTCAGACCTAATGTTTCCATGTGTATTTTGTCCTTGACTTGCTTTTCATCCTCTCTGCAGACCAGCAAACACATGTGATGAATTCCCAAACAGCCAGGGAATGAGGTGAAGAGAAAAACTGGCCCCAAATTGATTATCTAGCACTTTTTGAGTTTTTTGGGTTTTGGACGTTCGGTAAACATGGCTTTGGACGGAATGTGTGATGCTTTTCACCATGGACCACGAAGGGCAATATCTTTGGGAAATGATCAACAGCTAGAATTTGTTCTGGCCGGTCCTCATTTTTCCTTTCAACTTGTCATGTTCTTTATAATTTTTTTTTTGGTTTAATAATATGCAAAGACTCAAATGTGAAATGTGGTCATACTTTCCACTGAGCTTCAAAGAAAGCAAGCAGAATGAAGCTTGTTGTAAACTTTTATTTCCATTTTCTGCTTTATGTAACTTTATTTTAGTAGCTCCAGTAAAACGTAACCACATTAACCAACACTTAATTTAGACTAAATGACGAAAGAAAGCCAAAAATAACCCAGAAACAAACAAATTTGAAAAGTGTATGTCTGCCTCTATGTGAGATATTGTCAAATCACATTTCTTCCTTGGTTGGCAGGAAAAAAAGAAAAATGAAAATTCATTGCTAAGATTATTGGGGCAATCAGGCTTAATGATTCTTTTCTCCTATCTGGAGCTGCATATTGTTGAACAAAAAAAAACCAAACCATTATAAAACTAAAAGAAATTATCTTTTGTGATTCTCTGTTGAATTCAAATTAGCTTCATTATTACTGGTCACTGGCATTTTCAAAGATAAAGTTTATTATATGGTCAGTGTATTAAAAATCATAGATTTCTATATAATAATGTTATAATAATACACTCTTTATAATATCTGAGCACACCATGAGATCTTGATAACACAATTGACAATGGGGTTCCTTAAATTATAATTAACACATATGTTGTTGTTTTTACTTATTTATCGATCAATAACTAAATTGGTTGTGAGCCTATGCAAAATACCTTATGTTCATTTAATAAAAAACATGACTAACAGGGCATAAAAAATAATTTCATGTCAATTGTTTTATCTCATTTCTACAAGTGTCCATGATGTGTGATGTTTCAATTCATATTAGTGACAGAGCTGCCGATAGATCTTAGACCTGGGGCCCAGCTCTTTTTTAGAATATCCAAAGATAATAATACATGCTTCTGCTGTATAAAATATACCTCTTTGCACTTTATTTAAATGCATAAAGTTGATAGCTGTACTCATTTCTTAAAAGTAGCCTGGAATTGTAGCAGGAAGAACAATAGCTTGGTGTGTGAGAATTTGAAAAAGAAGGTGGTTGGGGATGCGGACTCCGGATTGGTTGGTTTGCATGTCAACTGTGTGCTCACAGGCAAATCATTTGCCTTCTCTGGGAATTAGCTCACCCTGGGAGGGCCAGTCACTTCCCTCTGGGGCTTTGCAAAGGCCCAAGAGTCAAACCATAATCCAATAGAGAGAGTAAAAAACGTGATTGATAGAGTCTACCATTCCCTAGTGGTTTCTAAAACCAGAATATTATTTAACTCTTTAAGACTTCACTTCCCCCTTTTTATAATGTGAATGATAATAATGTGAATAATAACGTTTCCTTGAGGGCTGACTAGGAAATAATCCATATGAAGCACTTACAACAATGCCTGGGCATCTGAAATACTCCATTACACGTGAGAACACTATGCGGTCTTGGCCTCTGGACAAAACACTACCTACCTACCTAAAATGGCGAGTTGGGCGGGTTTGGAGGTTTCCATGCTCAAATAAAAATTGATATGATTACTGACATCATATATAGAACTCTGTTCTCACGAAGCAAGGCTATTAATCTATCTAGTCGCCATCCTATTATTACTTATACTAAATTCTAGGCCACACTCCAGAGGGGAATACATTTTGGTAGCAAAGAAAACTGGAGCACCATAATGTGTGTACCAATGATTACTTCACAGATGGAAACTAGTGAGGAGCTGACCTGCAGGGCAGACCAGGTAGGCTTTCTGACTTTGAACTTGAATCCTCTATTGGTTTCTTCAGTGGCCAGCGCGCACTCTGATCCACGCTGTGTTTCTAGGCAGCGGTAGATTTTCAGACTCAATGTACCGAGGTGGCGGGCAAACCCTGTCTGTCTTCAGAGGCTGAGGTCATTTTCTCTGCCTGAAAATAAATCCTCTTTTGTCAGCTAAGAAGGTTAAAAGTCAATTGGTAAATGGAGGCCTTCAGCACAGATCTGTGGCCCTTCTCAGAGGCATCCAGCCACGTATGACACCCCTCACCACTTCATAAATTAGAACCAACCCATAAAGCATGGCTTCCTCCAAATTATTTGGGAGAATAACATTTCGGGGGGCATGGGGATGAGAGGGGAGGGCGGTTCCCTTAGAAAAGAAAGGCCAGAGCCCCGTGGAGAGGGTGCCTGCGTATGGCTTACATGCAGCCGCCGTGACAAGCTGAACACGGGCCCGATACAAGCCAAGGAAACGATATAAATTGTCGAAGAAAAGCGAGATACGAGTGATCCACTTAAATAATAGTCTGAAGCCAGGTAACTGGACTGGCGCACGAGATTTCCTGCAATATGATATGCAATTAATTCTTCCTTAAATAAACAAACTGATTAAACTTTCATTATGCCGACATCTCACAATAAACCCGGGCCCGGCGAACCCCTTTCTTGTTGTTTACTTAAGTCCTTATAATTAATTCTGGATTTATGTCATTTGCTGGTCAATGTCCCAGGCACCTTACTAACTATTTAAGCAATTTGAAAGCTGTCGGGGCTCGCCCGCGTCACCGCAGCAGCGGGGGATGGCCTCCAGTCTCCATCTAATCCTGATTTGGGGAAGGTTTATTTTCCCAGGCTACGCACGGCGTTTTCTTTTAGGCGAGTAATTAAATGTTAATGTCTTCATTTTGCTCACCACAGTTTAGGTTTCAGCTGGACAGATGTGTGGGCCGTATAATTTGGTTCAGTACACAACCTGTACCACTTTTTCTTTTTACTTATGTAATTTTTATTTATTTATTTATTTATTTATTTATTTATTTATTTATTTATTTATTTATTTTAGTTTCGGCCTCCCCCACCTCAGAACTCTTTGGTCGTAATTGATAGATTTAAACCATTGGGTTATAGAAAAGCCCTAGGAATTCTCCTTGTCATTTGGTCGCCCTGCGGTGACTTCATTCCCTCAACTGCCATTGGCTGGGCTCCATGACATGGAAGATGTTTCAGGGCCAGACATGGAAGGGGCTTCTCAAGCATCTCCAAGAATTTGGGAGCATTTTAAGGACCAGGCTCAGGGTCCCATAGGTCAGGGAGTCGGTGATGGACATCGACATTGAAAGCCTTCCTCTGCGCCGGGATGTAGTGGGGATGGTATTCCCATTCACAACCTTTGGAAATGCAGATTCCAGTCCAGCATCTGGCCAGCTCAGTTGTGTTCCCAGCCGCAGCCCGTTGCCTGTGGGGTCCGCGTGGCCAGGGGCCATGCAGCTTCTAGGACCCCATGACTATGGGTGGAGCATGGGCCAGTGCGGGTCATGGAGCCAATGAGAAAAATAGCGAGCAAGAGAGAGAGAGAATTCTTTGGGGGTCAGAACTGGGAGCTTAACCAATAAGCCCTTCAGGATTCACACACTTGTAGTGGCTCCACCCCCTAACCCATTGGACAGCAAACTCCTTAGTCAACAGAGCCAAATATCAACAGTACAACGATTGAAATTTCTTTTGAGAGCCAAATTTTTTTTAACTTAAACTTCTTCAAAATAGACTCACCCAGGCTGTGGCATTTTGTGGAAGAGCCACACTCAAGGGGCCAAAGAGCCTCCTGTGGCTCATGAGCCGCAGTTTGCCGACCACGACCCTAACCAATGATCTCTTCCCAGGTTACACTGACAGCAAGCACCTTCCCTATGTCACCAGGGCTTCCCTGTGCACGCACCCATCCTCCTCCTTGCTTTCTTCCTGTTATTAATATGAACAAACCTGCTAATCATGACAGTAACACTTTAATCCCAAAACTTTGAGACATCAATGACCAGTTTATTGAATGCACCAATTCTGATGATTTTGGAAGACAGATAGTTGGCGAAGTCAAGGTCACAGAAAGGTAGTTAGGTCACATGTATATCAAATACGAATCCATTCAGTTACCAACGAATTCCATTTTGAATGAATTAAAGGGGTATGACCTTCTTAATGGGAAGGCAAACAGAAACTAAAATTCTGCAAGGAATGGTCCATGGACTGAAATATAAAGTGATGCTTTCCTGTTATCTGACCCTATCTAGGATTTCAGCAGGTGGATGGCAACCAGCAACTTCCAATCCCCCCGAAACAGCCAGAATGCAAAAATATGTGGGCCCCCAAACAGGAAGTTAGAAGCAATGTATGAAATAGCTTGACTTATTTGCATTGATAAATGCTTCTTGCTAAGGAAAGACTGGTTGTTGTTTTTTTCTTTTTCTTTTTCTTTTGTAAACTCAGTTCCTAAGTGAGCCAGCTGCAGACAGAGGCCTTTGGGGAGGGCTGTATTGTCATTATGAGGAACCAGCTGGCCAGCTTTCTCCCCAAACCTCCCAGCCCCGTCCAGGTGTTGAGATGTAAGGATGTGCCATTCTGTACATCAGCTGCACAGGATGGCCCGACACCCACACTGTCAGCGCTGGCGGGACAGGAGAAGGCTCTCTTTGTGTGTTTCCTGAAGGCACCTCAGTTAGCCATCTCATTCTGTTTCAAATTAACGTCCCTGCTCATTTCCGCCCTTAGCCTGTGTCAAAGGAACTCTATAGCCTTCAACTGTTCTCCCTTTGCAGGGCACCATGGGAGGCTGTAAAGATATGCAAATTAAGTGTTCTCAGTGTACTCCCATGGGTAATTATCTCCCCCCCACCCCCTTCTTCTTAGGAAATCTCAAAAGAAAAACACTAGGGTTTGGCTTTCAGTCGCAAAGAGAATAGTGACTACAGGTTCTTTCTTGGAATCTTCTTCTCCGGGGTACAGATTTCCCAGTAAGGTTGTATGTTACACACTGGGGATGAGGTAGGGATATGTAAGATTACTAGGTGAAATCACTAAAGAACTCTTTAGATACACTGAGCGACTGTCACTATTGTTTATAGGGCTGCCAATTATTTGGCTAGAAATGGAATTTTGCCGGGAAGGGAATTCTGCAAATACATGGTCTTGTGATGCCCAGATTTCGTGATCCCCAAGGCCCACCAGGGAGCCGAGTCCGATTCAACTGCAGAAAGCCTGCATTCCATGCTAGCATGGGCTCTGTCCCATTTAGCTGACAGGGTGGTGGATGAGCGAGCGAATTTCAACATCACTGGGTTTTATAGGGGTGGTGATGTCACTGCTGTGGCTGACCCGGATTGGTTGGGTGAGGGCTAGGGTCCAGGTACACAAAATGGAGGATAGCTCCACCCTCCCCCACAGTACAAAATGGAGTCAGGAGTTAGCCCCACCCTGCCCCGCCCTGCCCTCTCAGTCTCCAAGTAGTGTTAAGTCTCTTTGATGAATGGTCCAGTTTTCTTTCCATGACTGGATAGAGTAGAGGGCAGACTGGCCCAAGTTCACCTTTTCTTTTCCACGGACTGTGTGATCTGGGTTACCTGGCATCTCTAAATTTTGGTTTCTTTATCTCTAAAATTGAGATTTCATAGCTAACAGGCCTTGCTGAATCCCCCCCAGTTTACTACAATTACCTCATATCCCTTAACCCATCACTTTCATCCATGACTGTACACCCTTTAGCCAACCTCTTGTAAAAGTGCACAGATCTTAATTATCTTGTTTTTTTTCTGTGTGTTTTGGTTTTTTTTTTTTTGGGGGGGGAGGTCTTCATTTTTTTTTCATGGAGGCTCTGGGTCACGTAGGACTTGTATTAAACAACGTGGTGTGCTTTTCCCCTTTTGCTCCGTCTTGGTGGAATCTAATGAAGTTGACGCCACCCAGGGTTAAGGAAAACTTTCCCTCCTCTACATCAGCCCGGTTTTAGACTCTGAGAGATGCCGCCGTTTAGAATTTGGTTCTGGGAGGCCCTTTCAACAAAATCTCCCAGCTCGTTCAGTGCTGCCATTCAAGGCAAAGTAGCCACTGACACTCTTCTCAAATATCATAAGAAGGCCTGATGTTGCAATAAAAAAGATAACAGTAGCATCACTGTCCTGGGAGAGACGGGCCTGCGAGAAACTCGAGATACTGCAAGTGAGGATGCCTTAGACCCAGACCTTTCAAGATCCATGTCCAATCCAGCCAGCCTCCGGTTTTGTACCACCTGTGAGTGAAGAATGCTTTGTGACATTTTTACATAGTTAGGAAAAGCATTACATTTTTTGAACTATATAAAAAGTTTAAAAGCATTAAAATCTAGTTTTGTGACATGTGAACATGACATATAAAATTCAACACTTTGTGTCCACAAATAAAGTTGTGTTAGTACACAACAATGGCCGTATGCTTATGTGAAATGAGCCAGCTTCTGTCTAACATGGCTGTTAAGAGTCTCCTTTGAAAAGTTCATTGTCATCTGGTAGTTTGTTTTAATGACAAAAGAAACTGCTTGTGTTCTACAGTTAAGGGAATGAAAGCATCATGGGAAATTACAGTCGGTGTAATAATGATTATGTAAAATCTAAAAGAGTAAATTACTTAAAAAGAAGCCTGCTTAAAAATTAACAGTATTCGACATTCGGTTGAAATCATATACAATCTGCAGCCACTCCCTGTTTTTTGGAGGAAGATGTCTTTAAACTAGAAAATCAGAGGAAAGGTAATAAGAAAAAAGTGTTACTAAAACAGATTTGTATGACATTCTGTTGAATTGTTTCTATTTGGCATTTGTAGGTTAAACAAGGGACTCATATTTTATAAATATATTCTGCTAATTAAGGCTCCAAAGTCTACAGTTAACCAACTTAATCTCTAAAAAGCCATATAAATACATGTTTGCCAAAATAACTCTTTGATTATTAATATGCATTTAATGAAAATCAAATGATAATCTAACTACAGTAGCTCACCAGTACAGTGAATGTAGACTGGTTACTATTATTTTGCTAAACTAGAAAAAATAATGTTAATGAATGAATTACAGAGTATAAATTTAAAGTGTGAAGTGTAGTTGTTGAGTTAAAGAATACATTTTGAGTTTCAATTGATTTATTTGACTGTCTAGTTATATATGGAGAAATTCTATTTATATAAATATTAATTATGTGGGAAGAATGTTCCATTTTTAATGTTTTTGTAAGTGAAAAATGGTAAAATAATACCCAAAGTCAAGCTCTTCGCTATAATTCAAGGGAACTCAGAAAGATATAGTTCCAGCAGATGTTTACCTATTGTGGGAATGAAACAAGGAGACATGGCTGGAGACTGATAAAGATGTACACATGTGTGCATATAGCCAAGGCCAGGTAACTCTACAGATTTATGCATGATTAATTGAAGCTAAAAGACGTGTACCTTACAGACTTGTTTTTCTGATCAAGATTTGCATTGTCAGTAATTTTGTAAATGGCTATCCAGAGAGGACATTTGTTTTGGGGTAGGCTGATCTATGAGGCCATTTTTGGTCATTCTTCATGTAGAAAGCATTTGTTTGCCTCCGTTGGTTGGGCAGGCTTACCAATCATCCTAAAGCCAAGTATTTTTGCAACGAGACGCATGCTGGACGGAATTTCAGAGAGCCCAGTAAGAGGTGGATGGCTCTGCAAAAAGCTGGCCCTTCTTCCAAAATACAGTCATCACTTCCCAGTTGTGCTTCTTTTATGTCTTCTTTACCGCTTCCCAATGCCATTTTGTGAACTTGAAGAACACAGTGTTTTGGTTAGAGAGGAAATACGTCAGAAACGAAGCATATTGTTGCCTTGAATGCTCACTGCAAAAAACTCAAATCAAGGGTGTCCCCAAAAAAACATACTGGTACACATGCTTTGAATAATGATAAAGGCAGTATTTATTCAAGTACATTTACTTTTCAGAATTGAACTATGGCCTATGAAAGTGTGTGCACATTTTGGGGCGACACCCTGTTGATAAACCCTGTGAATGAAAAAGCATCCCATTACATGAAGCTATACACCTATGTGTTAAGGGACCATCATTCCCTTGCCAAAATCACTCACTAAGATGGAGGATGTTTTGACCACATTTCCAGTGCTCAGTCTTCTCCTGAGGCCGCAGAGCTGCCATATTAGAAAGAGCAGAAATAGAACATTTCCATCATCCAACAAGACTTTATATGATGATGGAAATGTTCTATTTCTGCTCTTTCTGAAATGGCAGCTCAATGGTCGGCAAACCGCGGCTCGTTGGTCCCCTTGAGTATGGCTCTTCCACAAAATACCACAGCCTAGGAAAGTCTATTTTGAAGAAGTGGCGTTAGAAGAAGTTTAAATTAAAAAAAATTTGCTCTCAAAGGAAATTTCAATCTTTGTACTGTTGATATTTGGGTCTGCGGACTAATGGGTTTGCTGACCACTGGGTTAGCACATGACTGTGTTAGGGTCTGTAGCCAGCAGGTGTTGTTGCCACATTCAGCTTGACCATCGACAATGTGTAACCGATTCGGTGTGGTCGTGTCTCAATAAAAGTTTACTTATAAACACAGGCATGGGCGTGGATTGGTTTGCAATACATGGTTTGCCAACCTCTGGACTACTTCATCCACGCGGGGCCCTGAGGAAAGATGTTGGGACACATCGTAAAGATTAGGGAAATAGTAGCCTTTTTTATTGTGACTTTTTAAAAATAAAAAATTAACTACAGGACTGGAAATAACTTAAAAGTCCAACAGTTATACTCAATACAATTGTGGTAGGTTCCAGAAATGTAATCATTGTAATTAGTTGAACATAATGCTGCTAAAAACAAAACAAAACAAAAAAAAACTTGCTATCAAGAAAAGGTGCTCCTGACCCATCTTAATCTTTTACCAATAGTCTGCAATGATGAGCCTAATTTACTTAAGAGGACAGAAAGCCCAGCTGGTGTGCCTCAGTGGTTGAGCATCGACCTATGAACCAGGAAGCGGTGGTTTGATTCCAGGCCATGACACATGCCAGGGTTGTGGACTCAATCTCCAATAAGAGAGTGTGAGAGAGAGATTCTCTCTCATCATTGATATTTCTCTCTCTAGCTCCTTCTCCCCTCCTCTCTGAAATCAAAGATATATATAAAAGAGAATAGAAACACACGTGTGAGTATTCACACCTCCCTGTCGTGACTCGTATAGGTTTTAATGCATTATCTTTGCTTATCTGTGTTTCAACATATATTTCTACCTCTAATCTATTTCTATCATCAGAAGAAAGAAAACACTGAACACATCAAAGTGGCCCTTGTTTTAAACGTGGCGTCTTCCTAGGACACTTTCCTGACGCTGGGGAGGAAACGGCAAGGCACGCGGTGGGTTCTCACTGAAGCAGAGCGCTGCCCCGTTCTATTTAGTCTGTCTCTGCGTACACCTTTCATAAACACCGCTGGTGGGAGACAAAATAATAATAGTGCGGAGGTGGCCGAGCATGTAAACCGCCGGTAATTTAGGGATGCGGTTTAATGGACCGCTGATTGTTTATAACTTCAAGATAATCATTCGGAACTTCGGGGAGCGTTTCATAGACAGAATCCCCGCCTTTCTCACCAGCGTTGCCTTCTTGTTTACATAAAGGCAAAAATAAAATGTTTAAATCGTTTCCCTAAAGGAACCACACAGTTCCTTCCTCGGCAATGGGTCTGCACCAATGGAACAGCAGAGTAAACAGGGATGTAGGGTAAACAATATCCAAACGAGCCAATTTGTTTCAACAATAATTCCACGTTCCCTGAGAATGGATCGCTTAATGCCTACTGCAAGCTACTAAGTATAATGCAGGTCCATGCACTCCTTGGATCTCGGTTATCATATAGATAAAACATACACATGTTAAACTGAGCTTTGAAATTTACAGTCCAGAGTTTTATGTGTTTAAACAGTAAACACACACACAATGTATATATGCATACACACGCATACACACACACACACACACACACACACTGCATACTTAATACACATGTATTTTAAGTAAATGCACAATTGGGAATTTAAATGTACCTTTAAGGTAAACAATTCTGCACAAATATTTGGTACAGCAAGAGATACAGCATTGTCACAACTTCTAGCAACATTTTTATGAGAAATCACACGCCACTTTTTCGTCCTATTTGTTTTAGAATGCATCGAACAAGCAGATTTCAGAATGATTAAAAGATTTCCCAGAATATTCTCTTTTATGAATTTTGGAAGCCTGATTCCGTCTAGTTTTAATGGTGACAAAAGCACGCTTGATGGCGGTTATTTAACATATCAAAACACACCTACGTTTTTATCTTCTTGATGGCCAAAAAAGCCTGTGAGCGTATAGATTAGTGCGCCTAAGAAAGAGAAACCTGTTTCCCTTCTGAATTGAAAAAAACTCCGTTTGGGTAATGGTGCGATTTTCCATGTGAGGTGGTCATGCCGGCATTAGCCAAGGAGCCTTATAGGAAAGGACGGGATGTTAACTTCTACCTCAAGATACATTTACAAGGCCTGTTTGGCAGCATTTTCTCCGAGAACAAGCTCAGCTATATATTTCAGAGAAATTGGAACCATATGTTGACACCTAAAAAATCTTGAGAAATACCAATGGAGTTTGCAAGAAAACATACAAATATAATCAAATCGTTGTAGAATCTGTCCACTTGGACTCGCTATAATGCTTTGCTTGTCCTTCGAGGGGCCGTATTAGTGCTTCTGATGCTATTAACGGTAATGCATAGGGCCCTAAACGAAACTGACGGATGGAGTTCATATGAAACTCTTCATCTTGGATTCCCAAATTGAAACGAAAAGATTTAATGCTACCTGCTTCAGTGTTAGTAATAATTATGTTTCCCTGCTGATGCTTGGCATAGAAAGCTTTCCTGTAGAAAGAGGGGGGTTTTAAAATGAGAGTTAGGCCAAAATGAAGCCCCAGTGAGAAAGCATGATTCAGGGAATATTTAGACTGGCAGCTAATGGATGAGCTAGAGAACAGCCATTCCAATTTCCCTAATACTCTGACCAGTCACTTCTGTCCCCAAATATTTAAAAACAACCCCCCAAAAGCACATACTTCAGTCAACCTAAACATGGACACCTTGCCCTAGCCTGTTTTGCTCAGTGGATAGAGCAGCAGCCTGCAGACTGAAAAGTCCTAGTTCGGGAGCTTGTGCCTCCTTTGCAGGCTCGATCCCCAACTCAAATGGACAAATGGAGGTGCATGCGGGAGGCAAACAATCAGGGTGTCTCTCTCATATCAATGTTTCTCTCTTTCTGTCTCTCCTTCTCCTTCCCCTCTCTCTGAAAGATCAATAGAAAAAAATTATCCTTAGGTGAGGATTAAATAAAAATAAATGGATGCAAGTTACCTGTCTCGATGAAATCTTAATTTAAAGCAAGATACAAGATAGTCCTTTTGAGACAATAGAATTATAGCTGCTCACATGTCAGCTTAGTAATAGGAGACTGAGTGGTCTCTGCCTCCAATAACATCATCAGTGGCATCACTGCTGTGGAGTGATTTTAGGATTCTGTTCACATAGAAAGCACAGATTCTTTTCTGTGTAGAGTGTACGAATACAATTCAAATATATATATATATATATATATATATATATATATATATATACACAATTCAAATATATATATACATATATATATGTATATATATATATTTGAATTGTTGCTTATTATATATCTTCTATAAAAGGCTAATATGCAAATTGTCCCCATGGGAGTTTGACCCGCTGGGAGTTGGACTGCTCGCTATGACATGCGCTGGCCACCAGGGTTTGGCACAGAATAAAGGAAGGCTTCAATTGGCCCTGATCGCCGGCCAAGCCTAGGGACCCTACCCGTGCTTGAATTTCATGCACCTCATGCACCGGGTCTCTAATATATACACTAAGTGGCCAGATTATTATGATCTCTGAATGCATAATAACCTGGCCATTCAGTATATATCCTATATAATAAAAGGCTAATATGCAAATTGTCCCCTCATTCAGGTAGGCTGGCCAGCTGTCTGGACCCCATCCATGCACAAATTCATGCACTGGGCACACACACACACACACAAACACACACAAACACACACATACACATTGAGTGGCCAGATTATTATACGTTCAGAGATCATAGTAAAATAATCTGGCCACTCAATATATATATATATATATATATATATATATATATATATATATGATTTATCCATCTATCTGTCATCAATCATCTATCTATCTGTCATCTACCTGTCACCTATGTACTTGTCATCTATCTATCTGTTCTTAGCCACCTATTCACTGTCACCCCAGCTTAACTCCTGGGTTAGGATCCTAAGCCAAACTGTGACTTTAAAAACATGAAAGAAAATTAAAGAATGGAATGATGAGACTGTTTATACGAAAGTGTCGTTTTCCAGTTCAGATTAATAAATAAAGAAAGCAATGACATAAACATGTATGTCCACCTTTGTGCTTGCAGACCCCCTCCTTCCCCACCACCACCAGGCAGGTAATCTATGTGAGCCCTTGGCGCTTTCAATTCCAGAAGCATAGGGTGGCCCACTGCCTCCCCATCCCTAAAGCAGTCCAGTCATGTAGGGTCAAACCCTGGGGTCATAGTGAATGAGCCCTAGACTTCTGTACTCTAGGCCAGGGGTGGACAAACTTTTTGACTGGAGGGCCACAATGGGTTCTTAAACTGGACCGGAGGGCCGGAACGAAAGCAACCTGACCATGCTGGCACTCTCATCTTGGGCTGCTGGTGAAGGAGTGGAGGGGAGAGCAAGAGAACCCTCCGCTCTTTCGGCTCCACGGGCCGGATAGAACAGCCGAACGGGCCGGATTCGGCCCGCGGGCTGTAGTTTGGATTCGGCCTGCGGGCTGTAGTTTGCCCACGGCTGCTCTAGGCTCTGTTATCATATGATTAGTTTTCTGAGTGGCAGCATCCATATTCCCTAACATGAGCTACCGTGTCGCCCCTTTGAATATGCTCATAAAACAGTGGGTTTAATTTGTCTGGGAAATGGAGACTGAAATACGGGGCAGGCCCCCGATGGAAAATGTGACTGTGTTATGCAGCGGCGTTCCCACCGAATATCTTGGAAAATGGGCCGTGTTCACGTCGCTCCCTGGAGGGGGGCCAGCAAGAAACAGTGGACGTTCTCTTATAAAAACCCTGAAAGCAGCAAGCGACCCATAAACAGTGTGCGGACTGAGTCAGAAAATGGGCCGTTTTATGTTCCCTAATGGAAGGATAGCTTATTTGTTCACGGATTTATAGCAACAATGTGATGTCATCCAGTGATTTACAGCCCGAAGCAGAGCAAGTGTCAATATACAGCGGTGGCTGGAAACATCCTATTCTCACCAGGAAGCTGATCCCCGCGGGAGGGTGTCCTGGCCCCAGGGTGGGGCGGATGTAGGAAAACCCAAGTTGTGAGTGTTACTGGAAACGTGGCGGACGAGGGAGGTGAGGAATTACTGGAGCCATCCCTCCTCGGAAAGGATTTGAGGAATACAGAATGCGTTTACTTAGAACAGAAAATGATGATCGCCAACCAGATCATCCCTCTCACGCTTGACTCATTCAGTGACTAATGGGAATGTTCATCACAGATCCCAACCGAACAGGTAGTGAGTGCTCCTCTTTAATTTAGATAAAGGCCGAAACCGGCTTGGCTCAGTGGATAGAGCATTGGCCTGGGGACTGGAAGGTCCCGGGTTCCATTCGGGTCAAGGGCACGTACCTTGGTTGCGGGCAACCAGTGGGAGGTGTGCAGGAGGCAGCTGATCGATGGTTCTCTCTCATCGATGTTTCTAGCTCTCTATCCCTCTCTCTTCCTCTCTGTAAGAAATCAATAAAATATATATTTAAAAAAATAATTTAGATAAAGGATACTAACAGAAGGATGCAATCATACAGAAGCATGGGCTTCCTTTATTTTAAAATTTATATAGAGTAAAATCTCTCTTGAATCATTCTAACAAATTACACAAAAACAAAAGCTTATGTAAAGTCATTAAAAGCATAAACCCAAGGCTCCCATGATGGGAAAAGTTCCCTAGCACTGCCCCTATGTAGTCCTCACCTCTTCAGCCCTAAACCTTTCCACCACCGGGATCTTCTCTACTTGGTATTAGTTTGTCCAGAATATCATTTAAATGCAATCATGTGGTATGTATTCTTTTAGGACAATCTACTACATATGCATTTGAGATTCATGTATGTCACTGAATGTATCAATAGTTTGTCTTTTTCACTACTGAGTCCTATTCCATAGTGCGGCTGCACCAGGTTTTGTTAATCGGTTCATGACTTGAAGAACATTGGGGGGCGGGGGGCATTTGAATGATGTGTATACTTATTCAAAACCCTATGTGCAGGGTTTTGAATGACTATACATTTTAATTTCTATTGACTAAATGGGAGCACGATCACTGATTCCTATAGTAAAAAAAAAAGTGAGGATTCCGTTCCAAATACTGATTTTGAACAGTTAAAATAACCACATGTGTGGCATATAGCAACCCAACTGTGGCCGTTTCCTGGATAACCTGGTCACGTGTTCCTGAACTGCAAATCAATGGATGGGGCTCACAGAAAAGCCACAGCCCGTGGGGGAGGAAGGTCTCCACCCCGTGCAGCACCCAGAGGTCTGCCTTCCTGTCACAAGAAGACACCATCTTGGAATCAGAATTAGATTTGAAACTGGAAAGCATCACCTCCCTCTAAAGCTTTTGAGGTTATGGCAGGAACATAATGCTCACTGGGTTATTTTTCTCTATATAGGTCATCCCCTGAAATAAAATAAACTGAAAATTGGGTTGCGTTCTAAGCATTTTAATACACTTACTTAAATTATGTTGCAGATAATTTAAAAGATTATCTCCAAATAAATATTGTTTTTGAAAGGGCCAGCATAGTTTTGAGTAGTTTTCGCATTATGTTAATGGCTAGTTTTTCTGTATAAATGGTGAAAGTACGCTAAGTAGACACAATGAACTCTGGCCCCTTTCCCCCTGAGCTTAGTTTGTAAACATATCAATGGCTCTTAAAACATAAAGCTGTAACGGGAATGTATTGTCTTCTTCACAGATTCCAATGCTACAAAGGAAATACAGACAGGAGAAGCATAGACAAAAGCCAAATAGACCGCGAATGCTCAAACTTTAAACTTGAAACATTCCTATTTTTTTAATATATATTTTATTGATATTTTACAGAGAGGAAGGGAGAGAGATAGAGAGCTAGAAACGTCGATGAGAGAGAAACATCGACCAGCTGCCTCCCACACACCCCCTACCAGGATGTGCCCACAACCAATGTACATGCCCTTGACCGGAATCGAACCTGGAACCTTTCAGTCCGCAGACCAACGCTCTACCACTGAGCCAAACCTGTTTCAGCTGAAGCATTCCTATTTTTATTTCTCATAGCCACAATCTGTTGGACACCTATAACTGTTACCATTTTTTTAAAACTATGTGACTGGGGTGGATGGACTCGCATTTGTCACACTTCTACTTACTCCAAGGCAGGTGTGAAGGAAAAAGTGGAAGACAGGTATGAGGCTAAAACCAAACTCAATTTTCAGAGTTAATTTTGAGAAGGAGGAAACACTCAAAAATGAATCTTATTTCTCCAGTTGAAAGTACCTTTCCCTTTTCAATGTAAAACATCTTCAAACTCAGTCTCTCCCCAAAGTTGCCTTTATGTAGCATGGAGGAAGGTGGCAAAGGCAAAGAAAGGTAACAGAATAAGGCATGAAGGCAAACACATCAGTGATGGAGTAGGAATTTTAATGGTGTGTTGCAGAGAAATAACACAGGACTCTCAAAGGAGACATCACGTGCTAACAAGCTTCCCTTTCCTCCTGCCTTTGAATATAGACAGTTTACCCATGAATCAACCAATCTCATCTTATTCTCAGATTTCAGGGAATCAGGGAAAGTGTATATTAGCATGACTCATCTAAGACTGTGCATATAATTAAAGAAATAAACTTCTTCCTTCAACAACGCTACATGTTAAACCAGTTTACAAATACACTAAACACTGAAAATGTTTTTGCAAAGCCAACATCACACACATCACACATAATAACAATAAAATATATTTTAAATATTTTGTTTATGTTTATTATGGGGTAGTTAGTTATTGATGGAATTACAGGGTGGGGGTTCTTTCTTCTTGATTTTGCTCTAAAATTTGCTGATTTTAGGTTTTGATTTCCTTATGAGCTATGTCTTAGAATGTTTTAATGCCTTCTTTTATATCCAAGAATCATATATCTCATTCATGATTTATTACAAGGCAGTGTGTTTCTGTTGTAAAGAGTCTTTAAGACACACCATACTTGAGGGACAAGGTTTTCTATATTGTACCAAAAGGACATGTACAAAATCGATATGAGAAATTCATCATGTGAATGTTTGAACATTTCTAACTTTAACGTGCACAAGGACTTAAAATAATTAAATCATGTTAAAGTGCTGATATGTTGACACAATCAACACTTTAAAAAAAGCCTTTTCTTTTTTTTTGCCGTGGCTGGTTTGGCTCAGGTGGTTGGTCCCATGCACGGGTAGAAGGTGGCAGGTTCAATTCCAGGTCAGGACACATTCCTGGGTTGCAGGCGTATTCCCTGGTCAAGGCTCCTAGGGGAGGCAAACAATAGATGTTTCCCTCTCACAGGAACACTTCTGTCTTCCTCACTTTCTCTTCCTCTCTTTAAAAATCAATTAACATTTCTTTTTTAATTTTTCAATTATAGTTGACATCCATATTATATTAGTTTCAGTTGTTCAACATAGTGATGAAACATTTATATAGCTTACAAAATGCCCACCTGAACCCATGCATAGTTATTATAATATTATTGACTATAGTCCCTATGCTGTAGTTTACATGCCCATGACTATCCTGTAACTACCAATCGATTCTTTAATTTTTTTAAAAAAATTATAATGTCATTATACTGCACACATGTTGATGCTAGGCTTGTTTCCAGGGCAAATTGTGTGTGTATATATGTGTGTGTGTGTGTGTGTGTGTGTGTGTGTGTGTATGTGTGTAAAGAATGCAGTCTTTCATCTCTCAAGCATATATATAATCCTCCTACAAATCATGAATATGGCTCAGTTGACCATCGGAACCTGGTCCTGAGAAGGTATGACACAGAAGGTTCAGGGAAATTTTCCTTTGACAGAATCCGATGTGCAACCTCTCCAAGCCCGGCTGGCCACGGGGACTGACGTGACCCTGGTGGCCCGGTTCCAGGGCTGGAATTTTCAGAGAGAGCCAATAGCCTTTCTCCGAGCCAAGAAGAAGCAAAACTCGCATAAGACTGTCAAGTTCCATATTGCCATTCGATGCAAAAGAAAGCATCAACCACCATGCAGACATCTGACATGTTTTTGTAGGCAGCAGTAGTTGACTGGTAGAGAGAGACCTTGGGTCTGACCTAATACATTTTGAAAACTGCACATCGGGGTAAAGAATGAAACTTGGCAAGGTGGCCCCAGCTCCTGCAGGCCTGCTTCATGGTCACCATTCAGGAAAACCAGGCCTGAGCTTTTCCATCGGTTCCTATCTCTTCCATTTCGTGAGAAATGGATGTACTGATATGGAAGCCAGCTCCTGGAATCATCCCCTCTTTGCCCACACCATCTGGGCCAATGGAAATGCAAAAGGTGAAGTGTTGAAAAATAGCTGTTCTGTAGTTCCGAAGGGGAATGTCTCTTTTCCATCTGTCCCCTGGCTGATACCGAACAAGTGATAATAAGACCTTTTTAGAGAAGAGGGAGATGTCAAGTCTGCCACAGCTTGTAACCCAAGGAAATGTGTGAAAAGGCAGGACAGCCCCGCCCTCAGTTCAAATTCCATAAAAGGGGTTTTTGACCCACTTTCCTGGTTTGGGGGCTTCAGGGTCTGGTGCACCAGGCCTTTGTGGTGTGCAGGCAGGGAGAGCCCTATCACAGACTCACATCCCCACCCAGTGGCTCCGGCCGACCCACGACTCCGGTTTAGAAGGAATCTCTCCACGGTGGTGACCCTTAGCCTGTTTCAACACCCGTTCCTTAAAGTGGCATGCTCAGCTCATACTTGAAAAGGAGGCCTTATTACCTAATGTAAATTCTGGGAGGAACCATATTTCTTTAACTCATCTAAATTTTTTCTGGAACCATTCTGGAAATGTGGAAAATAGGCCCATCTTACACAGAACAGCAAAGCTTCAGTAACGAGCATCAAAAAGTAAAAATACGTTCAAATGAGAAATAAGTCCGTCTTGATTTTGAGTTGTTAACTTTCGACTTTTTTTTATTTAAGAAAACTGATGACATAATAAAGAGAGAAAGCTAAAGCTAGTACTAAAGGTGGAGTAGAATAAGAGAGTGGAAATAGGGAAAAAAGTGATTCGTGGACTGTTGCTGTAAACTTTAAATTTGAGTTTGCTTATTTATTCCAAATTTCCTTTTAGTATCATTTATTTATTCCAGATTCTTATTTCTTAACCTGTGGCTAACTTTTTTAATCATTGGAGCTCATATTGATAACATTTATTTTAGTTTTGTGTTCTGTTACTGTTCATTTAGAGGGAGTCTTTTTAGAGGCTAACAAATTGCACTGTGATTAAATTTTCAGATATAACTAATTTATCCCTTTTGCTGCCATTTATTTAGTCTACCTATGGGACGCAATTGCATCATTGTGGGAGCTAGGAATTTCCCCTCCGTGGTCCTGACTTAGCTCTGGAAGTACAGAGGTTACAGGTAGATACATTTTCTGATTGCTTCTTCTATCCCTGAAGTGATTTCCTGTTCCACAAATCTCCTGCAGATTCTTGTCTTGTGATAACCACAAACAAGTAATAGTAAAAACAGATATGGCAAGAGACAGGCTAGAAGAAAAGTTGATGCTGTCAAGAAGGATAAGTTATACTCTGCACCCTACTAGCAAACTTTGTTTTATTTCTTAAGTTTCATTTTAAGTTCTGATGCCTATCAGCAAAATACCAATCCTAAATAAGCAGAAAAACAATCAGTATTTGACTCCTGCTTCCTTTCTTTTCCTTCTCCTTCCTTCTGTGGCCTGGGGGCTCTTTCACTGCTCATTAGCACCTTTTCCTGAGCCCTAACCAGAGAGGAAAGGCCACTGAATGAAACTCAAGGAGGCTCTTTCTGTTCCTGGTAATGTGGCCACGGGAGAAGGTAGAGAGGGCAGGATGATGTGGCAAGGATGGAAGGTATATTTCAGACCCTAGAAGGAGGTAGTGTACCTTTGCATCCTTTCATTTAAATGTATTACAATAATGGTTTTATGAATTTTAGAGAGAGATGTAGGGAGAGGGAGAGATAGAAACATTGATATCTATCCTCTGCCTCTTGCACACCCCCTGCTGGGGATCCAGCTGAAACCCCCATTATGTGCCCTGATCAGAATCAAATCTGTGGCCTCCTGCTGCATGAGTCCCCACTCCACCACTAGCCACCCTGACTGGGCTGGATCCTTCCTTACCAATCTGTTTTGATAAATAAGAAACATATGGCCGAAATCAGTTTGGCTCAGTGGATAGAGCGTTGGCCTGCGGACTAAAGGGTCCCCGGTTCGATCCCAGTCAAGGGCACGTACCTTGGTTGCAGGCATATCCCCATTGAGGGGTGTGCAGGAGGCAGCTGGTCGATGACTCTCTCTCATCGATGTTTCTAACTCTATCTCTCTCCCTTCCTCACTGTTAAAAAAAATCAATAATATATATTTTAAAAAGAAACATATGCCCATGTAATTTTTATTCTAGGATAAGGAGGAAGCTTTGTTTACTTGTTAACAATGGATGGTTCATGGAGGAAATGACCTAGCATTTACTGAATGTCTATATAGAATTCCCATATATGTAATTATATTTGCATAGACCTCCCTTTTTCATCCCCGTAATCCTTACTACTATTCTGTGATAAGGGGATCGCCTTCATACTCCAGAGTCCCCTTTCTCAGTTATAGGCCTTACATTTTGAAGTCACCCTAGCCACCCTCTCCCTTCCCTTCTTCTCTCCCCACATTATTAAACCCATAATCAAGACTGGTTGGTTCCAAGTCTCTCTTATAGGTATCTACTTCTCAAACCCCTCACCACAGCACTAGGCACAGCTACCACTGTCTTCGGAATAACCCCAAACCCTCCCACCTCTCTCACCATCTGGAGTCTCCAACCCTGAGGGAAGAGAGAGACCTAGTTATGCTTTGCTCCCCAGCCTCTAGGACAGGAGTGGGCAAACTTTTTGACTCGAGGGCCACCATGGGTTCTTAAACTGGACCGGAGGGAGGGCCGGAACAAAAGCAACCTGACCATGCTGGCACTCTCATCTTGGGCTGCTGGTGAAGGAGCGGAGGGGAGAGCAAGAGGACCCTCCGCTCTTTCGGCTCCGAGGGCCGGACAGAACAGCCGAACAGGGCCGGATCCGGCCTGCGGGCCGTAGTTTGCCCACAGCTGTTCTAGGATAAGCCCTGGCATTTAGTAAGGAGAGAAAGTGGCAGCAACTATGGCCAATAAGTTTTAAAAATTTAAGTAGAGACAATGATTATACTGTTAACACTCTAACTTCTTTATCTACTAACACCACACACACACACACACACACACACACACACACACACCTATACACATACGACAAACATGTATTCCACAAATAGACTCTATGGAACGTAGGTAAGGACTACAGTGGACCGATTTTGAGATGTTGAGACCACTAGTCCCAGATTCTATTACCATATATTTCTTCAGGTCTAATCCTAGGAATTGACCCAACTGAATGGAAGCCAGCCTTTCAGATGAGCCCGCCCTGGGACCTGATACCCCTCAGACAAGTCATTTCAGCTCTCCGGGATTAGGTTATTGCTTTTATAGAATTAAAGTAAAAATACATATCTTTCCAGGTTCTCAGGAGGACTCAATGCAATGTTTCTGAAGTGTCAAGTACAGTGCCGGGCATAGAGAGATGCCCAGTGACTTTTAGTTTGAACTTTCAAATGACAACCTCTCTCAGCTACAACATAACTTGTGCTGGATTTCCTGGCCAAAAGAAATGCTGTGATTCCAGAGCATTTTGATTGTATTTTTTATTTTTCTCAAAGATTTTAGACCTTTTTACAATTCTGTAACACATCATCTGTATACTGTATTGTGTGTTCACCGCCCCAAGGCAAGTCTCCTTTCAGCACCATTTTATGGAGCATTTTTAATTCCAAAAGCTATTTGCAACTATTCAAGAATCTGCTGTTGATGCATCTGAGAGATTTGCAGGAGAGTTTTTTTTTATAAGCCTCATTAAAAACAAAACAGAACAAAAAAGCAACAACAAATAACCAGAGACCAAGATAGTTGTATAACTTGTCCGAGGCCATTGAGCGAGTTAGTAATGAAACTTGGAAGAGGGCCTAGACGTTGGGATTTCTCATCTGTTTTTGTTCCTTCCTCCAAAATAGTAAGAATTTAATTCATCCCAAAGAAGCTTCGACGGTGGGTGTGGATTGTTCCATGTACCAGAGTTTTTCTGGAACCGTCAGTAACAAGAATGTTTTAGGTGATGAGAACTATGCTACCATTTCACCCCTGTGCGGTGCAGCCTCTGTGTTGGATCCCCATTTGTTTAGCCAAGGCTGGACACAAGGCGTGATGAAGAGATAGAAGGATGGGTGTTCCCTGCTGTCAGAGGCCCTGTTTCCTTGGGTTCTAGCCCAGCTGTGGGCAAACTATGGCCCGCAGGCCGGATCCAGCCCATTCGGCTGTTCTATCCGGCCCGCAGAGCAGAAAGAACGGAGGGTTCTCTTGCTCTCCCCTCCGCTCCTTCACCAGCAGCCCAAGATGAGAGTGCCAGCATGGTCAGGTTGCTTTTGTTCCGGCCCTCCGGTCCAGTTTAAGAACCCATGGTGGCCCTACAGTCAAAAAATTTGCCCACCCCTGTGCCCAAAATACATGCCCGGAAATCTCCAGCAGACCACCGGGGAAGGGAAGGTGGGGAGAGAAGACCACAAATAAATCTGTCCCCATGGAAAGGTATGGCATTATCTGCCTCCTGGCGTGGGGAGGTCAGCCTATGGATGTAATAGAAAGAATAATTTCCCTATGGCAATTATCCCACCCTACTGCAAGAGAATCTCATCCAATGGAGAGAACCTTAAGAAGAAGAAGGAGAAGGAGAAAGGGAGAAAGAGAAGAAAAAGGAGGGAAATAAAAGGAGGGGTGCTGAAACCGGTTTGGCTCAAAGGATAGAGCATCTGCCTGCAGACTGAAAGGTCCCGGGTTCCATTCCGGTCAAGGGCATGTACATTGGTTGCAGGCACATCCCCAATAGGAGGTGTGCAAGAGGCAGCTGATCGATGATTCTCTCTCATGGATGTTTCTAACTCTCTATCCCTCTTGCTTCCTCTCGGTTAAAAAATCAATAAAATATATTTAAAAATATGAAAAGAAAGAAAAAGGCATTTCTGTTTAAAAGAAGAAGACGGAGGAGGAGGAGGGGAATAAGCAGGAGAAGAAAAAAAAATCAGAAAACTGAGGGGGGAAAAAAAACCCTAGATAGAAATGAGACCCAGAAAATATTTCTGGGTGGCAGCATGCTGGAACCCAGATGGAAATTCAGCATTAATTTGGCTAACACTATTTCAGTCACAGCACATTTTCAGCTATTTATTTTTGTACCGAGCCTCTCCTAGCAAGGTGGGTATCGAATGGAAATTTTTTTTCTAAGGTGGCATTTCAAATAATAACAATAATAATAAAATCCTGGATTGGGAACCATTTTTCCATTAGATGCACAGCAGCAACCTTGAATGGGGCTATATTTTCTTGCTAATTTAATCTGTGCATGTAAATGACATCTTTCCATTTCTTTTCCTTTTTTTTTTTCTCTCTGTAGGCTTGTTTTTCCATCCTGTTAAGTGATTGGCTCCCACTTGGAGATGCTTGTTTCTTTAGAGTGGATCCCCAAATATGAATGCAGCCCTTCTCATGTGTACCACGGAGAAGGGGGGAGCTGGGGGAGGGGAAGAAAGGGGAGGGAGGTGTGGACTCCCCCACGCCAGGGCCCACTATGTGGAACATTGATTTTCCATCCATACCAAATCAAATGATAAAGGCCATCTTTGACAGATTCCTGTCTCACCGCTTTCCAGGTCTTAAGGCATCTGATCTCAGGTCAACTCCCCTCGGAGAGTAATTCAGAACACAGTCCCTTCCCTTCAGAGAGCCCATGCCACGGGGCACGGGTATGTTTTCTTTGGCTCGGGCAGACCTTATGAAAGAAATTATTCTGCCGCCGAACTGACAGAGCTGGGCATGGGGTACTGAGAAATGGAGCCTCTCCCAGTGGCCCTTTGCCTGGAATTTGTCCTAAAAGCATGAAACTGAGCAGGGTTTGTAGCAGACAGATGTGGGTAATATATGCACCACCTTTCCCTGCCCGTGTCTGTTTGCATGAGAATGAAAGAACGCAGGGTTGTGGACATGGCCCCGGGAGACAGGGCAGCCGGAGCTCTTGGGGAGACCTGGTCCTGGTGGGCCTGGAAGGTCTGCTGCGGATGCCTCAGGGCCACATCCAGAAGCAGCTCTCAGGGGCTAGCAGCCATGGGCAAACTGCGGCCCGTGGGCCGGATCCGGCCCGTTCTGCTATTCTATCTGGCCCTCGGAGCTGAAAAAGCGGAGGGTTCTCTTGCTCTCCCCTCCGCTCCTTCCCCAGCAGCCCAAGATGAGAGTGCCAGCATGGTCAGTTTGCTTTTGTTCTGGCCCTCCGGTCCAGTTTAAGAACCCATTGTGGCCCTCAAGTCAGAAAGTTTGCCCACCCCTGCGCTAGAGCTTGCTTTCCAAGGACAATCGTCTAAGGACGTTCAGGAGCTCACAGGAAGACGGATAGTGTAAACGAGGACAGCAGCCCAATGCAGCAACTGGTCAAAAGCAGCTTGCCCTAAACGTACCTGAAGACGGGTACTCAGCAAGCCACTAGCATCCATTCCAATGCCTCTCATTGCCCTGGGTTTCTAAAATGGGGGTTCGGGGGAGGGGGGGGGGCCTGGCAGGCGGGGCTCAGTGGTTGAGCATCCACCTATGAACCAGGAGGCCATGGTTCTATTCCTGGTCAGGACATATGCCCAGGTTGTGGGCTTTATCCCCAGTTTTGGGCATGCAGGAGGCAGCCTATCAATGATTGACTCTCATTATTGATGTTTCTCTCTCCCTCTCCCATCCTCTCTGAAATAAAAAAATAATATGTATATTAAAACATAAAATAAAATGAGGGGGGAATAGTCTACATCTAAACCTAGAACTATTGAAGGATCGACGTGTGCATGCGTGTGTTTCATGGGCTCTGCTTTTGTTTTGGAGGAACTCGCAGAACAGTGATGGGAAAGACAGCCGTGTGTAGTGAAAGCTCACCCAGGGACCCATGAGGCCTAGAGTGGCTCAGCACTGATTCCAAGCAAATGGTCTCCTTTGGTGGAACAGGAGTTTGCTCAGACATAGGATGAGAGCAGGGGCTGCAGGGAATCCTGGCTTATCTTTTCACTCTAAAACACAGGGGCCTTCGGGATTCGAGAAGCAGCCACTGTGGCGAGCTGAAAGTTAGCGGAACATTAGCAATTTGCACTTTTATGGCCAGAAGACAGTAGTTTAAAAGCCATAGGCATTATTGATTAGGTTTTAAAGCATTTATTTCACTTTTTGCCTTGGGATTTAAGTGGAAGGTGAAACCTGAGATTGGGGGACAGTGTCCTCTTTCCTAATGCATCTCCCTCCACTCCTTCCTCCAAGGCTAAGCCAAGAGCTGCCCTCTCTCCTGGGAGATGGTGGGAGTGGAGGCCACTGCTGAAGGCCTGAGTCAGCACGGTGGCTTACAGGAGCCCTAGGGCCTCCAACCTGTTTGCGTAAGACCAACCGTTACAAGTGTCTCCTCCGTGTTCTTAAATGTTGACAAGAAAAACATCAAAATAAGAATATTTCATAACCTGTGAAAATGGCATGCGATTGAAATGTCCGTGTCCACAAATAAAGTTTTATTGGCACGCCGCCACACCCATTTGTTTACTGTTATCTATGACTGCTAGCATGCTGTGCTGACAGGATGAAGTACTTGCCACGGAGACAGGATGGCTTACCAGGCTCAAAATATTTGCTATCCAGCTGATGACAGAAAAATGATATGCCAGCCCCGAGCTCCGAGCCAGGGCATGCACCCTCAGAGAAATGTTAGTGAAGAGGTGAAAGGGGAAAGAACAGCCAAGAAGAGGAACATGAAAATAAGGTCACCGAATCGTGCTTCCAATAATGTGAGCAGTATCACTTTGGGTCCAATGGTACATTTTCAAAATAGAGCATCTACCTAATGTTATTTATTCAGGCCACAGACATTGTAAGGAAATAATACAAATATGATATTCTGCATGGTATTGCAAGGTCAGGAAATCCGAAAAGGTTTGTTGACCTGTCCGGTCATACAGCTAGTGAGCCAAATGGGAAAGATTAAAATCGAGGCTCCTTAATACTGAACCCTAGCCGAAACTGGCTTGGCTCAGTGGATAGAGCGTTGGTCTGTGGAATGAAAGGTCCCGGGTTCGATTCCGGTCAAGGGCATGTACATTGGTTGTGGGCACATCCCTGGTGGTGGGGGGTGTGCAGGTGGCAGCTGGTCGATGTTTCTCTCTCATCGATGTTTCTGGCTCTCTATCCCTCTCCCTTCCTCTCTGTGGAAAATCAAATATATATATATATATATATATATATATATATATATATATATTTCTTTCTTTTTTTTAAAGACTGAACCTTAGCAGACCTAGCTTGTACTGTGTGCAGCTATAGAAGGCTGATTGAAGGGGGAGAGTCATTTTAGGAAAATTAAGTCATTTTTATTTTATTTTATTTTTGTAAAACCTGAATTGTAATTCTTTTTACTGAATACATGTAAGACCCTGGGTTGGCCATATTATCTCATGGGTTATATCTCATGTGGTACACACAAATATTATGCAAAACATTTATTTGATTTTACAAGATACACTCAGAAAACATTAACACAGGAACTATTCGTTTAAGACAATACTATTTCTATGGCCCACGAAACTACTCAGTAATTTCATTATTAGGAATAATGTATTATCAGCATTATTACAGCAGATCATGTTATAGTTTTATATATTCATTTGTATGTAAGCGTTACGGACGATTATACATCTATATTAGCATAATGGTCTATAAATCGGCGGTCGCCAACCAGTGGTCTGTGGACCACTGGCGGTCCGTGTGGTCTGAAAAGTTGGCAACAGTTGGGTCATGCCCCATTATTTTATATAATGTAGCCTGATAGAAAAAAAAAGTCCAATAATGTCTGAATCTCAAGATTTTTATCTTAGAAAAATTGACCAAAGCCCCAATTAAAAATACAGTCTAACAAAATGACCTATATACACAGTAAACCCTACCAACGCCAAAAACTGTCCTCTCTGCTCCATACATTTCGTGAACAAGTCACCAGCCAATGCAGTCCGGGTCTCTCCCACCTCAGCAATCACCATCAGACCCAAATCCAGAGCAGCTGATAGGATTTAGTGCCCAGGAAGAGACAACCATGTGGGAAGCAAACCCCAAAAGCCAATTGGATTACAGAGTGGAGACTCTGGTGATAAAGGGGACTTAGTTTTACAGCTTAGCTGGGTTGGGGGGTGGGGAGGGTGGGGAGAAAAACCAGAGAAGAAAAATCACCCTGGGTCTCTTTGGTTAAGTTGTTTTGCAGATTTATTGAAACGTGCACGTGGTAGAAAATGACTTCCAGAAGCCAGAATGTTAGCTAAGCCACTCGGCGGCGGCTGCCTCCCGGTGCAAGCGTGGCCCGGTGCTGGGAGGTGATGTGAGGTGACTGTTTAAGGGCGGGGAGGCTTGACAATGTTAATTGCAGGATGCCTCAGGCCCACGCTGGCCCTCGGCTCCTGGATCCGCCACTGGGATTAGACATTTGTGAACTCTAACAGGACCTGCCAGGTCCGTTCACATTTGGGTCAAGTCATTTCTAACAAGTGAGAAAGGAGTGGAGAAATGGAATGGAAACACACACACACACACACACACACACACACACACACACACAGTAGGTCCTAGCAGCCAATGCTGAGTCTACTCAGAAGTACTGATTAGCTATTTTAAGTGATCCCAGCATTCCAAACCCTCTGCCCGTTCTTTGTGGGGGATGTAGCCTTTGGCTAAATTGGGTCCTGGCTCTGGGTCAGATACGCCCTCCCTGGGGTCAGTGTTCGCTGGGGGGGGGGGGGGGGGGGGCAGGGAGCCTTGCTTACCGATAACCAGGAACAACCTATTAAATGCTAATGTCCTGATGAGGGTAAACAGTTTCACTCATTTCTTGGCTTCCTGATATATAATCCCCCCCCCCCCAAAAAAAAAAAAAAAAAAAAACAAAGTCAACAAACAGGTATTAGCATGCAAGCTAGGCCTGCAAAGAATGCAAAGAAGCCCATGAATTTTGTGGAATCCATTTAATCAGTGTGATCGAATTCACAGGTGGTTTAGGGAGCCTGGGTAGCACTAGCCGCAAGTTTAATCCGTAATAAAACCAAACCGATGTCAACGTAACCAATCCAGAGGGGGAAGACAGAGCCAAGCCCGTGTCTGCGGGAAGGTCGCGGGCTGGAGGCTGATGGTTTCGTACAACTTCACGATGCCTGTTGGCTCCGAGTGGTGCTGGGAGCAACGTGTTGTATTGGAGTCTCCCGGCCTTTCATAGAATACTCTTTTGCGAGTCAGCTATTACCCCTGAGTGAGTGTGATGTGCTATTTTGCCTTCTTGATTCATTTATAATTTCCTTGCATTAAGGGACTCTGATGCATTTTTGTGTCACACACAGCAAAATGCCATCCGCAGACTATTCCAGAAGCATGGAATCAAGAGGAAGCGAAGAATTCCCGATTGATAGGCAGTCCTCTCACATTTCTTTGGTCTCCTCTGCAGTCCTTAATGCATTCCACACGCACTCGGAATGGATGCATCCCGTGTGCCGGGCGCGGGTTTTGTCCCTGCAGGGAAGCAAAAGCCAGCGGCACGGAATACAGCAGACCTTCCTAGAGAGGTCCCACAAAAGGCTGCGTGTGACTTTATTTATTCCTCTGCTCTTCATCGATGAAGTGCATATCCCTTTTGGGCGAGCAGGGATAAAACATCAGCAAATGATAATACCAGCAGCTGCCTATGCAGCGCTCGCTTTGTGCTGTCAGCTGCTTCGGTGCATTACAGCCATGAGCTCACTACATCTCCACAAGGATTGATGACATCGGGGCTACTAGCATCCCTGTTTGCCAGATGAGGAAACCGAGGAACAGAGACGTTCAGGGACTTGCCTGGTTTGTAAATGAGCCATTGAGACACCCTCATCAGACAGTTTCCTCTATGATGACCTAATCCTCAGGTGAGATCCATGACTATCCAGAGCTGCAACAGGCCAGTGTAGCGTTAGCGTGAGCTTTCAGTTGATATTTTAGGTACTTTTTTGAAACCAGTTCATCTCCCATGAGTCCTAACGTGACCGGGATCTGTCAAGTTAAAAAAGCGAATGCATACTAGTAATTTAGGATTCGTCATTGTGACCCTGGGAGAGAGGATCCCAGATGCAAAAGTACAGCACCGGCTGTTGGAAAAGAGTTCCATGCAAGACAGATCATGCTGGTGCTACCCAGATCATTGTCCTCCATTAGTAACATTAAATAGAATTGTTAGGATAATATTCATAATTATAAAATAGGACATGGTCGAAAAGACTGAATATTTAATCATGGAAGGTAAAGTCTGTAGCATAAGCCAATTTCTCAGAAATTTGCTTTCTCATCAACATTTCACCTGGGACTTCACAGAGAATGCCCAAGAGGAGTAATGTTTGCAAATTAATTGATTTAGCTCCTAAGAAGAATAACCTTCTTCCTGAATAGTTTTTTGTTTTTTTAGCATACAGTAATCCAAGGGGCTATGGCATCTATAAAAGGATTCATATATAGGACTGAGCTTTAAACGTTCTACAAAATTCTCTCTCCGCTACAGAGTGGAATAAGATAAGCCCGCTGAATTAATGTCATTTGTAATGTGTCCTCTGAGCATGGTACCTATTACAAAAAAAGTAGAAACTCGAGACTAATTCGTGTTGAGTGTGTGTTTTGAATCCCGTGTAATAAATACATAAAGAAAATTGCCATGAGTTGTGAAAATCATTTTCTTCATTTCAACCAGGAGATTTGTTCTTTAAAATGATAATGTGGTGTTAAAAGTTTGATTGCACAACGGCCTTGCTCTGGGGCCAGCTGCTGTGCTGCCACTGCGGTTTCTGCTGATATAAATTTGATATTTTACAAATGCAGAATATGAAATATATTCCCAACATGTGTTTCATACACTTATAATGCACCCAAATGAAAACCAGCGTAGGCTTGGAACGTTGCTTGGCCGCGTGCTTAATGCACTGTATCTGGAACATGTTAAATGTTATTATAGAAATAATTGAAACATTTCACACAGTTTCATGCAGTGAGTTTTGCATGTTAAACGCATACTCCTTCCTTCAGTTACGGAGGAACTCACATGCCTGATACACAAATGTTTCCCTTAGCATTGGGAACACGGATATGGTAAATTTTTTTTCTTTTTCTAGGAACCGATGTTAGGTAAACTTTGGAGGTATTTCAGCCTTAATTGTGCCAACAACCACCTATCACTGAATGGATTTATGAAGAGCGGGGTTCTTCTAAAAGTGAATTATTGAGCAAACAGACAAGATTTCCACTTTCACAGTTTAAAATGACTTCTTTTAAATATATATTTGTATTTCTATTGATTTCAGAGAGAAAAGGAGGGGGAGAGAGAGAGAGAGAGAGAGAGAGAGAGAGAGAGAGAGAGAGAGAGAGAGAGAGCAGTGTCAAGAGAGAATCATTGACGGGCTGCCTCCTGTAGGCCCCCTACTGGAGAATTCAGTCCGCAACCTGGGCATGTGCTCTTGACCATAATTAAACCCGGGACCCTTCAGTCCGCAGGCCGACGTTCTATCCACTGAGCCAGACAAGCTAGGTCTAAAATGACATATTTTATTCCACTTAATTTCACCTTATTTTCTCCTACCATTTCCTTGGAGAAAGCTCAGCATTTTCTCATTAATAAGCTGTAAACGTTTGATCACTCAGATATAACTCCTTTAATTTTGTGTGTTCCCTATGGTTCGTTTCTAACCTGATTTCCTGTTTCAATTTAAATGCTTTGGAAGCTTCTCAATTCCTATGGAGTATTCAGAAATGAATGGCCCCTAGAGTTAGCTTTTTTCTTACCTTCAAACCTGAAGTCACATTGATTAGGTTGCTGGTAGTTACAGAAGACTTAGCAAGCCTGAACTTATTCCATCAGCATATTAAATGATTCTTCAATATTAGTCTTTTAATTTGGCCAGAGCACTGAATGTAACAGTTATTTGTAGATCATTTAGTGGCTGTTTAATGTATGTTTTATTCAGTGATCTAACAATAAACACCACTATTTATTTATTGAACTGTAACTCTTACCCCTGAAGTACAGTGTGCATGGCTCTATGGATGCTCCATTAACAGTGTCTCCTCTACTACAGCGTTTCTCAAAGTGGGGTCCCTACGGCAGCATCTCTTGAGAACTTGTCAAAAATGCACATTCACAGGCCCCACTCCAGATCTACGGAACCAGCAACTAGAGAGCCCAGTAGCCTATGCTGTAACAAGGAAAACTTCCACATGATTCTGCTGTATGATCAAGTTTGAGAAACATTGTTCTAGAAGGTTCTCAGACATTGTACCCTTGGCTGAGATGAGGGTCATCATCATTCCGCTAGAATCTCTGCCCAATCACAGGGTCTCTGTCTGGCTGGAGGGGAAATGTATACATTAATATCAAATTGATCTAACAGAGAGCTGACAGATACTTATGATCAGGCAATAGATAACCAGTCTCAAGATTCTGGGTAAACTATTCTTTTTTGCTTTCCTTCATTCTCTCCTATGCCCCATCTCTCTCATCTCTCTTCTACCAAAGTGTACTCATATGTACACACACACACAGAGAGTCCGTAGAGCAACTAAATCAAGATAACTTTTTTTTAAAAAAAACTTTCATTTCAGCAGCAATATCAGTAAAGACAATCACAACTCAAAAAAGCAGAAATGTCATTGTCAAGCTCACGCATGATTATGACCTGGGCCCCTCACAATGTCAGAGAAAAACAGCAGAGATAGGCACTGCGAAATGTTTTATCACCATGTTTAAATCTACACATAGAAATAACTTAACAGAGTACACGTTGGTATGCACCCATTAGTTTATATGGAGAAATGTAGAGTGCAACTAATGGAAAGAATAATCTGATTTGATTTGTAGAGACCCAGGTGAGTGAGGCATTACGCACGCCTACCTAAACGTGTCCTTACATCTATCTGAACGTTATCAAAGGCAGTAGAACATATGTCCCCTGTGATCGAAGAGGTGAGGGTGTGAATCTGAGTTTTACCAGTTGTTAGATTTGTGCCTTTCCATAAGTAACATCAGCGTCTTGATTTTCCGTTTCCCTCCGCTGTAGAATGGAAATAATCGCGCAGTCTACCTCATAGCTTGTTTGGAAAAATAAACAAGATCTCGTATGCATCATGCCTGGCACACGGTCCTCAGCGAATGTTCGGTATCTTTCAGCTGGGTTTTCACAGCGTGTCTCTCGTAAGATCGTATCCTTATCCTTATTTTATTTTCTTGATTAATGTGCTAAAACATCACCTTGGGAAACATACGGTGTAAAGTTTCCTTTCCACTGTGTTTTCAATAAATTATGAACTTTCCATGTAATGATATGCATTTACTCTCATGCCCCCCCCTTTTTTTTAATAAAAACACTGCCTAAACATTTATATTAATGAGTCTTTTCAGTAGTCATGAGTCTGGACTACGCTCCTCCAAAGACGTTTCCTCATAAATTAGCATTAATTGATGTCCAGTTTTTGGAAAATGTTAGCACACGTTATTTATGGCACGTTCTGTTCGTGTGGCGCCTCTTAATGTGAAAGAGAGAAAAAAGGTTTCAAAGGAGGCTCAAATGCTGTTTCCTTTGCCTGCAAAACGAGGGAAGCCAGGGTCTTTGCGTCTCTGGCAAACCCTCGGCAATATTTCTAGTTGCAGAGCGTGTGGGCGATCTGAAGGCGAGGGTGAGTTTGTGATCGCGCTCGGTCCAGTGGTTCTTTCCACAGTCGAGCTCAAACTGCCAGGGCCGTGCACCATGCAACCAAGACACCGGGGCACTTTCCTCCAACTGAATACAAATGCCTTGTGTCCAGAATAAAGCCAAATTTCAGAAAACGGCCACCCAGTCCACGAATCTTAGGGGATGGGAAAAGCACCCGAGCATGCAAATATTCAAAGTCTTTCATTTTATTATAGTTGTGTTTCTATATGCATGTGCGCATGTGCTGTTTGTGCTTTTGTAAATATCTAGAGAGATGTGTGTGTGTGTGTGTGTGTGTGTGTGTGTGTGTGTGTTGGGTGGGGGGGAGAGATTCCATGAAAAAATAAGGTGAAGGTTTTGATATATTTTTTGAGCTCTCTAGGGACAACATGATGTAAGATTGTAAGCAGAAACGCTCTTAAGCGCTGGGAAGTTTTTTCTTCACGTTAAATACCTCGAACTAATGTGTGTTGACTAAAGGTTCGTACAGATGTGCTAGAAAGCTACTCCTTGGAGACATATGAAATGGGTGGTTAGAATCTAGCACATAATAAATTTCCAATTAATCGCGCCTGTTTTTATTATTCTAGTATTAAATATTTGGTGATTTTTGTTTTTGGTCTCTTTTCAGTTCTACTGTATGTTTCTTGATTTGGGGGTAACAAGAGACTTAAGAAAATTCTCCTACTTAGACATAGTCTGTCTCTTACTGTTTAAAAATCTAGAATTAGTCACTTTCTTTAATAGGTCAGTTTTATAAGCATAAATCTGTGCAGGCTATTATTTGGGAGAAAACCAAAGTCAACTGAAGGTATCTCCATTCATAGTTAGATCAACAAAATAAGATGCTATTTACACAAAACGAAAGCCCTCATTGGATATATAACAAGTTAAAAACTAATTTTTAAGTTCCATTGTAAGCTCAATTTCTAGATAATAAGTGTCTACAGAAATAACCTTTTTTAAAAAGAATTTTTATTGAGGAGATGACATGGACACAGGGAAAAATGAAAGACCTAGAAACACTGTACTAGAGACTGTATAATTTGTTGTCTGGTTGCCTCCATAACTAGAGAAATACAGAGGAAGTAAGTAGAATTCTCTGCAGTCTTCAGCTTTTCAATATTTGAGCCAGGAGATAGGAGGGACCCGGACTGCAAGACCTTTCTGAAGGAAGGCACCTCACAGAAGATAGTCGCAAAGTCAAGGACTAAAGCAAAACCACGTTTACAGGTAGCAGACCCAGTGTTAGGAAGATGGAGAGAGCAAACCATCCCTGAGTTACAGTGACTGGTTAGAAGCCTGTCAGACAGCCCTCCAAAATGTGAGTGTTTACAAAGTGCAGCGAAACCCCTGAGAAGGCCTGGCTGAGCAGAGGAGCAGATGGAGGTGACGGGTGGAGGAGGGGGCTCATTCGGAGGTCTTTCAGAAGTATAATGACAGCCCAGCTGGGGTGGCTCAGTGGTTGAGCATCTACCTATGAACCAGGAGGTCAGAGTTCCATTTCCAGTCAGGGCACATGCCCAGTTTGTAGACTTGATGCCCAATAGGGGGCATGCAGGAGACAACTCATCAATGATTCTTATCATTGGTGTTTCTCTCTCTCTCTCCCTCTCCCTTCCTCTCTAAAATTAATAAAAATATATTTTAAAAAAGAAGCACACTTATACATGGTCTTTAGCATATCTGAGAGAATTTGGACAGGTGTTAGTCATGGAATAAGGTGGGGTAACAACTTATTTGGCAGGAAAAGATAATCTTCATAGTCAGATTTTGTTAGCATCAAAGACTATCAGAGGAATGTAGAGACCTTGTAGGCATAGGGATTTCAATTGAACACTGTGTGTGTGTGTGTGTGTGTGTGTGTGTGTGTGTGTGTGTGTGTTTACAGACAGTAAGACAAGGCCTTTCTATTGCGTTGAACCTGATTTGAGAAACCATGACAGATTCCTGCTCCCACCTGGTTGATATCATCCCCAAACTCCCGGTCGGAGGCAATGTGCCCTCAGTTGTTTTTATTTGTTTGTTTTCTCCTTTGGCCCAAATGTGTAGATGTTATTTGCATCATCTAGGCGTCCTCCCCAAAACTTGGACAGTTAAAAACCCGCAATTAAATAAGAGAATGTAGATGCAGGAGGGTGATTGAAATGTTGTTTATATACTTTTGCTTTTTAATGTATTTTCTCCATGTTCCTGCTGCCTTTCCTTCCCAATCTCAATTTTCCCTTTCACCTTCAGCACTAGCCACGCAAAAAGAAATGTAGTCAACTTCACATCTTAGTAAATGGCATTTCAACTGTAAACAAGCAAAAGCAACCACATCAGTGTTCTGTTCCCAATAAATATTAGAGTTTGACGTACATTGGGTTTTCCTCTGCCTGCTCTGGGAACTCTTGATGTTCCAGAAATCAGTCTTTACTAGGTCCTGTGACTTATTCACTAGACGTTCTCCACTCAACTTTGACCGTGGGGCTGCATCCCCTGTTCAATAACATGGTGAAAGCTGGGAGCAGAATCTTGTGACTGTAATGATATTTAAACAAAGTGGAGAAAACCATTCCAAGGAATTGATTTATTCCTCATTAAAATCGGTGGATATGCACAGCTAATTCCTCATAGTCTGTTTACCCTTTTACTTAATGATAAACCATCTGTTAAAAAATAATAATAAACCAGGATCAGTCCTAAAGAGCTTCAGGAAAGTTTCATGTTAAATAAGCATTGAGGCCAGCCAGTGTGGCTCAGCAGTTGAGCATCAGCCCAGCAAGCAAGAGTCACTGATTTGAGTCCCAGTCAGAGCACAGGCCTGGGTTGCAGGCTTGATTCCCAGGAGGGGGGATGCAGGAGGCAGCCCATTGATGATGTTTATCTCCATTGGTGTGTTTCTCTTTCTCTCTCTCTCTCCCTTCCTCTCTCTTTAAACAGCAATGAAAATATTTTTAAAGCATTGAACTGCTAATAATAGAATTGTTTTCGCTGTAGCTGTTATTGCTCCATTGCAGCTACAGAATAAATCCCAGAAGGGACAACCAACGGTTATGTCACCAAGGAGACCATGCAGGTGCAATGCAAGATGACCATACATTTCCAAATCATGATAGTCACCATCCATTGTAAATTTAGGGCCCACATGCTGGGTCCCTTTCCATTCAAGAGACTTATTCCTCAGGTTGTTTAATAGCCCCATTGCCTGGAATCGAGTTCAACCCACAATGTCTAATCTAACAAAAATGTTAATGTAAAAGAAATACTGACATTTGCTCAAGTGTTCATAAAAGACAGACTGTAGCAGGATTTCACCAATAATTAGCGTTACTCATCAGTCTGTACTCCCTAAGTAGCCTGCTTCTGAAACTTCTGAACATAGTTTCCCTTAGGGTAAATGATTTCAGGAACAAAAAACTAGACCATAAATCAGATGGCACTCTGAAAAGAAAATAGGTAAAAACCACTCATAGGCTATATTAGAGAGAGACATAACTCTGGAAATCTGAATCATAAGCCTTTTTCAAAATGATGTCTTATTATTTTAGGAATAAAGAACAGCCTTCAGTGTTAGCAAGCAGGAGTATTAACAGACATGCTTAAATAGATTAAAAGTAGTAAAAAAAAAAAAGTGCATCTTAACTCCACATGGATACCATTGGTTTTAAGCATGCTTACAAGGAGTTTTTAAAATTAAACTATCTCATAAAATAATGTTTTTAAGATGACATAAAACCCAGTTCAATTCATTGTCATAATGTTGAGTTTCAAATGATTGCAAAAGCAAGTAAGTTTCTACCTCCCTTATGTTTCTGTTAAAACAAAACAAAACATCATTGCCATGAGCCGGGTGCACAGTTTTTTTGAAGGATAAACAAATGTGAGCATACCAGGTACCATTTCGGGGGCTAAGGTAGTAGCACAAGGATGCGGACTTAGCTGACCTTCGGGCCATGGACGTGTAAGGGGGAATTTGGCATGTGATTCCTCCCACTTTCCTGGTATAGCTTCCCCAATGCAGCCATTGATGGACTCTTAGGGGCAACTCCTTGCAGCATTTAGACCTGTGTTTTCAGCCCACTGATCAAGACTGCGGAGAGAGGTGGTGAAACTCAAGGCCTTTCCAAATCCTGGGACCAACACGTTCAACTCTGTGATCTTGGGCAACTTATCTTCTCTCTGCATGTTTACAAATTGGGAGTAATATATATATATATATATATATATATATATATATATATATATATATCGGTTTTTTAATTGATTTTTTTTTACAGAGAGGAAGTGAGAGAGAGTCAGAAACATCAATGAGAGGAAAACATCAATCAGCTGCCTCCTGCACACCCCCTACTGGGGATATGCCCGCAACCAATGTACATGCCCTTGACCGGAATCGAACCTGGGACCTTTCAGTCCACAGGCTGACACTCTATCCACTGAGCCAAACCGGTTTCAGCAATATTAGTACTTTTTTATCTTCATAGTTCTGTAGATCCAATGAGGCAATGTAGTAAAATACTTAGTGAACTGTAGGCCACATATTGAGTCCTTAAAAATCTAATTGTTTGCACTAAGGTAAATTGCCTAGAACAATTACCTTAATATTTCTTTCATTCATTCAGCTTTCCCTCCTGCAAAGTACTGCGTTCTACAGTATGAAAGATGCAGAATTTTATGTAAAAAATGTCCTCATTTAAGGAGTTTTAAACTTTGTGCAGGAGAAAAAAAATTCTGCAAATGTGTATCGATAGTGACTGTGGACTCAGTGGTAGATCTAGTAGCCAAAGTTCCTTTGGTGCTATGCAGTGTTTCCCAAAGTGTGGTACGCGTACCCCCAGGGGTATGGGAAGAGTTTGGTGGGGGTACGCGTTGCACCGGACTTTGGTGGGGATATGCACTGCACCGTGCTTAGCTGCGCCTAATTCTATGTTCTCATGAGTCAAGTCAAGACAGTCTTGTGAGGCATGAGATGGTCCGGTGTGCAAATAAATGTTATTTATGATATAACTTTTATTTATATTTTATTATGAATAATTTTATTTTTCGTTTATTATTATTTTGTGTATATACCAAAAAAGAAAAAAGAAATATATTTTGATTGTTATTAAAATACATCCATTTATTTTTGACGAGGGGTAATCAGCGTTATGAAAATTATAGAAGGGGTTCACATATGTCAAAAGTTTGGGAAACACTGATGTCAAGACCAGTGAAAATCATGAAATTCACTGAGCAAATCACAGGCTTTCATTGAGCAACTTCCATCTGCCAGGCTGTGTGCTTGCTGGTGGAGATATCATGTATATAAGATACGGTGCAAATAATTGTGCCACACTGACGGACAGACTGGAGTCAGGATGTGTGCAAGGGGAAATGCAGTGAATTCTTCTTGGGCAGGAGGAGAGAGGGTCCGTTTTCAGAAGTGAAGAGAGGTGACCTGGTTTGGGCAGGTACAGGGGAGGGGGCCAGTGAACCTTGCCCACAGAGCCGGGGAGGCACAACCATCAGCGTGGAGTGCTGAACACTGCCCCCAATCCTGTGTGGCTGAATAGAGAGAAGGGGAATCCGGAGATGAGCCTGTAACTAGACAGTCATTCAAAATGATTATTTATAATTCATACTCCAAATTGCTACAGGTGGGGGGATTACATGAAGGCAGGTAGAATAATTATACCCGTATGTCCAGGATAACTGAAGTGCTCACCATTACTGCCCACTCACTGGACACTGTCATTTGAATGTGTCTTCTTTGATCTTATTCAAATGAAGGTCTTACTGCTGCCTCAAAAAAAAAAAAACTTTCTCGAACATAGAAATTGTTATAAATAAAATTATTTGAAGTTATTCTCTTTTTCAAAGGAAAAGCTCTGTGTGCTTTCTATTTTAGCCACTTTCCTTTTGGCAAGATTTTTAGAAAAGCTCCCTTTAAAAAAATACATATATACATATATAAGTTTTCCTTCCTAGAGGCACAATACTCAGACATGAGGAAATATCCATCAAGAAGACAAAATAAACATATAATTCATAAGCGCCCTAAGCCAACTGGAATACATTGAATAGTGTAATAAGTCTGAGTGTGTGTCTGAGAGAGAGAGAGAGAGAGAGAGAGAGAGAGAGAGAGAGAGAGAGAAAGGAAGGGAGGGAGAAAAGGAGGAAGAAAGAGAAAGAAAACAGAGAAAAATGAGGGAAGGAAACAAAGAATGAAGAAAGGGGAGAGAGAGAGAGAGAGAGAGAGAGAGAGAGAGAGAGAGAGAGAGAGAGAGAGAGAGAGAAGAAAGAAAGAAAGAAAGAAAGAAGAAAGAAAGAAGAAAGAAAGAAAAGAAAGAAAGAAAGAAAGAAAGGAAGGAAGAAAGAGTTTCTTAATCTTCAAGACTTTTGGCCTATGATGTAGGTTAGTAGGAATGATATCCCCATTCTCTCCCAGACTTACGCAGGACAGCCTTAGTCAGCTGACTATCCCTCAAGGGACTGAGGGTTGGCAAACGATTATTGCTTTAGGTTTTGCTCTGTGGTCTGACTCTAATCCAATATATGCTAGTCTGTGTGTGTCTCCTTCTAATAGAACTACCATTAGTGCTGGTTTCACACATAGCAAATAGCACGAATGCTTTCCCCACGACATGGAAGAGCTGGGATGGGATGGGAAATTGAATAAACTACAAATCCTTTCCTCATCCCAGACCACTCCAAGTTCAACATGACGATTCCCGTTCAACTTTATTGAGTCATATTGGTAAAGTTGTTAAGTGCTTAGAAAGCAGTTTTGGGGGACACATGATGTAGCAAAAGCCCTTAAAATCTATGCTAATGAGGTCATCATCTGCATCCACTCATCTCTTTAGAAGTTAATTTCCATTCCTGGAGATAAGAATCTACTCGAGGATGCAGAGGGCACTTGGAACCTGGGTAGATCATTCTCCTTGGTCCTGGAGGGAGGAAGATGAATGTGAATGACACCCAACACATCCCACAATTATAAGACAATGAGTATTGGGGTCAGGTAATGCCATCCTTTCTGTTTTACAAAGAATAGGACTTTTGAAAAGCCAGGTAGACTTTAGGAAGCAGCACAGCTTAGCAAAGAGAGAACAGGTGCTGGAATTCACAGGATCCTAATCACAAAGACAAATTTTAAAGATTAGAAAAGCTATGTCAAGTGCCTTAAGAGGACCTGGCACACCATAGTCCCAAAGGCTAGGCTTTAGTCACCCATTTGATTTTTTTTAAATGATGGAACAAACTAAAAGTCAGCACAGAGTTCATTTTCTGTGGTAGGAAGCCAAGGACAGATAGATTATGTGGTAGGCAGGAACTGATGCAAAGTAAGGAGAATGGTACTAAGTTAAAAGGGGAGTTTTGGGAAATTTGTAAAGAGGAGGCTAGAGACAATAGTTAAAATATAAGGATCACCCATCCTCCACTCCTCTACCCTCTCGAAGAATCTGCAGGGTACCTTAAAGGAGTTTTCAATGCCTTTCCTCCCAGTCTTACTGAAATGGAGAGACTGAGATGACTTTGAGTAACCTCTTGGCCGCGTCAGTAAAGTGCTGACAGTGCCTCCAACACAGGGCGCTCATAGGTACATTCACAAGGGATCCCCCAGCATGAGGTTGGTCGTTAATTAGTTGCATGGCTTTGAATATGTGATGGTGATGTAATTTCTCAAGGCCTCATGTTCTTATCTGCAAGGGAAGAGGAATGTGCCATGTTATCTAGGTGTTCCTTGAACACCAAGGAAGGATGGCTATGTTATCAGGGGTTAAGAAGGGTGCTGAAGCAGGAGAAAGATAACAGAGTCGAGAATTAAGCAGCTGTCCCTCAAATCTATCATATATCAAATCTACACTGTAACACTTAGGTTATAGCAAGTGCTGGTGCCCATTTATTCTCATACCCAGAGACACTACATGTTTCTTTTAAGAAGCTCATCCCGTCCTACGAGCTATATGTGCACATAAAAGTATATATCAAATATTATGTGACCCAGAGTCCTATCTAAATGCATAGATTCTGCGCGGTTGGCAGGAAAAAGAAGAAAAAAAGAAAATATCCCCACTTGTTTTATTTAAAAGATTTGGAATTTTTTCATCTATTTATTTATTTTAATTCAGGAGAAAACCAGCAAATTCAGCCAGACAGTAGCTGTGTCTTTTGGCAGTAGAAATAATCTAATAAAAGCATCGCATTTCAAAAGAGAAGGTGGGGGGTGGGGGGAAAGAGAGAAAGAAAACCCATCTCAGACATCGGTAACGTCATTTCAGCCCGAAATATATTTCACTCTGGGTTTGTGTTTTTTGGACTCGCACAGCTTACGATGGTTTTCATCCCAAGTTCATGCCACCAGAGCTGGAATTCATAACACAAACATTGAGACCAGGCAGTGATTGACAGCTCTGATGCAGTTAATACCCCGTAGTAGGTCTTCTACCACGGTCAGGAGTTAAGATTTATTTTGACAAGCTTTCTCCTGGTTTTGTAGACTGGAAGCTTAATCATGGGGCGGGGGGGGGGGGGACCCCATGACTATATCTATATCTGGCATAGATTATCAGAATCCATCTAGCAAAATGGTAGCCAGCCCCGTCCGTCCCCTGCACACCAGACCCCACAGAGCCTAGAACTTGGTTTTAATTAAGTCATTACCATCTTTAATGGGTAGGATCTGGCTCTTGTTTTTTAGGTGGAACCAGACAAGAAGTGATCTCCACTGTAAGCTTTTCAATTAAGAAAGACTCCCAATTAAAATAAATAAAGATCTAGCCGAAACTGATTTGGCTCAGTGGTAGAGCGACGATCTGCGGACTGAAAGGTCCCGGGTTCGATTTCGGTCAAGGGCATGTACATTGGTTGCGGGCACATCCCCGGTAGGGGGTGTGCAAGAGGCAGCTGGTCGATGTTTCTCTCTCATTGACATTTCTAGCTTTCTATCTCTCTCCCTTCCACTCTGTAAAAATATCAATAAAATATATATTTAAAAAGTAAAATAAATAAAGATCTTGCTTTGTTCCTGAGGTCATTGTCAAGCTCTCACCTCCAAAACAACCTTTTGGCATCCTTTTCAAACAGAGGGTTTGCATAGCTTTGGATTCTGGCTACTGGGATTTTTCTAGGAATGGCTAAAGGAGGGTGATGCTTCCTTCCCTAAGGGATATTTGGAAGAGGCTGCATGCATAGAATATGTAGGTGTTTAGAACAGATTGCTATAACAAGATGGAGAAAACAACCCCTACCATGATCATTTTGATAAGGGTACTTATGCATTTCTTTTTAACATACACTGGTAGAAAACACATGGATGTAGCAATTTTTTTTTCAAACGAGGGGGATGGAAGCTGTGTAATACGTTTAAATACTGTGCTTAGAGTATGTAGGGGAAAAGCCCCTATAATCAAGGTAAGGAATGCAAAGTACTTAGCACAATTATTGACATTGGGCAGTGCTGATGAAACTAAATCTGTTATGATAATAACAATTATTTAACTTATTAAGTATAGTGACGTGATCATCTTCTTTGATTCTGTGGTCTTAGGTAGCACATATACCGTATTTGCCGGCATATAAGACGATTTTTTGGCCCTGAAAAATACGTATTTGCCGGCGTATAAGACAACCCCCTAACATTTCCACTAAAAATACAGTTTGTTATATACTCACCGTATAAGACTACCCCCCACTTGGAGGCATATTTTTCAGGGCCAAAAAATCGTCTTATACGCTGGCAAATACGGTACATAAAGATGGTCACTCCCCCACTCCCAAGACCCTTTGCAATACTCTGGGGACTTAGGGATATGGCAGTAAAGGTCCTGTGAGGACAGATCTGTGAATTTCTTCTCTACAGATAGTGTAGTTGGGGAAGTTAATTAAGTGAAAAAGAACAGAGACATATAAACCACTCACTGTACATTTTAGCTGTAGATAAACCTATAGAATGGTTACCCCTTACATATATATATATTTCTCTCTCTCTCTCTCTCTCTCTCTCTCTCTCTCTCTCTCTCTATATATATATATATATATATATATATATATATATATATATATATATATACCGTATTTGCCGGCATATAAGACAATTTTTTGGCCCTGAAAAATATGCCTCCAGGTGGGGGGTAGTCTTATACGGTGAGTATATAACAAACTCTGTATTTTGGGTGGAAATGTTAGGGGGTCGTCTTATACGCCCAGTCTCTTATACGCCGGCAAATACGGTATTTTTCAGGGCCAAAAAACCGTCTTATACACTGGCAAATACGATATATATATATATATATATATATATATATATATATATATATATAAAAGAGAAAGGCAGAGAGAAAAATCATTGATAGGCATTGGTCCTGTACACCCCCTACTGGGGATGGAGCCCGAAACCCAGGCATGTAGGCATGCTATCTGACCTGGAATTGAACTGTGACTTCTTGGTTCATGAGTTGGTGCTCAACCACTGAGCCACATCAACCTGGCTGCACTATACTTTTAATTCTTTCTGTCGCCCCCAAATATGTTCATCCTTAAGGCAGAAATTATATCTTATTTATTCTTGTACTCTGAAATTTGATTCCAAGTTAGAATTCCAAAAAGAGGAATTCCAAAAATTCAGAAGGAATAAAGGAATACATGCAGCCAGTCTGCCTTATAAGACGAACCACCACTCAAGTTTCGCTCGGTGAAATTATAGCAGCATATCTTTCTTCACTGCAGTTAACACATTGTTCCTAGCCCTGCCTTAGATCAAGTCAAGTTTGTCTTTTATAGGAGAGTCCTCACTGATTTTTACACAAACATCATGGCCAGTGTCAAATCTCCAGTTTCTAACAAACTTCTTCGGATCCTTTCCAGTCTCCTCACCCTCCTCTTTATTTAGCTATGGATTTGCATGTGGAGCTTTCGGGAGAGTGACAAGTCATTTCCGGTGGAGTTTTGAATGGCAAAAGGAAAAAAAATTAAAAATGGTAAGAACAAACATGGAATTCTCCTAAGATCACATGACTTGGAATCACAACTTTAGAAAAACCCTCTGAATCAAGAGAATGTGAAAGCAGACACAGAAGACATAGGTGTGATGATTCTGAGTTTGAAATGAATCCTATTCATGCTTTGCATTTTGCACATTTTGTTTGTGTCTGCACGTGTGGGGCAAATCCTGACCCTGCCCAGGTCTCTCAGGTCACTTCACCTTCTACAGGTATCCGAGCTTCTCCACTCTTCCTGAGAATTAGCTCACTGGGTAGAAGATGGTAAGATTTTAAATATTTTTATTGATTTTGAGAGAGAGAGAGAGAGAGAGAGAGAGAGAGAGAGAGAAGAGGGATAGAGAGATAGAAACATTGATGAGAGAGGAACATCATGGATTGGCTGCCTCCTGCACAGCCCCTACTCAGTGGTATCTGGAGATATACGTTCAATTAAACCACTTAGTAGATAATGAACCACTGATTACACAAGAGATAGGTGCTGGAGCCCGAAATTCAGGCATATGCCCTGACTGGGAATGTAACCCGAGATCTCTTGGTTTCTGGGGTCAAAGCTCAACTGGCTGGACAGAAGTTGATAAGATTTTTAAAATAAAAATATGGAGCCCCCATATTCATTCTTCTTGATTGTCTAAAGCTAAATTATATCATACATCAGATTTTCCAATTTTTATTTTATATATTCTCATACTTTTTCATGTACTCTAAATGTGTATATGTGTATATATGTGTGTGTATGTATATCTACACATATATCCCCTCTCATATATATTATATTATATAAGTATATACTCTTTATATATACACATGCATTATCTCTTAATCATGTGTGTGTATATGATTTCTTCTACCAAAGCATTATTATTATATATATGCATATATATATATATGTGTGTGTGTGTGTGTGTGTGTGTGTGTGTGTATATATATATATATATATATATATATATATATTCTCTCTCATATATATGTGTGTGTGCTTTGTAAATAAAGTGTGTAAGTTAAAAAATTCCAATTGTACAGAATACAACAACAATCATATCTCTTTATCCTACTGCTTTGGGATGAAAAAATACCTACAAGCTCTAAGTTTGCAGTGACAAATGTAGACTTCATCTCGGATTTATATATGAGTGACATTTGCATGTTGATTTCTTTGCTGCCCTAATGGTTAAATTTCAAAGCACATCTTTCCTTTTATCTTCAGCTGAATGAGACATCAAAATACGGGCCAGATAAAGGCGGAAGTCCTTTGTCTGAAACTGCCCAGGCCGGGCCAGCTGTGATGAAAACTGTCTGAAGTTTCACAGGCTTCTTGTCTGGCCTCAAGCTGGTGCTCGCCTCTTTTATTTTGGAGGTTTTAAAGGGCTATTTCATTTTAGTACACGGTGTTGTCAGGGACAACGGAAGGCCTGTTCATAGTGGTATCTGGAGATATACGTTCAATTAAACCACTTAGTAGATAATGAACCACTGATTACACGAGAGATAGGTGCTGTCGTCTTTTATTGTAATCACGTGGGTGTCTAAGGTCACCCTAGCATTTGGTTATACCACAGCGGGAAGCCCTTATGAGATTTGTTGTCCTGTTACTGATAAATCTCAGCTTTTATGCAAGTTTAATTTTCTAATATCTCCATGTAAGCGATGTGATCACATGTTCTGTCTTAGTTTCTTTTTTAAATATAAAACCCATTCTCAGAAGCAAGAAAAGAAAATATGATAGGGGAGAGTGGTAAACAGACTAAAGAGAGTTAAGAGGTAAACTGAGGTCTTTAAAATTTTTAAGAGAAATTTTAAGAGTGTATTTAAACAAAAATCACTTGGGATCCAGGAGCACCAAAACAGTAGTGGTTAGAATTCTCCTCCCCACCCCCCACCCCCAAGCCAGAGGAAAGCCTTATATAGAGAAAGTATGGAAGGGAAGAAAGGAAATGATTTGATTGGCTATAGCCTAAAGCCTGGTTGACCATTTGTGATGGGTTGCCCTTAGAATTTTGATTTTGTAACCTTGAGGCATTTACAGGCTGCTGGGGCATGAGAGCCACACCAGTCTAGCAGCCTCCTTATTTAGGAAATTTCACAGACTGCATCAAATTCCATTTAGCCAATTTTGAATAAGAAATCATGGTGATGTGATCTCAGCAGCGAGTCAGTTTTTAAAAAGTCAGACAAACCAGTGGTCAGACGTTAAGACTATAAAACACGTTTAATATTTTTTCCCCTTCAGCTTCATTAAATGTCATTTTAAGATGGAAGAGAGAATTAAAAAAATATGCTACAGTTATCTGAGCCTATGGCTTTATTTTTATTGCTTAACATTGTTTTTGAGAAAAACCAATGATCATTTCAGAATATTTTGTCTCCTAAAACAGCATAAAGGCAAAGTCCTAGGACATATCGTACAGTATCTTGAATCCAAAGAGGTCAGGAGAACATGATAATTAGACATCCAAGGTCTCCTGGATCGAGCTTCTGGGCATCCTAGTGATGAAATCAGATGGACTGGCTTCCTTAGTCTCACGTCTGTTTTCTTCCTGCCTGATAGTCCAGTCTCCTCAGCCTGACCTCAGTGCCTGGCCCTCTGCCTCCAGTCCAAGTTCCTCCTCCTCTTCCATGCCTGTCTCTTCTTCATAGCTTACATCTGTCAGCCCAGCTTTCCCTCTTCCCAGAAGCCCCCCTGTGACTGTGTGCCTCTGTGCTTTGCTCAGGATGTTCCTCCAGCTGGAACGCTCATCAGCCCCTCCGCTGCTCCAGGCCCGACTGCTCTCCAAGTCCAGTTCAATTGCCTGATCCTTCATGAAGTTTCCCACAACCCCACGTCCCTCTTCCTTTTTCTTAGCCTAGACTTGGTTAGGGTTCTCCCATAGCAGTGATTGTATGCCTCTTTCTAGTGAGATCTTCTTGATGGGAGAGTGACTGTCTTATCAAAATAAAATTGTGTTTTGTTTATAGCTCAAATCCCAATTTAGTGCCTCATAATGTCAGAGGACCTCAGAAGACTGTAACCACGGGAGCCCCCAAATAATGACAAGATAGTTTTGGTTTGTTCAAGGGCAGTAAGCCCACTCCCAGGTACCAATTTTTATTAAAATTACCTATTGCAGTTCAATAGACCTTGCTTTTCCTCCAGCTGATCTCTCATCCTCCATTAGATTTGACTGAATTTCCCCACATCATGGTGGTTTTATGATTCTAAGACAGCAAGAGTCAAAGCTCAACCTGGCCTGGCTGGTTTACTAAGTAGTTAGAGCATCAGCCCATGGACCAAAGGGTGGCAAGTTCGACTGCCAGTCAAGGGCACGTATCTCATTTGCAGTTTCCCAAACCCCAGTAGGGGCATGTAAAGGAGGCAACCAATCAATGTCTCTCTCACATGATCTCTCTCTCTCTCTCTCTCTCTCTCTCTCTCTCTCTCTCTCTCTCTCCCTCTCTCTTTCTCTCCCCCTCTCCCCCAGCCTCATTGAGCACTTTCCTTTTCATTTCTCTCTCCCCCTCCTCCCTCCCTCCCACTTGCTCTGCAAATCAATGGAAAAAATGCCCTCCGGTGAGGATTTAAAAAATAACAAAAAATGAAAACCCTGCTCAGTCTGTCAAGATCAGGGCTTCAGAATTCACTCCTTACTTCCCTCACATCATTTCCGGCAAAACAACTCAGAAAGTGAGTGAACCAGGTGGCAAAGTAGACTCTGCTTCTTGATATCAGGAGTTCCTATGTCACATGACAAAAATGGTAGACACACAAAAAGGTAGGACTTATTGGACCCATTGCTATAACCTTCCATTATGCTGGCCTACTCCTTAAGCACCTCTGCAAGTGTACGAAGCTGTGTTATTTTTTTCTTACCTGTAAGCTTCTGGACCAGGGACCTTGGACTGTGGTTCATTTCCATACTCAATAAATTGTGCTCATTGACCCCAATAGCTCATACACCCACATAGGGTCACTGGGATAAGGGGGGCATTTTTCCCCAGGTATTTCCCAATGTTTGTGGTTCCTATCATAAATTATTTTCAGGTGCATGGTCCTTAAACCCTTCAGGATAATATTTATTTTATTCTATCCTACAATATGCATACCTAGGCTTTATGTTTTTTTAAAATATATTTCTGTTTGTTTAAAATCATGATTAAGAGCAGAGCCTTTAAGCTACACTGCCTGGGTTTAAATATCCCCTCCAGCTCTTATTGCCACGTAAATTCAGGCAAATGATAACTTAAACTCTTTGCTTTGGTCTCCTCATCACAGAAATGGAAATGGTCATACCCACTTCATAGGTTTTATGAGGATGAAATAACTAAGTATTTCTAAGTGGAAAGAATAGTATCTGTCACATAGTAACTTTTTAGTCACTGCTATTATGATAATTATTAAGGCCCGGTGCCTGTACCCTCTCACAATCTGGGGCCCCTCGGGGGATGTCAGAGGCCTGGTGCACAGATTTGGCCCAATCCACACAGGCCAGCCCGAGGGATCCCATCTGTGCATGAATCCATGCACCAGGCCTCTAGGATGCATATGAGATCTTTGGTTAATCTCTTTCTGCCCCGCCCCTTCCTCCTTCCCTCTGAGATTCATCACTCTGTTCCATATTTCCATGCCTGTGCATTGAGTCTGCCCCTCAGGTGGTCAGTACTCATCATAGAGGTCAGTCAAAGGGATGCTTAGGCTTTTATATAAAGAGATTACTTTTATTAATCATCACATAAAGAAGAAGATATCCAGCTCCCTGATCAGATTGAGTGGATTGATCTTTTATTCACCATCTGTTTGCTGAATAAAACTTAGCCCCAGGTCAGCAGCTAAAGAGATAGGTGGTGTGAGAGCCCCTAGCATTTCTCTGTGAACAATTCCTGTCCACCTTGGGCTGTGCAACCTCCTGACCTTTCTTTCTGGCTCAAGGATTCGGCACTTCACCAGCAGTCCCCACTTCTCTTGCTCCTTTCTCTCTTTTTATTCAGGCTGATGTTGGAGTTTCAGATTCTCGAAGAACATACAGGTTGAATGGGCTGAGGAGGGAGGGAAGAGAGAAGAACGTGCCCTATAGTTCTTGGTCATTGCAGACCTCGCTTCTCGCCCGAGTCTGAGGAACTGCGGATCAGGTTTGCTATCTTTCCAGCATCTCTCATTCTGCGAGGGCTGGTCTATTTCACGGGATCACACACACACACACACACACACACACACACACACACACACCCAGGCACCCCGGGCCTAAGACACTCAACTCTGTCTGACTTCCAATTATTCAAAATTCCTTCCAGATTCAGGCCTTAGGATGTCTGTCAATCTTTGTTTCTAAGGTCAGACATTTACATCTTTTCTCTCTTTTTGTAGGGCTTTTAGGAGAAGCTTTGTTATGGGACTTCTAGACAGAGGCCATTTTAAACCAGAAACTTTGTGCACCTAATTGCCAAGTTTATTTGGTTCTTGTATCCATTCGACCTAAAAATTTGGATGTGAACATTATCCAGGAATAACTGCTCCTTAAGTAAACAGAGTATGTTATTGAATAAGAAGCACATAGAGTCTTACACTGCAGATTCTAAGGTTTCCAGAAAACAGGTGACCCTCTCAGGGAGATTTTTTTTGGGGGGATAAGTGACTTGTGACCCCCAAAGGAAAACAAACTCTAAGATGTCAGTGGTAAAAGTGGAGTATTATTTTTTGTTTAAGAATTTTGAATATTGTAGATATAAGATCTTGTAGCACAAGGGATTTTATTAAGTAATTGCATGTCTTTGGATTATGGTGGGTATTTTTTCCCATTGCTTTCCTTTCTTTCTTTTCTTCTTTTCTTTCTTTCTTCCCTACTTTCTTTCTTTCTTTCTTTCTTTTTGGAGGTAGAAGAGTAAGAAAATAAAAGATGGAAAGATATATCTTCCTGGTTAAAAAGTAAAATTCTAAAATAGATAATTTGGCACAGATTTGGCCCAATTCACACAGGCTAGCCCAAGGGATCCAACCAGTGCATGAATCCATGCACCAGGCCTCTAGTATGCATATAAGATCTTTTGTAATCACTTTTACAGAAAAATTGTTAAGTTTTTAGTGTCTATAACTTTTACTAATCAACAGTTTTGTGTGTTGCTGGCTGTTATGTATGAGTTATGTTTTATGAAATTTTGATTTTGCAAAATGTTATTTGACCCATTTCTTTGCCATTGCTTTTATGGTGACCCTGTACTTATCAAACTACCAGGAAGAGGCAACTTTATGGAGGCGGAGAGAGGAGAAGGCATTTGTAAAAAATGTCCATAAGTCGCTTAACCCTAAAAGAAAGCAGACTCCAAACTAATTCTAAAAATTGCATTTAAGAAAATGACAGGCCGAAACCGGTTTGGCTCAGCGGTAGAGCGTCGGTCTGCGGACTGAAAGGTCCTGGGTTCGATTCCGGCAAAGGGCATGTACATTGGTTGAGGGCACATCCCCGGTGGGGGGTGTGCAAGAGACAGCTGGTCGATGTTTCTCTCTCATCAATGTTTCTAGCTCTCTGTCTCTCTCCCTTCATCTCTGTAAAGTATCAATAAAATATATTTTTTTTAAAAAGAAAAGAAAAAGAAAATAACAGGATGTGGATTCCTGCCTATTTTCTGCCTACCAGTATTTCCCTACTTGCAAACTGATAAACCTGAGAAAGTAGATGTATTGAGAGGTATATATGTGTTCAATATGACTCTTAGGATCTTGCCTATTTTCAGTTCATCAACAAAAGCTGATGTATGGACCCTGGCCAGTTTCACTCAGTGGTTGGAGTGTAGGGTCTCATGTGTGATCCCCAGTCAAGGGCATATATCTCAGTTGCAGGTCCCACACCCAGCCAGGGTGTGTATGGGAGACAGCTAACTAATGTGTCTCTCTCACAGCAATGTTTCTCTCCCTCTCTTACTCTCCTGCCTCCTATCCACTCTTTCTTAAAAAAAGAATCAATGGAAAAAAATCCTCAGGTGAGGATTAAAAGACAAACAAACTGACGAATGGATAAGCCCAATAAAATTTAATTACTTAAGGTGTATTCTACAATCCAACCACATATAAAGCTGGCTAAAAACACTACTATTATCAACAACAATATACATAACAACCACCATGGCTATGAGACTGACCAGGAAATAGATTCCAAGTTTTTTGTATTTGGTTCAACAGTACCAAAAAAACCCCAAAACTTAAATTATATCCATTGTAACCTACGTGGGTCTATAGACTTCTCTCTAAAACAAAGTTGGACAAAAATCTAACAGAGTTAATGCCAAACGGGTATAGCTGTGTGGGCTCACTGGTCATGAAAAATTGTAACAATTTTGTCGTATTGAAAATTAATTGAAGTGTTTATCCTTTTCATTGGTACTTTTGGTATAAGTGCTATGGTTATTATCATGTCTTTTGTGAGGATATTTAGTCACCCTCACTGAGGTGGGATGAACACACTGATCTGTAATCACTTTTACAGAAAAATTGCGAATTCATCCTTTTCTACCTTCACACTTTCTAGTCTTCTCGAATAGAATTGTCTTGGTCTGCCCATTTTATAATAATTCTATTAAAGTTGGTCTGCCCTATGAACTGTTGTCAATTACCTTGACTGCATTGCTGCTTTAATTCTTGTTTCTTGGTGTTATTCATGGCATTTTCTGGGAATCATCCTAATTTCCTTAAGAGCACAGCTTTGAAAGTGCTTTTACATCACAGTGTGATGTGCAAACGTTTCTGGTTTTATTTTTGACACAGTGGTCATATTTTCTGACCCAAGGAAAAAAAGGCACTTACATAGTTTGGCAGCCATACGTGTATTTCTGGGAACAATAGGGGAAGATATCTGAAATTGGAATATGTTGGGAAATCTATATCATGTACTCACCATAATTACAGGGTTTGGTCAAGAAAACCAAAGCAATAGACTGACCAAGAGGCTTGTAAACCATCCTATGAGGTATTTGCGTTGGTTTCTGCTTGGAGACTGGTCATAGAGGCTGTGTCTTCTGGAAGAACTTTACAATGTAGACTCCATCTTCAACCAAAAAAGTAATCTTCTAGAAATCATTTTCCAGCTTTAGAAACAAACCTCACAGACTCTTGCTCTAGCTTTGTTTTTTTTTTCTTTATTTCATCTAATCAAACTGGTATCGTTCACCTTCTGTGTTCTATGTGATTTGCTGAGTACGGAGACTGGAGGATGTGTAAAACATGCATCATTCCCTCCCGAAGAAGGCGCTAACTCACCCTGTGTCATTAAAAGTCTCTGGAAAAGTAGATGAAAAATAAATCTGAATACCATACTCATCATGAGATTACAATACATCTAGGAAGACATTTTTTTTAAAGACAGTTCATTGGAAGTGAGCGAGTTCTAGTGCAGAAGGCAGTAACTGGAACTTAACAAGTTACAGCAGAAATAGTATGACTCTTAAAGAATAATCCTGACAGTTGTTAATTCGTAACACAAATTTAAATAATAAAGAATATGCTAAGAACTTGACAAAAGAGAGGAAAGTGCCAGGTCAAATGCCTCTTGGAGGCCATAGGGTCCTGGGTCCCTCTTGTCCAGCAGCAGAAGCAGCAGCTTTGGTCTGTCCTGTTGCTCTTTGTAAGTGACCTAACAGTACAAGGCCACCTGACGCTGATGACGTCATGGCAGCCTCTGTTCTCTGCTCCTCTTTTCCTTCCCCTTAGATGCTCCAACTCTGCCCCAAAGGAGTACTTTTCCACCAATGCTTTTCTTTCCATCATTATTATTTAAATAGTAGTATTAGAATGAAAATTTCTTAAATGATATAATGTCTTTATTGGCCTTGTTCTTTTATTAATCTTAGCTCCAGGAATCACTAGATACATGATTGAAGAGTTGAATACCATCCCTATAGACAAAGTTATTCCAAAGTCTTGGTTCAACCCCATGCTGCCTACCTATAGAATTTTTGATCACCAACCAGGCCAAGAGAAAGAACATGAACATATTTGGTCAAAGGTATGCACATTTCAACTTACATACAGAATACCAGTAGAAAACAACAACAACATCAACACACACACACACACACACACACACACACACACACACACACACGTTGCAAAAACCTGCTGGGATTCCTATCTTGTGGTCTAGACCAGTCACTTATGATAGTACTATTAAATCTTCAAATCATGGTGGAGGGTTCATTATGGTGGTAAACAGCTGTGTAAAGCTAAGTTGTTGTTGTTTTTTATGTTACAAAATAACAACATAGAGACAATACATTTTAAGTTAATGGGGCAATGATTTTGTCCCATTTTATTCCAAACAATGAAATGGTTTCTCTTGGAAAAGGGTGGAGAAAATAGTGTAATTTCGATGTGAACCATAATATTTTAGATGTATTTGTGCTACAGAAAATACTAGTTAGATAAATTATTGTAGTGATTTCACTCCAGTCTTTCACTGTTTCCCCTTGTGTTTGAGGGATGGAGATAGTCCCATCTGATATTTTTGTTTTGAGGAGAAATTTGACTTTTCTCCCCATGCCTCTTCCTTAGGTCTGGGGAGGAAGACATTTCACTTGTATGAGGACCAAACTTCAAGTGAGCAAGGCAAAGCATACGTCATGGAGTAGTCAATGACTTAATTGATTAGTGAGGTGGTCTTTTCTAGCCTTATGCCAAAATAAGCTCAGAATAGCAAATCCTGTGTAACATAATGCATCAACAGCTTTATTCTATAATAACAAAACCTAGACTGTATAGCTCAAAAGACAGTGTGAGTCAGGGTTCATCTCTTATATTTTGTCATCAAGCTCTTAATATATATTAGAGCTGATGAAACAGAGTGCTTAATTAACAGGTTACTAATAGGCTCATTGACATTAATTATTTTAGTCTGCTTTCTGTCAAGTTTGAATCACAGTTGTTAATTAGGAATCAGATTGGCCAATTTAAATTTCTGTTCCCTCTTTGCTTTTTCTGCTTTCTAAAATAAAAATAATCATGGATTTGTCAAAAGGTACAGAAGAAAAACAATGAAAGGTCCGGGATATCTCAGAGGCTATATTCTTGAATTAACAAAAAAAAATTATATTTCTAATTTTTCAGTGAATATTAAATTTCTCATAAACACAATCCCTCTTTAACTACAAACAATGTAATCAAAGATGAAAGTCAATAGTTTTTTAACTCTAAATATTCAGAAATTAATTTTCATTATTTCTCATCTCTCAGATATGTGCCATAGTAGATAATTATATTTTAGGTTAAATATATTTTCATAATTTCCTACATAATCTGTTCCAGATATTTACAATATATCGGTCTGGGTAGCTAATTGCCTTTCTTGATTCCCTTTCAGATTTTCAAACAATGTTTACAATTAATCACGTTCCCTTTTTTTTTTTGCTCTCACTTGTTTGTTCTACTTCTCTTTTAATGCCCTTGCCTTAGATGTCGCAGCCAAGAGCTGCATCATAGTGACACCAACTTAAGTCTCACGTATGCACGCTGGGTCTCCAACCCATTAGTGCCCTCCTCCAGGCGAGTGTGGGGCCGCTAGACATGAAGAAGCAGAGCTTTGGTTTACACATGTTGACATGAACAACTCAGTTGCACCCGTTCTGAGAGTAACTGCTCAGCTCACGATGAGTGAATAGGTCATCCACCAAGAAATAGAAAACACAGAAATGGGCCCGCCATGGGAGCAGGGCAGCGAGGCGCTGACAGCGTAATGGATGGCTTGTCTGTTATGACAGTAGGACACCTTGCAATGCCAAGAGCAAATATTTGAAAGAGTATGCAATGCAGGAAATGTACGCATGTTCTGTGTATAGGACACTTCGGTTGCCTGTATCACTAACAGATGGGCAGAGTTTGAGAAACCTTATTTTATAATGTGCAACATCACCCTTGTCAGATGCACTTGGAGATCCGGAGATTAATGGAGCATGACACACACAGTGAAATGGGAATTCCACTGCGCGTACTGAGGGATTGGGGGCCTCGGGGACACATGAGCTCAACATCAAATCTCTTTTTACAGGCCTAACTCTGACCTCATTTATAATTTAATAACATACATCTCCAGGCACCATGTCTGATGAAATGGGCAGGTAGGTGTAACCCTGTGAGATGCCTCTTGGTGAAATTAAAGTGGGAAGCATGCTGAGGAGTTCAGTGACTAGACTAGAAGAATAAGAGGTCGACTTCTTTCTGAATTGAGATCACTTACAGCAACATTGAAGGACAGTAAAATGGCTAAACTTATTTAAAAAATGGTATTATCTTCCCTTGGACTTACTGTAGAGTTGTAACTGATATTGTTATTACTTAAATCATCATAGATAGATGACCCTTGCCCACTCTTGTAAATATGCTTGTTAACAATCACACACATTGTGGAGATGAAGAATTAGACTCAGCCACTACAGAAATTGATGGCTTATTTTAGGACCATGTAGGCTGAAAGTGTATGCCTGGTGGGTTGGAGCCTATTCACGAAGAAAGGAGGGAGGCATCTGAGACGCCAAGTTAGCTATACTGTTAACATTTCATTCATGCTACCTCAGCCAGATTATAGCTCAGAGAAGTCTCTCTCTCACCTCATTGTTATGGGCATTCCTATTCATTGTCCATCTGCTTAAGTGGAAATTCTCAATACCAGGTGCTACTCACAGGCCCGATAGGCTTGTTCACCCACATTATGTCACTGATCCTTACAATTCTCATAAGAGTAGAGATGAGGAAACTGGAATTTAAAGAAGTTATGTCACTTGCTCATAGGCCAGACTGACAACAGAATAAAAATGGTGTCCGGCTGGTGTGGCTCGGTAGCTGAGTGTCAACCCATGAACCGAGAGGTCACCAGATGGATTCCCAGGCAGGGCACATGCCCAGGTTGTGGGTGAGATCTCCAGGAGGAGGAGTGCCGGAGGCAGCTGATTGATGTTTCCAACTCCCTGCTCCTCTTTCTACCTCTCTTTCTAAAATCAATAAAAACAGCCCTAGCTGGTTTTTCTCAGTGGTTAGAGCGTTCACCTGTCGACTGAAGGGTCCCGGGTTTGATTTCAATCAAGGGCACATGCCCAGGTGGCAGTGTCAATCTCTAGGAAGGGCTGTGCAGGAGATAGCTGATGAATGATTCTCCCTCATCGTTGATGCTTCTATCTCTCTATCCTTCTCCCTTCATCTCTGAAATCAATAAAAGTGCATATTTAAAAACACATACATTTAAAAACCAATAAATAAATAATAAAAAATGTTATAGCAGTGAGAGCTCATGCCTCTTAAAATACTTCGTATTTATATTCCGGTTCCCCTTTTATTCATGATCTTACTTTTCTATCCTGTCTTATCCCTCTTCACAGACATGACTTAGAATGGGAAAGCAGAGCTTTTATCTTTAGAGCAATATATATATATATATTGAAATATATATATATACTGAATATATATATATATATTGAAAATATATATATACTGAATATATATATATATATATATATATATATATATATATATATATTCAGGGTCTCTGCAGAACAGGATTGAAGGGAGCAAAACATTTAACTAGACATTATGCTTGTAAGTGAAAAAAGTTGGTTCTAAGGTAAGACTGATGAGGTTTGAAGCATGGCTTTGCCTCTTCATGTGAATAATTTACTTCACAGCTCCGTAAGATGCATGGACATAATACAACCCGACTCATGCCTTTTCATAACAATGAAATTATCTCAAACGTCTGAAATACGTGTAAAACGAACTAGTAGGTGGCAAGTGGCTCATGCAAGTCAATAGTAGTTACTGTTGTTGTTGTTGTTCTTGCTTTTACAACTTTTGTTCCTGGGACGAGGGCTGTGATTGCCCCGTGGAGACAGAAGGATATTGTTCAGCCAAGTGATCTATCATTTGGTTTGTTAGCTCTGTCCACAGGCTGAGTCACAAATCCCCCCCGGGGACTTGAAATTCTGCAGAGTGTTTCTCCCCCTCCTCTAATCCTCTCCGAGGAGATAGAGCAGTTAATGAATTAGCTTGATCTGTCTCCTTAAGCTTCACTGTCATCAGCAAATTACCCCGCCGAATATTACAAATGGACTTTACAAATTAGGAATCATGTCCTTAAATTGCTTCCTTCCTCCCTCCATTCTCTGATTTCAAAAACTTGTAAATCAACCCCCAATCAGCTTGGCTCTGTCAGACAACATTGAATCCGGCATTTCTTATCCAGCACTGCGCACGGAAACGTCTCTGGCTGGCTCCGCCGTTTTGTTTGCTAGGAGCCTCCGATGACTTCCGTTGTGACAATTATTTAAAGGAAAGAAAACACGGGGTGGGGGGACTGGATCCTGCTATCAGAGGATTCCTGGAGGAATTCGAATCAGCACAGTCTCAATCGCTGTGATTCTTATTGATTCCGTTTGGCCAATTGCCTGAATTGATCTACCCGACATGCTGACATTTGTTTTTTACCCATCTGGAGAAGGAGGATTTGTAGAGGCACAAGAAACACTTGCTAATGCTGACAAAGATGTAAAACGTAGTGATGGTTCTACTAGCAAGGCAGACAGTTGCCTTCTTTATAAGGGACTCAAGGTCCTATTTTCTTTTGACAAATGATGAACTTGGGAGGCCGGGATTGACCTTGAAGATAGTGAGGTACAAGCCTAATTTTTTTTTTTTCCTTTGGGTGAGCCTCCCAAAGCTAACTTGCCCACCATCCTGGAGGGGAAGCTTGCGGGGAAACAGTGAGAGCCGTGCTGCTTTCACCGGAGGAGCCACGTCTGAATGAACGCCAAGGTTTCATTTGACTCCGGGTAGCTCTCATCCACAGTCTGGGATCAAGTCACCATAGCCAAGGCGTGCATAATTAGCATTGTCATTTGTTTTAATGAGCATGTGGTTCGTATTATTGTGTTGGCAAGCTGCGTTCCGTGCACGGCTTCCTCGGTTCCCTCACGGCTGCCTACGCCCACATCTCCATCATGAGCAGCCACCGGTGTGCTGCCGTGGTCCATGGCCGCCCTCCGGCTCAGATTTCAAATGTCCCTGCGGATGTCAGTTCCCCCCGGGAGACTGTCGGTGAACGAGGTGGCTATATCTGCTAGAGATGGAAGGAAGGGCACATGAAGACCCAACATAGTAATTTAAGGGGACAGAGGAGAAAAAAGACCACATTTCACAAGAATAAAGGGAAAATGCTGAGAGAGAGCAGCTTTCCAATGGCAGAGTGTCACTCACATACATGCAGGGGGTGATCACTGACTTAGCAAGGTCATAAAAGCTGAATTCTATTTTGGGAAAAGCTGTGAAGCAACCTCATGGACATTGCAGAACTTCTCCTCCCCCAAAATCTGGAATTAGCAACAAAAAGATTTCTTTCTTTCTTTTTTTCTTTTTTAAAAAATATATTTTATTGATATTTTACAGAGAGGAAGGGAGAGAGAGAGAGCTAGAAACATCGATGAGAGAGAAACATCGACCAGCTGCCTTTTGCACACCCCCTACTGGGGATGTACCCACAACCATGCCCTTGACCAGAATTGAACCGGGACCTTTCAGTCTGCAGACCAAGGCTCTATCCACTGAGCCAAACCGGTTTCGGTGGATTTCTTTCTTAAAAAGATATATTTTCATTGATTTCAGAGAGGAGGGAGAGGGAGAGAGAGAAACATCAATAAGAGAGAATCATTGATTGACTACATCCTGCCCCCCGTCCCCTCCCCCCACAGGGAATCGAGCCCGAAACCCGGGCATGTGCCCTGGCTAGAAATTGAACCATGATCTCCAGGCTCATGGATTGATGCTCAACCATTGAGCCACACCAGCGAGGCAGCAAACGGAATTCTCAAGATGAAGCTAAAGGCAGAGTTGCCGCAGAGGAAGCAGGCAACAGTTTTAACAAAAGGGAATATTAGACAACCAGGTCCTCTTGTCATTTTGAGGGGCCAGGGACTGCCCTGCGTCAGCATTTGACTTGCATGGTGGAGGTTCATTAAGAAATTAGAGAATAAACTTGCTAAAACCGGTTTGGCTCAGTGGATAGAGTGTTGGTCTTCGGACTTAAAGGTCCCAGGTTCGATTCCGGCCAAGGGCATGTACATTGGTTGCGGGCACATGCCCGGTAGGGGGTGTGCAGGAGGCAGCTGGTCGATGTTTCTCTCTCATCAACATTTCTAGCTCTCTATCCCTCTCCCTTCCTCTCTTATGGAAAATCAATAAAATACATTTTTTTAAAAAGAAATTATAGAATAAACTTAACAAACTAAGCACTACACAAGAAAGAACAAAGTAACTTAATATAATATGGTGAAATGAAGACATCTGAAAATCTGGAGTCCTAACAAAGCCACGTGGTTCTGAGGTAGTGATCTTTTGTTGAAGCTGAATGCTTATTCTTGTGAAAAGCTGCACATTTTATTCATTGTGATAAACCAGACTCGTAACAAAATTTCTCATTTGATTGTGAATCTCCCTAATTCTTGCCTTCCTATTTACATACTACACAAGGAGCACCAAGCAAGCATGCAGACCATTTTGTTTGCAGATTGACCTCATTTATCTAAAACTTCTGGGATTTGTGAGCAAACTTGTGCTCTATGGGCAGCATTCACCAGACAGCTGACATTCTTTCCTTTTCCCCCAAAACATATATAAATCTAGCCTCACTGTCAACATAGTGTTCCTTAGTAGTCTCTCTCCAAACTGTTGCTCACTGCGTGGTCTGTTTGGAGACACCTAAATGTTTTTTTCTGTTCTTTAAATTCTATCCTCACACAAGACACTATGTGCATCAGCTCAAGGAGAAAATCAAACACGAGGGAGAGGTGAGAGACCAGCTCCCCTTGAACTCCACATGCGATTCAGGGGAGCAGGTGCCGGAGACACCCCTCATTTTATTGGGGCGGCTCTTCGATCCAGGAGACACGGGTTCCGTCTCCTCCCGCAGAAGGTAGACATCTGGAGTGGATCTGTCTCCGTGTAGGAAAGAACTGTCAGCAGTTCCCCAGCGCCGTCGCCTGTAAAAGTTTTATGGAAGATGAGCAACGCCTCTCAAGCCTGACTAAGGATCCCGGTACCACCTGAACGCGGGCCACTCCACCCTAAGGAGAGCGTGTGGGCTGGTAGGTGCGCAGGCCTGGCTTTTGCTATGGTTCATAGGAAGTCTTAGAAGAAACGAAAGTCTGCAGGCCATCCTCTGCCTGTAGCTTATGAGAGAGCTGCTGGTTTGGCAGGAAAGAAAGCCAAAAGCTATGTGCCTCTCTACTCGCTGTTCTTCATGTTCTCATCAAACCCCACCCTCCATGCGATGACATTGATATCATCTCTCAAAGATGCCCACACCTGCCCCCCCAGGAGAGAAGAAGGCTCCTCTCTCGGGCCAGTCCTCTGCGGCAATCTTGTCTTATCTTTACACACCACCATCCTGGGCCCGTGGGACAAGGACTATCGCCCGTGCTGGGCTCTGGGGAAGCCGGCACCCCCTCACTCCAGCTGATAGCGGGGCGATGCATGAATTGGCCTTTTCAACCAGCCCCATGGTGTCCAGCCAGAGCTTATCTGCAGTTGTAAGGAAGGAAAAGCTGAACTTGGCTAAAAGCTTTTCTTTCTTCTCTCTTCCCTTGATATCCTATAAGTCGCCAGGGGAGCCGAATATTGCAAAATCCTGTCATGAAACAGCAGGCTGATAAACCGAAAAACAAAAACAGATGTGGAGCAGGGAAGGGTTTCTGGACGTTTGTTTCTGGCTTTGGACTGCTCCAAGTGCTGGGTCCCTAACCCTCCTCCCACTCAGAAAAAATCTAATATTTCCTCTGCTCCTGACGATCGCAATCCTCGGATAATTCACATCTTTGGGTAATCGCCTCTCCCACATTGAGGTCCAAATAAAGTGATGGGAAAACGCAAAATAAAAATAATATGTGACATTTATTGCATGCGTATGTGCCAAACACTCCGCAGGCAGTATTTCATTGAAATGGAGAGCACTCACATGCTAGAGGCAGACGGCGGCTGCGTGGAGTCAAATCCCAGCTCTTTCTCTCACTGGCTGAGCAGCCGGGAGCAAGGGAAATGCTAATGCCAGCACCTCCCTCTTTAAAAGTTGATATTTGTAAATTGCTTGGAACAGTGTTGGCACAATGTAAAACCTTCAATAAGTATAAATTATTAATACGGTATTAGAATGCCATGAAAAAGGTGGTATTTCACACGAAGAGCTGAATCTCAGTGACATTAACTCCCACGTGAAATATTATGCAAAACTGGGGTCAAAAGCCCTTGTCTGTTGGACTCCAGAGCCCAGGCACTGAGCCGGTCTCCCACACAGTAGGACTTCCAAGGCAAAACCAAAACGGAGACCCCGCCAATGTAGGAATACCACAGTGATTTCTACATATGTGTGGACAAAGTGTATCATTCAGGTTCCAATCTCTGATGCCTCACATCCACAGAATTGGACCTGAACTCCGCAGATTTCCCTCAACTTGACGCTTGCTCCATGAAGGCACAGCTGCTTCGCTCATCTTTTGATTTGAGGACCAGCAACAACATCCGCTTTGCGAAGGGACCGATCTCTCCTACCCTAAAAGTGAAAAGAAACACATACACACTTATGACACGGATGGATGACCTGGAGGGGACGGATACTGCCTTTTCTCCTGCCTTCCCTGAGATGTATCACACGGGAGCATGTGGGATGCAAGTGAGAGAAGCCCGAACTCGTGATGGATGAAGTGTCAAGCGCTATCGTCCACATAACAAGCTTTCCCAAGAGAGGGTGTGTCCACGGTTGGACAATTGAGTAACTCAAGAATGTCTGCTTTTCCATGTTACTACTGTTAACATATTTTCTGTCACTCCCAGTCTTGGCCCCAATGATGGCTGTAAGATCAGCCTGATTTTTAACTGGGTCCATGACCTCCTTCACAGCTAGCTGAGACACGTGACTCATTCCTGACCACTCATATATTAAAAATGACTGGCAACTTTCAGAAGGGGCCTTTTCTTCTACCTACTTCCATCCTTCTTGGACCCATCAGGGTTGTCAGAATGGAAATCTGTCAACAGTAGATTCAACCCTGAAGGATCTACCATACCAACCCAAATCGCTTACTGTTATATAAAAGGATATGACAGGTTAATCTCATTTAAGCGACTACAGACTTGATTCTCTTTCACTTGTATCCCATCTATCCTGATGATAGCCTCTCTGCTAATTTTTCTCCATACTGGATATCCCAATGGGGATGATGATCTAAGGATAAAACAGTTCATTTCACTGTCTGATGGCAGCCATTGTGCTCATTGTACTGTTGCCTTTTTAGTTCCTGCCTACTTCCAATGCATGCCATAGTCCTCTACTCTAGACTGACGGCAATCCAGCAATCCTGGCCTTTTTTCTGGTCCCCAGGGGTGAAAACAAAACAAAACATCAATTGAAATCTCATTTGCACTCTGGGGCCTTATGCCGCCTACTCTTTCTCTGTCTTTTCTTCCCCAAAAGCTTTATACAGTCACCTTCGTCTCCTTCAGGAAGGACCTCTCAGCTCCCATATCTTAATGAGGTCTTTCTTGACCATCCTTTCCACTTATAACACTCTTTTATTGGCTCATGGCTTTTAACAATATCTGAAATTTTCTTGTCTAGTTATTTGGTTGCTTGTTCATTATATGCTTTCACCATCAGAATATAAAGTCCAGGACAGCTAAGAGGTTAAATACATAGTCAGATCAGTCTCGTAAAGCACAGCTCCAAATTGTAGTTTGTATTTTCTCCAGCTTTTAGCTGAATTTTCTGGATCATTCCATAAGCGTTCAGATTGCTTGTGAGTGCATGTCAGCTGGAGTCTTATTACGTAAATGATTTTGTGTCCCCCACATACCTGGGATCGAGATTTCCAATAGACCACACGAAATTCACTCTAGTAATCAGAAACTAAGAGCATTTAAAAAAAATAAAATCATAAAGAAATTTAGAATAATTAGGAACGAAGCAGCTAATTGGGAGAATAAACATCCTAAATGATGTCTAATTTGGTTGAAAATAACCAGGATCTACTTCGTGACACTGGGGAAAGATTACGGAAATTCTTGACTCCTGGCTTAATTTGCAGTCTGATCTTGGGGGTGGGGGAATGCTGTTAGAATTCTCTTAAGGCTGATGGACACTTTCTAATAAATGCTAAATGCATCGAGTCTCGTAGGAGACAATTTCAAATAAAAGTTGGAGAAGTTTTCTGCATGTTTTCAGTTATCTTAAAAATTAAAAACAGCTCTGTAGGCAGTTCACTTATTTTGTGTGAGTTTGGAAACACTCCTAGCAAGTGCTTGCATGAAGGCAAAATAATTATTTGGAATAGATTATCAATGAAAAATAAATTTGGTCTTAATCTGCATCATGATAACCCATCCATTGTGCTTATTTTTAAGCATCCATTTTGTGATAATCTAAATTAAAAATAGCCTATTCTTTAATATATTCTTCCTTTATTCATTCACTTGAAATTTGATTTTTGTCCACATGCCGTGTTACACTGGCAACATGAAGCGATCATCTCAATATTTGGATGCTAAATGGATAAAGGGATGTTGAATATCGAATGAAATGTATTTCCTTGGGAATTCGACATACCTGCATTAAGTCACATAATTCTATTGATGTTCTCAGCCAGCTTTCTAATGTTTCAAGCCTGTTTTCACTCTATTATTTTTCTCTAAGCAGACTTAACCTTACAAACCAAATAATGACATCCTTCCGAGAAGAAAAAAAAAAGTTTCCTCAAATTACTTCAGCGGACTTCCGTTGATGTTTTATTTTCAATAAACCTCGAGGCAAAGAGCCACTTTTGAACTTTGCCCTTTGCCCTCTGAGTTTCACAGCCTGGCAACAGATCAGTACCAGAGTCCAACGTGTCCGCAAGAATGAAAATGATATGCGCAGATTGTTATTTAGTCAAGTCCCTGATTTTGTTTACTGAATTTAATATAAACTTTGTCTTTTGATTAAAAGCAAATGTTCACGTTCTCTGTAGGGACCTGCTGTTCTAGATGATTACATCTTTCAAAAAAAAACCAAGAAACTGTAAAGAACAAGAATTAACTGAAAAAGGCAGGTCCCTAGCAGGAATTCCTTTGGTATAAAACAGCAACAGATAATGAGGAGGCTTGGTGGATGTGTGGGGCTGGAAAGGGAAGATAAGATCAAAAGGACACCATGCTTTCCTTAGGAGGGTCTTCTGAAATATAGCATTCCAAACTCAATTGGCAGAATGTACCAAAATTAATGAAAATGATGATTCTTTTCAATTAGTTGCTCCACTTCTTGAAATTTACCAAAATGAAATAATCACGGAAGCACATACAGATAATGTGTTTGGTGGTTTTGGTACTTTATTCCGGATGAAATAACTTTAAAAGTAATGATAATGATGATGTTAGGCAAATGAACACATAAATTATATTCATTTCTTACAGAAGAGAGATCCACTTAAAATGTTTATAGTTTATCAACCTAACTGAGAAAATTATCGAAGTATTTATGTGTGTGAAAAAAAGGAAGGTTCTAAAATTGCTTATCAATGTGATTAACCATTTGTACAATCTCTAAATTACAGATATATATATTACAGACATATATATTACAGACATATATTAATATATATTATATAATATATTAATATATATTAATCTATCTGTAATATATATGTTACAGATATATATTACAGATATATATAGATATGTATAGATATATCTGTAAATATATATATATATATATATATATATATATATATATATATATAGTTCTACTTCTCTGGTGTGGCGTCCATAATTCTCATTTTATTATTATATGCTTTTAAGAATACATATTGCATTTTATTATTATATGCTTTTAAGAATACATATTGCTTTGACAACCAATCAGTCATTTTTTAAATGCTGTTTGAATTTATTTCTAGGCATGCCAAAACAAAATCAAACAAAAAAGAATGATTGAATTGATTAAGACCCCCGCATATTTTACAGTGTCCAAAGAAGCATGTGGCAATAAACTCCATACTCATTTGCTTCTTAGTAATTTCTGGTTTGTCCCACTACAAGAAAAGAACCCTTAACTACTCAACAAAAGTATCCATAAACACCCGTGCTGGAGTCAGCTTCGCTCTCTAGACGTTGCTAGGAATTTTAGAAGTTTATAATTCTTGTCCTCAGGGAGTTTACTATCTTGCTGGAAAAAAACACATTGACTATTTGCAGTATTTACAGGATGATTAATGGACAATTTGTGTGGTCCCTAACCAATTGTGTGGTCAGTGTGCTGAGTTTATTCCTCTTCTCAAGATGAAGTTAAAACCTCAGTGAGTGGCCAGGGATCTCATAGAATTAATTAACAACAAATACAGTAAAGCCACAGTTACATTTACTGCGTTGTATGCAGTGCAGCTCAGATGAAGTCCTCCGGGGGAGTGAAATATGGACACCTTCTATTGGATTTCAGTTGTTGGGGAATTAAAATAAAGGCACCCTGTTTACATCAGTCAGCCCAATGAAGATGAAATATTAAATTAAATAGGGATTCTATCTCAAGCTAGTTTAGGCGCAACACACTGTCAGCTGTTTGGTGATTTATTTGGATCCAATATGCGATTGTTATGGCTCCGCGGCGGAATGTCCTTTGTAAGTGACTCATCTCTTACCCAATGTCTTGCCCTCACATCCTATGGTTATAGACATTCTTCAGACAAGTCCTGACTTAAAAGCAAAACAACAACCGAATAATGAAAGAAGTGGAGACAAATAAAAATTAGCGGTAAAAAGGCTCAATATCTGTAAGTAATTAAATTTCACATTGAGGCCTTGGAATTTGGCAAGCAAGAGATCACGTTTCACTCCATTAATCTGTTCTTTTTACTGCCCACAATAGGAAGCCACGAATGGGAACCAGTTCCTAGAGTCTTGTCTTAATGAACCCATAGCATCCTTACCAGCAAGAGAGTCTTCCGTGATCAACTTTTTGATCAAAGATTGCAACTTGGCTGGTAATACCAAGAAGACATGTTTCAAACAAAACCAAGGCAGTATTGACCTACACCTGGAATAGAAACAACTGTGGGTTGACCAGTTGGATAGTTAGAGTGTACCAACGAATGGCTGCCTTATGACAGTTTTAGAAAACGACATCATTCATGATACTGTGCTTAGGCTGTCAAAGGGAATGATGGATGATACACATGTTTAGCAGCCTGTTTTGAGTTGATGGTGACTTTACTTGCTTACTTGTCATTTTTTTTACTTTTGGTTCATATAAATGTAGGGAAGTTTGACTGCCCCAGTGTCTTAATGACAAGAAAAAAAAAGTGGAGGGGGGAGTGGATATTTCATTTCATGTTTCTATTTTTTTTTAATGTAAAAAGCAAGGTCATGTCACATGACCTTTAACTTACCTCAGCTGACCCCGAAGTTACTGCCAAGACCATACAATAAGACAGTTGCAACATTTAAATGTGCCGCTGAAAATTCATTTCATTTATTTTTAATGAAAAGGCCAGCTGGATAATCCCAAGAGGGACGTTATTGGGTCACTTAAGCATTTGGGGATGGGGCCTCCCTGAGAAAAGCTTTTTAGCTTCCTTTGTGAACTTTTATTTTCCAGAATCCGGCTCCTTTTCTCCTAGAAACTGGTTAAAATCATCTGCCATCGTCTAAAGAGATTTCCATATTTTATTTTATCCCGCTTATTATTGTGGGATGTCAGAATGAGTTTTCAAATAAGAGCAAAGCATGCTGGGAATCAACCCTACACATGTAAACTCAAAGAGAGGGAGGGCCAGGCAGTATACATTTCAAGGTACCAAGGAGAACTTAATTTTTCAGTATTGCTCTGCCTCTTACTAGTAAAGAAAGTTGCTTATAAAATAAACCACACACACCGACGGAACTCACAATTGGAACATTTAAATGATTATTTGCTTCTCTTTCTACCAGCTTGTAAAACATTATTTTCTTATTCTTCCTTAAATGGCCTGTGCTAATTACACACCTTGACCCTTGCCCTCCAAGTGCCTTCATTTATGGCAGCACATTCCTTTCCAGGGCAACACATTGGCCAGGTTTATAGGACGCTGCTACCAGGCCTTCCATCCTGACTTCTGCTTCCCTAGGTCAGGAGTCCAACTCCCCACGCAACTCAGCAAAAAGAATTTAATTTTTCCAGGGGTGGTGCATGACCCGACCCCTAAGGAATAAACACTGAATAGTAGAACTGGAGATCAAAACATATCCCTAAATAAGTAACTTAGGATTTGTTTCTTTCTTAAAAGAGAAAGAGAAACAACAATTGAACCTAGGAAGACAGAGCTGAAATACTACCATGGTGCCATTTCTAGGAGGATTGGGGTACAGGTCTTGAGTTGATTTCTTGAAGAGTCTGCAGGTTGGAAGTTTATAAACTGTTCTGAAATGTCCAATTTTGTGTGATTCTAAACTGGCTAGGGGATTAGAAGATGAATGTAAGATTCTGAAGGTATTCCAGTAAAATGTTTTTAAGATGATGTTGTATTTATCTTCAGATTTAATGCAGATTTAGAAAACTCAATGATTATGCATTTGGCCAATTAGTGATTTCATCTCTACTTGATTTTAAGTGAGTATCTGGTTTGTAGATTGATGGAGACAAATTGACCTAACAGATAGAGATTGGAGTTAAAACAGAGCTATACAATTGAATCATTCAGGAACCAACTCCACATTTCTATGCATAGGGGCACATAATGTAAGCCATTATTTCTACCACTCAGAGTTCTGATGAATGAATCCCAATTACTTATTTCCTTCAGATTAAACTAGAGGAGTGGGCATAAGTACATTTATCTTTGTGAACATTCAAAACAGAGTTTATTCTTGTGTTATTATTTATTCTTGTATTACATATTTTTTTTCTTACAAACAACAGTGAACCTACTTTTGCCTACCCCTTCCTTAAATATTGAAGGAAGCTGAATTATTTACAAAATGACTTATGGCCCCTTATTACATTTCCAGTAGCTGGATTTATCTATAACATAAGCATAAATAAAATTTTAACTCAGTCATTAAATGAATAATATTGATACTTTTCATACAACTGTGAGTGAGAAAGAAATCTACAGCAAAGAGGAGAGAATATTTGGCATCTTGTTGTGTTCATATGTACTAATATGTAAAACTGTGTAATGCGGGCCATTTTAATAAAACCTCTATTATCACTAATGCCTCTATTATAACGATTAGGATAGGAGAATATTTGAAGTTAAATTAATCGGATTGTTTTTGTACAAGGAATAATACAATTCATATAAAATTTTTTATTTAACTATGTTGAAATCAAAATTTAGTCAAATGATAAATAAACACTAAATAATAACTCATTTACAAAAGAATCACCAGGCTATTTCACTAAATAGTAAATATTCAATATATTTAAATACATATTTATAAATTTATAAAGTATATATATAAATTTAAGAATTTATTTATAAAGGTAGCTGCGGGTTGGTGAGAAAGTGAAGAAATGGAGTGAGGAGGTGAGCTTATATATCAAAATGGTTTTATAAAACATTTTTATTTATAAGCAAATTTTCTTTGAGGAGCATTCTGTGCATGTTAAATGTCTTCCCTATGGCACATGACATTGTGTTAAATGCTTTTTCACAGATAAGATTTTAACATGTGGTAACTTCTCTGTAGTGGAGGGATCTTTGCTCCTCATCTCCCTGAGAATAACATAGTAAGCATGACAAGTGTTAGAATTGTGGGGCACCGTTATTGTTCTGATGGCTTGGGGTCCTCTCCCCACCCATGGGCCAGCAATGTGGACCCTCGGAAAAGAGAACATTTACTTGACCTGTTGTCAGCGCATCTGGAAGCCTTGTCAAAACAATATAATTTTACTTTGTAACTTTTTGACATTGGTATTTATTGCACCTGTCTCTGGGCATGATTTATGGCCTGTCTGGCGAATATTTCTCCTCAACGTGGAGTTTACAATATGAGATAAGTGAGGCATTGAAAGGTCTTTGTACGCCTCAAAATCGGGGAATGGACATTTTGCACGCACGACTCACCTCCTCTCTCCTTCCCTCCACTTCCTCACCACCCCGCGGCTACTGGGGTACACCCCTCACTCAGCCCTTCCCGCACAGCGAGAGGAGCAAGGCTGTGGAAGGCTACGCTTTCCACCATCTCTTTTGCAGGGGGATTAAGTGTGGGTGCGTTCTAACGAGGGGCAAGGAAGTTCACCATGGGGGAGGCAAGCAATGGGAACCATGTGCTAGCTGCAAGGAGAGCCCTCGACCTTTCATCTCTGTGACGGTGTCCTGACGGGGGCTCATCAATGCTTCCATCTGTCACCAGAACATGCACGTCCCATTGGCAAAATTTCACATATTTTACAAACAGCCGTTCTAATGAAATCGCTTCACTAGGCCACAGTCAAGCAAACTTAATGTCCTGGACTGTCAGAAGCTTGGTGTTGGTTTATGATTGTTTAGCACATCTATTTACTCTCCTAAAGTCCCATCTCTAAACACATTTGTTCTCTGTTTTCAGAATAAAATGGTTGAAGCCCTTCAAATTCTAGTTTCCAAAGTTCACAGGACTATGATTTATTTGGGGGAAATTCTAACATTACTAACGAAATCTAATGTTTCCCCTCCAGATATTTAAATATATGCATAGGATCATTTTCTTTGTTTCCACAGACCTGAAGACTCTTTCTCTTCACTGAATCTAAAGAAAAACCATTACCATGGCATAACATGAAATGTAGTTAATGCAATTTCACAAGTGTGAGCTTTTTTGCACTTAAAATTAAGGACAAATTTAAATTTTGAAACCTTTTATATGATACTTTAAGATACATCATACAATATATTTGCCTACTTTTAAATTAGTGATGCTTTTATACATGTTGGAGACATACCTAAAAACTCACAGTTGCTTACTATGTCATTATATAAGTTAATTGCAGTTATATTTGGCACCAGCTTCTGTCAGTTGCCCTTACTTTAATCTTACAGCACATATCCACTTTAACACATCTAGTCTGTTAATTAAATGCTCTTCAGCTTTCATGATAGAGGAACTTAAATCATAAGTAGGCTGAACTTCATTCACTCGAACAATTTGATTTGAAAATTGCAACCTCTCACTCAAAGATTTAAGTAGACAACGGACACAATTTTGTGTACGCCGGTAATTCAGACAAAAATGCTACCTCAGAAAAAGAAGAGAGCATGAAGTTTTGATTTCTTGGCTCATTCCTTAAATCTGCAGCATGTTTGGGTGTATAGAAAATAGTTTCTGTAGCAAAGCATCCTATTAGTATATGTCTCTCTATTCCTTTCCTGCCCATCTCCCCAACTATGTTATCCCAGAAAGGATAATCTAACCTTTTCATTGTTTTCATTGTACTCCTCTGAATTCTCTCAAACGTCTCCATACCATTTAGTTGTCCTGGGTTTTCGTGGCTGTTTTGGACTCTAAAAAGGAGGAATCTGTCAGGGCCAAGTGTAGATGGAGTGTGACCCCGTGGTTGCTACATATACATCAGTGACCTTGTCGTTTATCTGTTGTTCATTTATCTTGCAGACTCCTTCTGTTTGACTCCCCGAATTTCTTCTGGACCCATAAGGGAAGACATCCCCTTACCATCTTCTCTTGGTGCAATTGCATTTTATTTCCATGAAAGCTCCTGCGACATGTCCCTTTGTAAAAGAGCAGGGGCTTCAACTGGACAAATGCAAACGAGACAGGGATGCATTTGTGAACTGCAATGCTTAGATCATTGCAGTGGAGAAAATAGTAGTCACTCTAATGTCAGCTCTTGCCATGTCTTGTTAGCCCATCTTCAATGCCCTTCCCCGTCCCCCCCCAAAAAAAAGAGAAGTCCCTTCCCTTTCAGTGATATAATTTCCTTCTTGAACCTACTCATCCTCAACAAAGTGGAGTCTGCCAGTGTGTTGCCAAGCCAGTGACATCAGCACTGGCAGGACATTCGATGGAGATTAGAAATGGCCCCATGACATCACCCTGTTGTTCCTATCGAACAGATGGTTTCTGTATATTGTGCAATTTTAGGTCATTATTCATGGTTTGGGTCAGTATAATTCAGGAAGCCAAAAAACTGCCAAGAAAAATTGGCCTGGAACCGGTTCAAAGACTCAGAATTATTTTATTGATTAGTTGCCTGAGTTCTCATGTTTTCGGAGGACATCAGGAATCCTCAGTACATGATAATACCTGAGTCATCGTAGCACACCCCTGGTGTTTAGAACATCAAAACCAAGTTCCTCTTTGAAGGGTTAACCTTAAAAGAAGTGTGAGAGTGAGATAGCCAAGGGACTTGGTTGGGTACAACTGAACTGGGGCCAGAAACTGTTGACTGAGGCAAGTGGTTTGTTTGAACTGGGGGCTTATTTATTTTCACCTTGGGCTTGTTGACTTCATCTCCTCTTCCCTTCAGCCCGGCTCAGAGACAGTGGAGAGGTACGTTTTAAACAAGCCAGACAGGAAGCTGTTTGGAAAGGCCTCCTTCAGGCATTGTACCAAGCGAGGAGATAAAGCACAGATTTGGCCGGCCGAGAACTTGGAGAATAAAGTCATGTTCAAAACAAAACAAAACCTAAATGTGCTCAGAGAAAGTTTGACAAGAGACCACAAACTCAGAGATTCTTTCACTAAGGAGCAGGAAGGAAGTTTATTAATAACATGCTTCACTTAAAAGTGAATGTTGGGCTATTTTCAGAAGCCATATCCCGTTATAGGATCACTGCCATAGGAGAAATAGCTTGCGTGGATCATGGCAGTTTGGTTCCTAAATGAATCGGTGCTATGCCCCAAACTCTCTCCCCTTGGGTCTCCATCAACCTTATGTCCTGCTGTCTGAGTCCTTTTACACAGTTTGATTATGTTAGGATCTTAATTATTAAGACTTGGGTTGCCCCACCCTCACCCCCACCCTCACCCCCACCCCACTTAACTGACTGTTAAGTTTTCCATTAAGAAAACCAGACCTTTGTCTGTTCCTGTGTGGGCTCCCTCCTCCATCCTCCACGATCTATGCACGCCTTGCAAAGCTATGCATGCTTTTCACAATGAAATAATGAGTTTAACAAGCCTGTGTGATGGTGATTCATTCTCGCCATCACAAGCAACGCAGCTCTCTTAGAGTGATGGGTGATATTACTCTCTCCGTGTGGCTTTATTGCTTATCAAGAAATAAGATATACATGCAAACATCAGAGCATTAGGGATGCTCTGATGATGAAAATGTATCTCATACACTTGTGCTAAGGAAGCTTTAATCATCATAGGTAATAACAGGTTCAGAAATGTCCAATGCTTCTTGCAAAATGACACATCACCTTGCACAATGATAATGCACCGTAGTCATCATATACTGGTGACTATCTTTTGGCAAATAATAGAACAATTTAATCATTGTGGTAGTTCATCGCCTATGCACCTGCACTCCCTTCCCCTTCCCCTACCCCCCACCCCACACACACACATCCCAGGATGTAAGCAATCATAGCACTGCACTGAATTGACCTACGTTCCAGAAGGAAGTAAATCTGAGAAAGAAGCACATCATTTTCGTGGTGGTGATGACTGGGGAGGGAGCGTAGGAATTCCCACGGCTCCCTTTGCTGCTCTTTTCCAGAGGCTGACCAGACTCCAGGGGAACTGTGCATACGCTTATGATGCGGTCTGAGTCCCTCTCATCTCTCAGCTCTCTGTCTCTCAACACTGCAGCGATTACTGTAATCGCTGAAACTGTACAAGGAAATGTGTTTCCTGGGATGTTCTTTTTGTCTCTCAGAACGAGAGAGAGCCTTTAGGTATTTGTATAGGCCCTTCCTGCCCCTTTAAAACACTATGTGGGGGGGTCAAATGCAAGTGGGACTATTGTTCCCCAGGAGTGACTCCGCTGGGAATGGGTCCTCGCTATGCGTATCTGCTCTGGGACTATCTGCTAACTTGTGCACCTGGCTAAAACGCCCTTTTCTCATTTTCCTTCTCTTCCACTCAAGTGACGTGTCCTTTTCGGTCTCCACACTGTAACAGGGACCACACAGACACAGAGCTTTCCCCTTTGTGTCTGCAGAAATCAAAGCACGTAGAAGGCCAGAGTGGCCCTGAACAGGCAACGCATTCCTTCTGAGTTGGTAACGTGGTCTGACACAGACACTGATGAGAAAAACAACAACAGAGAAGCACGTTCAACAGGTTCGTCTGTGAATGACCTCTTCAGGATGCCTTGCTAGGGATGCTCTAGAAATGTGAAACTTGTGAAGTATGTGGGAGGGAGGACCGCTGGGTGGTGGTGGTCATGTCACTTTCGCCCTGAGTCCTGACAGACACAGTGTCTAGATCAGCCGTGGGCAAACTACGGCCCCGCGGGCCAGTTCTGGCCCATTTGGCTGTTCTATCCCGCCCGTGGAGCCGAAAGAGCGGAGGGTTCTCTTGCTCTCCCCTCCGCTCCTTCACCAGCAGCCCAAGAGGAGAGTGCCAGCATGGTCAGGTTGCTTTTGTTCCGGCCCTCCGATCCAGTGTGAGAACCCATGGTGGCCCTCGAGTCAAAAAGTTTGCCCACCCCTGGGCTAGATCCTGCTTGTTGCTCAATTTCACATCTGAGGCTCAACAGAGAAAGGGCTCGGTGGGGGAGCGTTATGGTCACATGTCCCACAGGCCCCTGAATGAGGAAATACAAACTGTACTACTTTCCCCCCAGGAGCCAGAGGGAGCCCCTTCCATTCTGAAAGCCCCTTGTTAACACCCGCCGCTCTTTAGGGTGGAGTACTCACTGGAATGGTCAGAGAGGACACCCATTTCAGTGCAGGAGGAATCCGTCTCAATGACACCCTGCCTTGTATCCCGCTCCCCCATTCATGCTGACATTATAAAGAGATCTGGCAGGGGGTAGGGGGCGCAAACAAACACAAGCACACCACCCCAACCTCCTCTCCCTCTTCGGGACCCACTGCAGCCAAAACACGTCTGCAGCGAGGAAAATGCGGGCAGCCTCCAGGAGCCTCGATATAATCAAGGCCCGTGAGATGTGCCAGACCCTTTCCCCTCTCCCAGATGGTGGAGTTTGCTACTTTCACATTTGGCTTTTAATGGACAAGCGGGCGAGCCTGCCAGTAAAGCAGGGGAGCAAGCTAAGAAAACAAACAAACAAGGCCAGTTGCGCCCTAGACATGCAGGCCAGTGACAGGTATGATTGATCAGGTGTCCAGCTGGAAGCTGTCACCACCACGTTGAGAGAAACAGGCAGAGCCCGGCGTGTTTCACGGGCCAGAGCTTATCACGGGGTCCTGGGTAGGTAGCTAGCAGCAGCAAACAAAGAAGTGGGAAGGATGGAGTTCGTTCTGCCCCGGGCCTCACGCCGCACAGGATGCCTGCCATGTGACTCTCTCAGCACAAAGGTGTGCTGGCCACTAAGCCTATTCTGTTTCTTCTTGGAAACTCTCTCCGGGGAAAGCTATGCTGCCCCCCCACCGCGTTCTTCTTGTGTCTGTGTGTTTGCATAGGCCGAAGACTTTGATGTTGCCATGATCAGGGTACATGTTGGCACGGGATAATGGTAGCAGCAGTAGGCACTGTTAGGAGGTGTGCTTTACCCAACTTAAACTTCAGTTCTATTGGGGCATAGTTTCCTTGTTGCTTGAGTGAGGACAACAGAAACCCATCAATGCTATAGAGTATTGTCTTTAGAATCCGCTGGAAAAATGCCCGGGGTTGCTGAAACCGGTTTGGCTCAATGGATAGAGCGTCGGCCTGAGGACTGAAAGGTCCCAGGTTCGATTCTGGTCAAGGGCACCTACCATGGTTGCAGGGTTGCGGGCACATCCCCAGTGGGGGGTGTGCAAGAGGCAGCTGATTGATGATTCTCTCTCATCAATGTTTCTAACTCTCTATCCCTCTCTCTTCTTCTCTGTAAAAAAAAAAAAAAATAATATATATATATATATATATATATATATATATATATATATATTTTTTTTTTTTAAAGAAAAATGTCAGGGGTCCTTGATTTTTCTATGCCAGGCATTATCATAAGGCTTGTAGAAAGCTTTTGAGTGAAGAACACCTTTCACACATGAAGGAAGTGCATGGAATTGAAGACTAGTTTTATTACTTGAGAAATACTAAGAGGTGATTACAAGTTGTACATTGGCAATCAAGAAAATAAGATCTACATGGAAACATTTTGTAAACCACAGAATACCAGACACATGCAAGGCATTGCTAACAATGAGGCCAGAATGTAAACATGTCAATAATATGAAATTACTAATATACTGCTTATTTTAAAGTGTTGAGAAGACAAAGTCTCCATGTACACAAATGGAACTTGAATTCCCGTACAACCAAAATGGAAAATAATGGAAATTTCTGACAAATTTTATTTCCTCTGAACATAAGTTAAAAAACCACAGTTTAGTAAATATACCCGGAAAACTCCAATCTGATTCCATTTTGCTCCAGTGCACATACATTTTGTAAATAAATTATGGAAACTCTTGCTATCATGTTTGTGCCGTGTTTCTGGTAAGCACACAATTATATACATAAACACACAATTTATTTTCAAATATTCAGTATCAAAAGCAATCATCAAATGAGATTCTATGATTGACTAAGATGTTGATTTTTATCTTAATATAATTGTATAGGTTTTTTTGTGGGGTGTTTTATTTTTGTTGTTGTTGTTGTTTGTTTTTATTTTTTTGCATTTTAATTCTAGATTAAATAAGTTGTTTCCAAAAAATTTTTATGAACCAAGACACATAAGTGAAGTAAATTCTTTAACAAATTCCTAGAGAGTTATCAAAGCGTGTATTAGTCATTTTATCAGGACTCACAAAATGACATTTATATTGGACAACTGTTCGTCTTAACTGCTACTTCACAGCTTTAAATATGAAATGGGCTTCTTATCAGCAGCTTGGGAATGAGCGCAGGCCTTCTGTAATGTTTAACACACCCTCCCAAGGAGATACCGCATGGGTTTGGAGGAGGAAACGCTAGATAAATATTTCCTTCACTATCCTTGCCAGGGCATGCAGTATGTAGAAAAATGCTTTAAAAAAACTTAACTTTTGCCTCTGTCCTTTTATGGTATATGAGGACATTACTGGCACTGAAAGGTGCAGAAAAATATTCCAGGTATTTTCTGTGTGGCCAACTCCTGGTCTCTTACCAAAATATTTTGGTAAATATCGTTAAATGGAAGGTCTTGGCTATATAATAAAGCTATTTCCATAGCTCAGCCATTTCCAAACTCGGCTCCTCCCTAGAATCACCTGAGACAGATGACAGATACCCAGGGGTTCTGGTCTACCCAGGGAGGCTCTAAGCAGTCCATCTGGGAGGGGGGGGTACCAGGAAAATGTGTTGGAAGTGTTCTCAGGTGATTCTAATTAGAGCTGGAGACTGGCCCCGCAATTCAAATGGCCTTTCTAGACTCATTAATAATGTAACAATATGGAAAAATGTTATTTCCTTAGCAGGAGAATTTCTCTCCTCTTATGTTGTAGGAATAGTTGCTAAACCACTTGGCAGGGGAGGGGGATACGCTCGAGGGAAATGTTAGAGAAACAAAAGATGACCCTTGGCTACCTTCCAGGCTGCCTCTCCCCTGGCTGAATGGGGTAGGTAGAGGAAGGGTACACGGTGAATTATGTGGACAGAAGAGGAGAGTGTTTTCAAGGTTGTATGTGGGAGAAAATAGGGTTAAAGGCAAAGGTTCTTAATTCAGTGCCTGCACCTAAATAAGTAAACCATTATGGCTATTATTATGGCTCTTACTATTTTTACCTCTAACATCATAGCTAGATAACGGAAGTCAGTTACGTAACAGAGTCCGGAGATCTAGTTGGGAAGTCATCATCCGTGTGTACATTCATGTCAGCTCTTCTCTCAAAACCATAGTCCATAGTCCGCAAGGGGATCAGATCTAATGATGCAAAACCCAAGGGTCCTCACGCCCAGTGACCATTACCAAGCACCAGGGAGAGTAAAACAGAAGCATTCTCTCTAGGTAATGAGTTGGCACAAATGTCCTTGTCCATCTAGAGTGGAATCACAGCTAACCAAAGCACCCCAAAACAGAGAGGCTGCCCCTCTGAAAATGCCAGGAGACAACCCACTGGAACAATTTCATGCTTGCTTGTCTTCAGGAAGTGAATGGCAGTTTCATAATAATGATTGTTTAGATGTAAAGACTGTAACAACCCCCTTCTTCCATGGCTAATGTCTCCCCTCGCTCCCCCACTCCGGTGAGGAGTGCTTCCTTTCTAACTGTTTAATTACATTGGGAAAATCAGTTCCATACATAATTTTTTAAACTTTCAATTCATAAACTGCTAACTAGGCTGGAGGTTCTAGAAACTATAAAGCAGTATATTGAAAAATAGAATCCTTACAGAGTGAAGAATAATAAAGATTTTCACACTTTTACTGACCATTAACCAGAGCTAAGAGGTTCTTTTAGGGGGGGACGCGGTGTTCCTGTCCTTGATCCTGCCCGTGACTCTTTGTCATTCACACACTTTATATTACCCCGAATATGAATATGATGATGGCCTTATGCGCTGCATGACTGAACAAGATCCTTGTTTTTAAGACAAGGCATGGAGCAAAATATTGTCAAAATAGTGTTTTCCAGGGTGTATTTATTTTTATTTTTAATGGAACAAAATTATTCCCAGCTGTGTCATGTTCTCACCATGCCCATTACTTTTTAATGAATCTTACAATAAGATGATTAATTCTACACGCCGGGAGACTTTGGCTGAATGTTGTTGATTAAGCAATTACCTTAACCCACTTCTGCTTGTTTTGTTGGTAGCCCAGTGATGAAGGTAATTTTCCCCCTCTTGGATTAATCTTTCTAGAATTATTAGGCACGTGTGAAAGGAGTTTTACACACATTTCCAAGGACTGCACTTGCTCTTATTAACCCATTTGGAAGCTGCAAACCAGAATCAACCTGTTTTACTCCCTCTGATACCGTTCGTGACATCACAGGGACATTGGCATGAAAACACTATTATAATATTTTGTTGTGGAATAAATCAGATAAACACACAATAGGAAATGATCAACTATTCCACTTAGATTACAGAGCACATATCGTTTTGGTTTTCCAAAAATAATGAAAAGCTTGTAGGAGATGATAGATATCAAGGTTCTGGATTGTGGAGTTGGAAATGTTAGACTGAATATGGTTTAGGCTGGGCAAGGAGGTCAGTTGGGGGCCTGTCTGTGTTTACAAAATAATCAAGATGTTCTGATAAATTAGGCAACTAGGCTGGTCTGTATCTTTGGGTGGAGAGTTGCTGACTCACTTGGGAGAAAAGAAATCATGTATTAATAAAGATAAATAACCTCAACACATTTCACAGGCCCACATGATGGCTCATATGAGGCAATTATAGAATAATAGAGGTAAAACAAAGAATTGGACTATGTGATATTTATTTCACCCATTGTTTTCCTTACTCTACAGCAGTGGTTCCCAAACTTCTCTCATGATGTGAATCACCTGGTGGAGTTGTTAAAAATACAGATTCCTGAATCCCAACTAAGAAGTGCTAAACTAGAATTTTTGGGAACATATATACTTAAGCTTATACTAAGCTCTGAGCACTAGTTAAGTATACAATTTTACCTCTTTGTTCCCCAAAATTCTAGTTTAGCACTTCTTAGTTGGGATTCAGGAATCTGTATTTTAACAACTCCACCAGGTGATTCTCATCATGAGAGAAGTTTGGGAAACACTGCTCTAGAGGACCAAGGATTTAAATAGTTTTTGACTCCTTCATGTACCTTGTTGTAGTAGGCTAAATCATAAAAATAAAAAATAAAAAGGCCAATCCTATCTAATAAAAGGCTAATATGCAAATCAACTGAAGGGTAGAACAACCAATCCATATGAAGTGCATTGACCACCAGGGGGCAGACGCTCAATGCAGGAGCTGTACCCTGGTGGTCACTGTGCTCCCACAGTGAAGCCAGGCTCATGGCTGGCTAGTGCAGCAGCTGTGGTGGCTTGGAGCCTCTTTCACCTCCGTGGCAGCGCTAAGCCATTAGTCAAACAGCCCCCTGAGAGCTCCAGACTGCAAGGGGGCACGGTCCGTATTAAATAACTTTTATTGAGCTAAAATGGCAATTTACATGATTAAAAATACTAAGTATACAACCAAGCCGGTGTTGCTCAGTGGTTGAGTGTCAACCTATGAACCAGGAGATCATGGTTAAAGTCCCAGTCAGGGCAGATGCCCAGGTTGCTGGCTGGATCCCCAGTGTGGGGTGGGCAGGAGACAACCCATCAGTGATTCTCTCTCATCATTGATGCTTCTATCTCTCTCTCCCTCTCTCTTCCTGTCTGACATCAACAAAAATTATCTTTCATAATAATAATAATAATCATAAATATACAGAGTAAGCCTAGCACACAGACTTCTGCCTTCTTACTTGGGTCTTCTGTTGTTGTCATTACAGGATAATGTGTGTTACCCTTTGAGTGTTCTTAGGTTTCCCTTTCCCTCTTCTGACAACAGAGCAGCTTCCTTTAGAGAGGCCTCCCTGTGTGGAGGCTTAACGTTTGACACCGGTGGAGGGGGAAGCAAAGTGGGGCACAGCCCATTGGTGGGAGGGTCATGGATTATGGTAGCCGAAAACAATGCGAGGCCAGGTGGCTTTGCTGAGCATTATATATGCATTTCATTACCTTAAAAAACAGAAGTGAAGGATTTGAATTGTATAAGCTTCAAAGAATGCAGTTATTAAATTCTAAAGGAATTAAACCATATATATGTGTGTGTGTGTATATACCCATGGCTTTATAATCTCTATTATATAATTTAAAATAATGCAAAATTAAATTTTCATTGTTTTGTTTGTATTATATACATGTCACTATGAGTTATACAGTCAAAAATACATATTACAACCAAGGGCTTAAAACTCAAAATCATGTATGGTCCTAATTATGGGTGAATTAAGGAATTGTCATGTAAAATTTATATAGTTTGAGATTGCTTTTGGTTGCTTGGACTGGGTTCTTTTAACTGTGACCCTGCCATGGGACCAAGTTCCACGGGCCAAGCCTGGGTAACACACTTTATACTGTTTTCTTCATAGGAAAATACTGAACTCCCTTAGCCGTTATGTTCCTTACATAGTATTTGCTTAATTGTTCTACAATCAAAGGGGCTCTAAATCGGCCCCATTTCATCCTGATCCCATTAGAGAATTTCCCTCATAGCCATAGTGATTTCTTCAGATGAGACTCATGGCATCTCCTTAACCTTCAATGTGGTTTTTAAAGTTGCATGTGTTTACTTATTTATTTTTACTTACACAACGACAATGCCTATTTTTAATCATAATGGCATGCCTGCATATGGGAAGCCAAAGGAAGCTAATTTTAGCTGGAAACTTAGTAGACTAAACAACGGCCATAAAACTGGGCTCAAGCCAGGAGCCTTCCATACCTCCTGACCATTGCATGAATAATAGACACCAAATATATTTGAAGGGCTTTTTTTCCTTCTTTTTAGCACATACTCGGGTAAGTCAAACCCAAGGCAAAGTACCCCCAAACTCAACTCTGCACAATGGTGCCTCATTCTCCAGATGGTATTTGGATGTGTGTATGTGTAAGAGTGTGTGTGTGTGTGTGTGTGTGTGTGTGTGTGGTGTGTGTGTGTGTCTCATGAAGAACAATCCAGTATGTGTTATGCTTCCTAAAGGCGTTTATATCTTACACCTCATACTCAGTTTTGTTTGGCACTTGCAATTTTAATGCTATCTTCTTGCAGTGAACATGTATGTTACCTAATTCCAGAACGATACAAATATTCCTCTGATCAACAAATGAGGTGGTCAGTGATGGAGACGTGTGGAAGTTAGTTGTTGCTGAGGCTGCCTGACATCAACTCGCCACGTATTTGGCCACGAAGGCCCCTTGTGTAGCAGATGCTCTCTTGTAGGCAATGGCACAAAATGCAAAATACATTAACGTTTTGATCTTTCCCATTGGTCTTTCCATGTGCCTCTTCGTCTGTCCTTGGCCAACTGTGTTAGTGTGTGAGGGCCACTGTAACGAACTACCATAAGCTGGGTGGCCTAAAGCAGGAGAAATGTGTGCTCTCACAGTACTGGGGGCCTGGAGTCCGGAACCCAGGTGTCACGGAGTTGGCTCCTCAGGAAGGCTGCTTTGTGTCTCTCCCCTGGCTCCTGTGGTTGCTGTTTCCCTCGTCCCCCTTGGCACTCCTTGGCTTGTGGATGCACCACCCCTACCTCTGCTGCTGTGTCAGCTGGTGGCCTTCCTCTGAGCCTCTGTCATCATATAGGCTGGTTCTCTCTCTGCGTATCACCGTGTGCCTCTCCTCTTCTTAAAAGGACATCCAGACTTTGGAGAAGGACCTCATTTTAGCTCACTACACCTGCAAAGACTGTGTCTCCAGGTACAATCACATTCCGAGGGTCTGGAGGGACATGGATCTTGAGGGGATTCTTTATATTAATTATTGACTATTTCCCCTTCCAGACCGATGATGAAGACTTAAGGAACGTCTCTTCCCCACAAAGAGACAGACCAGGTCCATTGTCTGAAGTTCTGTCATTAGATTCCCTCTCCCCGCTGCCTTCCAGGCCTTTCTGCAGAGAGCTGCGGTGCCCCAGCGTTTCTTTTTGTCTTGAGCCATCAGACTGAGCTGACGTATCGGTGACCTAAGTGAAGTCTGTTCATCTGGCCCACTGAACTTTCTGATTCTCACACATCTGTTCCCATCAATATGATGTCACCGAGTGCATCCATCTGACAGTCTGTAGGGAGTCCGGAGAATCCAGCTCTCTTCAAACCATGATAGAAAGCAGACAAGAGAGATAGCATACCTGTGAAGCCAGACGGGAAGTATTCGCTGTTACTCATCCCCTGTGAATCTGAGCTGTCTCTGAGCCTTCGGCCTGATAGGCATGAGAGAGAGCACGTTTTCCAGGTCAAAGGCTGCATACCTTGTACCTGAGTCCATTCTCAGCTGCTTACACGCAGATACTGTAAATGGGACAGCAGTTAGGAGTTGTTTGGTGGAGTGATGGCATTTACTGTCCTCCAAAAACAAATAACCAAAAACAAAAAACATCCTAGTTCTTTAGAGTCACACAATTCTGTAACAATATCTCTTCCTAACAGAGGACAGCCACCTCCTTACTGAGGACAGACACCACCAAGTTCTCAAGTAATCTCGGGACCTGTCTGTCTATGGAAACCTCGGTGTGTCTCCTTCCCTCTTACACCAGCATTCCTTTCTGACACCAGATGTACGGATTGCCCACACCTCGAGCGATTCTCCATCTCCAGCTGGGCGCACTGCAGTTCCATTCCATTCTGACAGCGTCTACCTGGATGGAGATAGTGTCAGATTCCACAAGCCATGGGCTTGGTCCTACAAGACTGCGTTGGAATCTTTTATACCTGCTCTTGATTTTTCATTTCTCCACGTGTATGTGGTTATGCACCAACGTGCGTAGGGCCGAGTTGAATCTCAGTAAATCAGTATTGGCTGGTGACTTCCTTGCCCGCTCTAGTTTTATTGTTACCAACCCCAGACCTTGACATGGAGCGTTTAACTCCACAATGATGATTTTATTTCGTTCGCCGGGAGTCAGGGTCTGGCTTTTTGTCTGAGTGCTTAGGAAGGAAAGGTGACGTCCTCGGAGGGTTAGGGGGAGAATCCTGTTCCCTTCCTGAACGCGATTCAAAGAGCCAGCTCAATCACCACAGTAACATTAGAACCTGTGAAAAGCCCGCCGGACGCCAGAAGGTGTTGAAGGGATAGGAAAGCGGTAATAGACTTGAAAGGGTTCTTCCCATCTGGTGATTCCCCCAACGGCCAGCCTGCACGCGGAACGAGAAGAGGGAGAGGCTCAAGTGATATTATGAGAGTCGGGCTTTCCACCCATGTTCAGGAAGCCGCTGAGACAAAGGGCCCCGTGCAGCAGCCACGGGCCCGGCGGCTTTGAAAAACACGCCGCTTCCTCTGTTGTTTCCTCGCTGCATTAGTGCCCATCTCTCAACGTGTTTTCCTAAGGAAATCATTAAAGATACAGGTTTTTTTTTCTTTTAATAAAAGAAAGATGGACAGGTCAGTCTCTAAACGTATTTTAAAATTCTCTTCTGACGAAATGATTTCCGTGCCCTGTGCCTTTCATCAGAGAAAGCAGATCAGCCTGGACGAGAACGAGGAGTTTGGTTTGCATCCTCAGAGAGGGCAATATTGCAGGATTGATGGCCAGGCCTCGTGCATTATGAGATGTTTGTATTATGCACGTATGAGGTTCAAGGTCACATTATTTTTTTAAATATAGTCTTATTGATTTCAGAGAGGAAAGGAGAGGGAGAGAGAAAAACATCAGTGATGAGAGAGATTCATTGATCAGCTGCCTTCTGCATGCCCCACACTAAGGATCAAGCCTACAATCCAGGCATGTGCCTTGACTAGAAATTAAACCGTGATCTCTTGGTTCACAGGTCGATGCTCACCCACTGAGCCACACTGGCCAGGCTCAACCTGCCAGTGTTGAGCTATTTAAAAACAAACAAACATGAGCTCAGTGGTTAGAGGGTCGTCCTGCAGACTGAAAGGTCCCAGGTTCAATTCCGGTCAAGGGCATGTACATTGGTTGTAGGCACATCCCCCATAGGGGATGTGCAAGAGGCAGCTGGTCGATATTCCTCTCTCATTGATGTTTCTAACTCTCTATCCCTCTCACTTTTTTTGTAAAAAATCAATAAAAATATATATTAAATTAAAAAAAAACACATGAGTTCCATATCTTAAGTTCCTGATCGCTGATCAGTTCCATTCATCTTCATGTTAACTGTTGTTTTGAACACAGTACATGCTGAGAATATTGGGAAGCCATCTAAGGGCATCATGAGGTTATTTATTAAGATCACTCATTCTTTCGGTGATTCAGCAAATCTCTGCAAAAAAAATGTTTATTTCTTGAGTAGAAACTGTTGTGGAATACAGGTATACAGGAAAGTGTCCCTCTTCAATAAAGTCACCAGGTTTAAGAGAAAACCCCATGAAAGGTTTGGTGGACATTGAGACTATCACATTGTTGTTATATGTAATATCAATTTGTGCAGTTTTAGACACAGAAAATGAGAACATGCATTATGGCCTGAAACTCTTGGCTAACACAGTATGGATGTGGTCCTCTCTCCCAACTTAGAACCCTGACTGGCATCTTTATTTTTCTATTTTGTTGGCTCCATTTGTGGCTCTTAGTAAGAGGGGGCGGGGTTAGGCTCTGTTGAAACTGGGAGGCTACAGCTCATGTGAACGGCACAGGACACACGAGAGCTGCTTGCAAAATTCAAATGGGAAGAACCCAATGTTCTTACTTAATACTTGTCCCCGATCTTTTTGGTGGCACATACCTGCTGAACGGTGTTATTGTTGGTGGTTGTTGGGTGTGTGTGATTTGGGTTGGGGGAGTGGAGTTTATTATTATTATTATTATATTCTATATCACTGTAACAACACCCAAGAAATTCTTAAAACTAAATCTTCAACTATGAGTTCTCTTTGGAATAAGCATCGGGAAGAATCAGAGTGGAAATGAAATCTGTAATTCTACTTTTTAAAGACCTGTGGATTTAAAAAAGTAACTGATCAATTTGTTCATATTTTGAAGGCGAACAGTTGCATGGTTGGGGGGGGCAGAGTGGTGGTGAGATACGACTCCTACCAGACAACAGGACCTTTCCCCCTCCCCCCCAGGGGTGCTTTCTCTTTCCTTCTCCTGCTGCCCCAAACATGGAATCGATCCATATTTGCATTGTTCCCAAAGGATTTGTCAGTATGGTGGTTACATACAAAAATATATATATATAGTCATGAAATGGTATATAGTATACTTTTTCATGTGATACATGTGTATGAATTAATATTATAATACTTCTCTATGAATTTGAAGGCATAGTCTAGACTAAAGCATATGGACATAACTACACACACACACACACACATACACACACACACACACACACACACACGCCTATTCTTGCTAAGATCAAGTTTGTTCTTAGGTACATGTACATGTAACTGTGTAACTGTTCCAGCAGGCCTCCACCATAATAAAATTGTCAAGCCATTTTTCCTTAATAATTACTGACTCCAGCTATAAATCCCTAAACTGGTCAATAACCTATAACCCAGCACCTCTGGAAATGGAATGTGGGATATTTATGTGCCCCCTGGGAGCCGCTTGTATATAAAGTCCCAAATAGCACGCGCGCTGACCAGGCCCTCTTTTCTCACGCAGCCAGCTAGCACAATGGGGTGGGCGTCTTCCCTCCTGCCCCCCATCCCCCCACCCCACCCCCCGGCGGTGCCTGGGACAGCTCTTGCCTTGGAAGGCTTGAATCACGCCCAACTTAACATATTAGGTGCTAGCTTAGCACACAGGCACTAAACCACACCACAGCTCATTAACCTTTAGACTATAAAAAAAGAGAAGAAAAAAAAAAAAGCTTACAAAAATGTCAGCCTAACTTTCCATTTCAATAACAGGGCCCAGGGTTAACAAAGAAGAAAAAATACAAAACCTCAGATTGTGTGGTCGGTCGTTAGGAAGCATCGTTGGTTTCGTAGCTGCTGGTCTGAAGTCGGAAAGTAAATAAAACGCCCTAAGCGAGTGGGGCTTCTCCTGGCGGAGTTTAGTTCAGATCCATTGTTGTGCTTCACAGAAGTCCGGGAGGTGACAGATGGAGTGTGGGGAGCAGAATAATTTTTTTACTTGATACTAAATCATCTTCCCAAAGAAATGAGGTGCCCCTGTGACCTTTCTCCACGCGACTCCCATCCAATCCGGCCAGTGTTTACTAAGCACCTACTATGTCCAGGCACAGCTCCAGATCGCAGGCGATAGGGCTGAGGCTAAAACCTGGGCCAGCTGCCCGGCAGGAGAGGGGGTGGGGGGAGAGCCACGCGCCTTGAGTATTTTGCATCCTCCTCTGGCGCTCAGCCTTCTGCACACGAGTCTTCTCCTTCAGGATAAAAGCAGTTGCACAATGGCCCAAACCCTAGCATGCGTCATTCCCCTTCTGGCGTACCTGACACACATCTCCTCCAAAATGAAATAAAACATGACACAGGTTGACAAATTAAACATTAAGGGATTTATGTTGTCCGAGCAGTATGAAGCTAAGGAGTTAAGATTCCGGGATCCAAATGTTTCTTGTACTGGTCCTCTCCCTGGAGCCATGCCAGCCGGATGTGCAGGCCCCGGGGGAGGACACACGTCCCCTAGGAGAATGGGGGAATAGGACAGCAGCCCCAGCCAACAGCGTCTCCAAGGCCTTCGCCTCCAGGACAGAAGGTTTTCTGCTCATTCTAATTTAAAAAATATATATTTTATTGATTTTTTACAGAGAGGAAGAGAGAGGGTTAGAGAGTTAGAAACATTGATGAGAGAGAATCATCTACCAGCTGCCTCTTGCACACCCCCTACTGAGGATGTGCCCGCAACCAAGGTTCATGCCTCTAACCGGAATTGAACCTGGGACCCTTCAATCCACAGTCCAATGCTCTATCCACTGAGCCAAACCGGTTCTGGCACCCCTCATTCTAATTTGCCACACTTTGTGTGATGTCTGGACATACCAGGGAGCTGTCAAATTATGGCTTTTCATGCTGACTTCAACAATGCACATGTGTGTGTAGAATGTATGTGTAATACACATTATATATATATGTTACTCTATTGATTCTATACACTGAGTGGCCGGATTATGATGACCTCTGAATGCTTAATAACCTGGCCACTCAGTGTACTTCTCTTGAGTACCTCATTTATTTGATATCCAAGATACTATAAATCATGCACCTGATCAGTTTCCCCCTTTGCACTGGCTGACAGGAAGCTCAGGGCAAATAGGTGGTTGATCTCCAGCAAAAGTCTAGAATACTTTTGGTGCCCATTTGAGGTACAAATACACCGAGTGGCCAGATTATTATGCATTCAGAGATCATAATAATCTGGCCACTCAGTGTATAGTGTATATACATGGGAAGAGAGAGAGGTAGTGGGAGAGAGAGAGAGAGAGAGAGAGAGAGAGAGAGAGAGAGAGAGAGAGCTTTCTTGTTCGACTTATTTATGCATCCATTGGGTGCTTGTTGTGTGTGCCCTGACTGGGGCTGGCACCGAACCTTGGCATACCAATCTGTCCCATGTTTGCAATCCAGGTAAATGGCACTGATAATGGTGTGACATTTTGCCCTCGTTAATGTGGCAAATGAAATGTACATTCCAGCTCAGCCAGGCTCCCTTCCTCCGTGGTGTGCCCCGCATTATCTGAGGGGTGTAAACTGGCAGGGCCTTCGGAAAGCCATTTGGCAGCAGGCGGGCAGGTTAACAATAATGATCATTGTGATTTGGCGAACATTCCAGGAATGTATCCTGATGAAATCATCTAAAAAAGAGAGAGAAAAAAAAAGTTACGCACATGCAGGCATTGATTAAAACATTACTTGGAAATAAGTGCGAATTAAGCTAGGGGATGTAAAGATAAGGTGATGTAATTAAGCTAGAGTACAATGCTTGTATTCAAAGACTTTTCACGCAGGCACCAGCAGAATAATAATTAAAAGCTGCAGTGACATGGAAATGCAGCCACGGTGTAAGTGAAAAAGCAGAATAAAAACCACTCACACGCTGTTCGCTGGTCAGGAAGCTGCACGCTGTTGTCCATGTGACGGTGGGGGCTGGGAGTGTGTGCCTGTCTGGTGTTCCTTCTCACACACAAACACGAAACTACTGGGGTTTTGTAAACAAACAAACAGAAACATCAGCAATCAAGTTGAAGAGGCCCCTCAAGCACAGGTGGGACACTCTGACCTTTAACATCAACCTGTCTTTAATTTAATAGAAACGTTCTGATACGTCTGTACCCATAGATTCAAGGCACTAAACAATATCACCTAAGCCACCTCCGAAGAGAGCGAGGAAGAGGATGTATTATTTAGAAAGCTGGTCAATCAAGAGAAAGTCGTAAGCATTTGCCCTGGCACGTCTCTATGCACAGGACTTGAAGGAAGTGTACAGTTGACAGATTTTTATACGGAAGTAATCCAGCTGATTAAAAAAAAATGAAACCAGGAAACCAAATCAGTCATTGGGGCTTTCCCCAAGAACTTTGAGATCTATATTAGCGAAAGTGATTTCATTTTTAAGCAACAGAACCAAGGCTGGTTCTGTAAGTGAAGAGGACTCAAGTAGCTGGTTAGAAGGCAAAACAATGGATGGAGCCTTGAGCAGTGTTTCCCAAACTTTTGACATATGTGAACCCCTTCTATAATTTTCCTAACGCTGAGTATCCCTCCTCAAAAAAAAATGGATGTATTTTAATAACAATCAAAATATATTTATTTTCTCTTTTTTTGGTACATACACAAAATAATAATAAATGAAAAATAAAATTATTCATAATAAAATATAAATAAAAGTTATATTATAAATAACATTTATTTGCACACCGGACCATCTCACACCTCACAAGACTGTCTTGACTTGACTCATGAGAATGTAGAATTAGGCGCAGCTAAGCGCGGTGCAACACATATCCCCACCAAACGCCGGTGCAACGCGTACCCCCACCAAACTCTTCCCATACCCCTGGGGGTTCGAGTACCACACTTTGGGAAACACTGCCATAGAGGAACAGGCCTGGAAACTGGAGCAGGTGGAGACTTCTGCAGGCAGCCAAGAAGCTGGGGGCCAGCCCATTATCCTGTATTTATTTTATTTTTTTAAAATTTCTTTATTGATTAAGGTATTACATATTTGTCCTCATTCCCCCATTCCTATCCCAAACCCCTCCCCACGCATGCACCCCCCCCCTCCTGTTGTCCGTGACCACTAGTTAGGCTCATATGCATGTACGCAAGTCCTTTGGTTGATCTCTCCCCATGACCCCCACCCTCTCTTACCTTCCCTCTGAGGTTTGACAGTCTGATCCATGCTTCCCTGTCTCCGGGTCTCTGACCTTTTGGCCAGGATGCTGTGGCTATCAGGAAATGGCCTCTGCTATATCTGTCTGCATGTGAACTTTAACCTTTTCACCTTCACATGCTCAACATGCAAATCCTGGAGAGGAGCATCTCATGGCTTAAAAGCCCCGAGGCCGCATGCCCATAGGTTGAAGCAGAGTGAGGCTCTGGTCCCTCCCGATGTAGAAGAGAAAAGGCAATGCCGTGTGTCAGTACCAAAACTTCAATGCGGGTTTGCTGTGTGATTCCGTAATAAAATAGCCTTATATGTTTATCTTGGTGATATATAATGTTAATATGCGTTTTATATTTCAAAATCAGAAAAGGAATACATCATGTAATAGAAGACAGCAGGAGAAAGAGAAGGAATTGTACACACCCCATGTGCAAGGTCCGTCTCCTGCCTCACCGTGTCATCCTCACACCTCTGAAGTCTGCACGGAAGGCGCTCCCTGCCTTTCAGACAGCCTCCTAATGCCTTGGGAGTATGTGAGGTCACTGCCATGAAATTAGAAGGGCCATGTTCGAGACTAGCTTTTTATGATCGCTAAATTCAGCTAGGATGAGAATCCTGGAAGAAGGAAAGATTGGCTCAGGGGATAGCTCAATGGATTGGCTCAGGGGATAGCACTGGCTGTAGACCTTGAGAGTTGGGTAAGTTTTGATGTCTCTTAAGGAAAGAGAATCCCAGAGAGAGGGGACGGGATGGGAAGGGAGTGGGGTTTGGCAGTAATGGGAATAGGTATTGGGAAGGCAAGTGGAGGTTAAGGTGAAACCTTCGAATACTTTGAAAGCTAGGCTAGGAAAGGAATTTAGTCTTGACTCTGCGTGTACTGGAGAGCTGTTAGCAGAGTTTGACCAGGGTGAGTAACATTGTCTGAACTGTGCCTCAGGACCATTAATGTGACAACATTTTTATTAAATTATGAGTTGATACGTGCTATTATTATTAAAAGAATATGGCCATGTTTTCATTCTTTATGCAAGGACACAATGAACAGTGTTCTTCATTATTTTATATATTAAAATACCCCTTGGGTAAAAGTATTCCCTGTGGATAATTTTAACCCAGATAGCCATTTTTTAAACTTGTGTGAGGGTAAAAAAAAAATCGCACATATAGCAATATTTGCTTTTTTTCCACAGCTAATAATTTATTTAAATTAAAATTTGTACTTGAGCACGTGAAAATCTCAAAAGGTGCTTTGCATTTGCTAGGCCTCCCAGTATGTCATTTAGAGAATAAGAAATGAGAGTCGGGCAAAGCAAATGACTTTGAGAATATCAAATGATGAATTTGTGTCAAAGCCAATAAAAGTCAAATTCAGCTTTTGTGGCTCCTAACACCACTCCGCCCTCCACATTCCACCACAAAATTGCTGTCCTCTCTCTAGGCTGCTGGGGAGCAAAATTCATCTCCTGGAAACTTCTGCAGGTAGCTGAGCATCCTGGGTGTAGGAGAAATTTGTAATTTAAGAAAGGTCCTTCAGATTTACCCAGCAGTTTATTTATCTAACTTTTTGGGAGTTGACAAGGTCACCATCTTGAAAACATCTAAGTTGGTCTGCCTCCTAAAGCCATATCTTGAAACCCGATTTGAAAGATGTAAATTTATCAACAGATTAGCAGCTTTTCACGTAGATATCTCATTCCAATGCGCAATGGAAAATTATCTAAATAAATTACAAGAAGTGTATCTTCCTTTATAGAAAGAGTAAAGGGAAAATATTTTTGAATCATTTAGTTGTTTGTTGTTTGTTTTTTTAACAACAACAGCAACTCAAAATAACTGCTAAGGGAACATTTAAGGTCTTTTAATATAAATTATTAGTAAGGTTGGTGATCATTTTATTTATGGCACACAGCCCACTTTTATTTTCCTTTAAAAACAAAAGGAGAAATCCAATCTTACTTATTTTTCTTTACTTGGCCAAATGCATCGCATAGCTTTTTGAAAGGGTTAAATAATTTCCTTCTCTTCTGCACATTTTTTTTCTCTTTGTGTGTGTGTGTGTGTGTGTGTGTGTTTGAGGTTCCCCACTAACTATAGCTCTGTCCAAAAGGAAATTAAAATGAAATACATCAGGCATGCTGGGACTTCACACTTCAGAGACTTACAAAGCAATATGGCCTGGTTAAATTGATTGTCACTTTAACTGCCCACAGCTACTCTTCAGGGAAGGGGCTTACGGTTTTACTGTGCTTAACGGGACCATATCCCTTTTCCAATGGCTTAATTTAGGTTGTGCTGAAATTCCTATTAAAATCAGAGTCATTAATATTTCATTAAAAAGACCCATGATGTCAGAAGCAGCCATTCCAGGCCTGCCAAGTTACAAAGAAAACGACCCTTTCCTCCTCGGGTTGTGCTAACATCCTGATATCCAAGCCCACATTTACATTTTTCCATCAACCTGAACAAAAAGAAAAAAAGAGAGAGAGAGAGAGAGAGAGAGAGAGAGAGAGAGGAAATATATCAAGTGGCTGCCGTCGTCTGGTGCCTTCTTGGTTTTGATGTTCAGATTGTGCCCTTAACACTTGAGTGAGATCATAAAGTCTGACTTCAAGGATGTAAAATTATCAACAGATCAGCAGGCTGACCGATTCGATATCTCAGGTTTTTGCACCCAAAATGAGAGGGTTTGACAGATGAATCTAGGGAACTCCCTGGGTCATGGGTACTGAGATGATTTAAACAAAAGACCTACACACAGAGCCCCTTCCGATCCTGGAGCTGCCCCATGCACGCACATAGAACATTTCAATCATGGTGAAAACTCATTGTCATGCACTTGGCCACTTTCTTGTACATACTTCTTCTTCACTGTTTGATTCAGAGACAACTTCTTGTCACGGAGTCTGGTTTGGAACTTTGATGTTTTAGTGTTTGCTTGGAGAGAGAAAAGGCCACTTGGAGTAGTCAGATGACATGAGGACTCACTAACTGGGTTCACGTCCATGAAGCATTTTCTGTGTATGACACATTCCTTGAGCCTCCCTGTCTAGCTGTTCCTCCCTCTTTTTGCTCTAGAATAAGGCACATATATCCCTGGAGGACTCATGCGTGCTTTCCCCCTTGTTTCTAAACTTCACACAACTCTCAGAAATTAGAGCAAAAAAATTACTTGTCACCCGGCCTGCTTGTGGTATTTCTTACTAAGTGAAATAACACACTTGCTACCGTGTCTTCTCTGCTTCCTGGTACAAGTGAGGCTCCTTTTCTGGATACACATATTTAGAGAGAGAACGTATTCTGGCTCAGCCTCATTTAAAGAAAATGGAAGAAAGAATCCTATATAATAAAAGCAAATTTGTACTATGCAAATTGTCCCCTCAATAGGAAGTTGTCTGGGAATTTGATCAGGGGGTGGAGCCAGCCAGGGGAAGGGAGCCCCAGCTGGCAGCTGGCAGTCACTAGGGACCCTACCAGTGCACGAATTTTGTGCACTGGACCTCTAGTGTATTTCTAAAAAAACAAAATGATACTATTGGCCAAATGAATTCTGAAGGCAAAAGAAAAACAATTAAAAATTAACAACAAAAATAAAAACACAAAAAGAATTTAACCCACACACTTTCCTCATCCAAGCAATGAGTCAGAGATAGCCATGATGACTATCTGTTTGAATTACATAAACACTACAGAGGAATATAAAGTAGAGGAAGTTAATGTGATAAAAGAATAAAATAAGACATGTGGTCTGAATAAAAGGAGAGAAACATCCTGATGATATGATTTCCTGGCTTCTCTGTTTTGTCATAAAAACTAGATAAAACCCCAGTTTCATCATTCTTAGGCTTATTTGGAGAAGTAGACTCAGGGGCTTATCTAAACCTGCCACACTGGTGCCCCAGCCAACCATCTCTTCACTTCGAACGTGGCAAGGCAATCATCCATGCAGACAGCCTAATCTTGGGTTATTTTTAACTTGAATGAAAAGAGGAAATGCTCATGAGTGCACAAGAGACATTATACCAACAAGCTCTCCATTTCATCTCCAAGCCAAAGACATGCAGATAAATTCGGATTCAACTAGAGCTGGGGTAACACCAAACATGCTTGAATGGGAGGAAAGACACCCTGTTCTGATCTCTCTGCCTGATTTCTGAACATCAGTCCTTCCCCCCCCACCCCCCAATTTGGGGAATTTTTCATTCAGTAGGACCGTGATTATGTGATTATCTTCTCCAGGCTTCTTATACATTATATTTATTGGGATGACATCGGTTAATAAGATTATATAGATTTCAAGTATACAATTCGATGATACATCATCTGTATGTTATATTGTGTACCCACCACCCAAAGTCAAACCACCTTCCATCACCATGTATTTGGCCCCCTTCACCTATCATTACCCTCCCCACCCCTTTCCTCTGGGAACCACCATACTGTTGCTGTTGTTCATGTCTGCATGTTTTTCTTTGTTTTTCCTTTGTTTTTGTTTTTTTTTGCTTAGCTTCCTTTTTTTTCAGTTTTATATCTCAATATGACTGAAATCAGATGTTCCCTAACTTTTGCTGTGTGACTTATTTTGCTTAGCATAATATTCGTAAGATCTATCCATGATGTTGTGAATAGCAGACCTTTACCTTTCCTTAGGGCTGAGTAGCAACCCATAGTATATATATATATATATATATATATATATATAGTCATATGTCTTCTTTTTATACCTCAGTCAGGGCCTCTAATTAGTATAATATTCTGCTTAACTCTCCTATCTAATAAAAGGATAATATGCAAAGTATCCCCTCAACTGAGAGTTTGACCAGGAGGCAGGGATGGCCAACTGCCCATGGCCACTCCCTATGGCTGCCCCCACACCCTACCCCCCAACCCAAATTGGGGGCGGGGCCAGCCAACCAACCTTCCAGGTCCCCTCCCCCTGGCTGGCCCTGCTCCATTGTCCCCGATCAGATCAGGGCTGGCTGCCTGGACCCCACCTGTGCACAAATTCATGCACCGGGCCTCTAGTATTTCATATTGTAGCAAAATCAAAGGGGGAGTGTAGGAATAGAAATCAGATTCAGTGATTTTCCACCTTCCATAGAACCTTCATTAGCTTTGCTAATAGAAAAAGGAAGGAAGGGGGGGTAGGGGGGAGAGAAGAGAGGAGAAAAAGAAAGGCATAAAATACATAAAACATTTAAATACAACCTTTGGCTAAAACGACTTGGAACACATAGAAATAACACCAAATACAGAATATGTTATTACTTTTTATTTCATCTTTATTAAGGTGTCACTGGCACAGCATTATGAGGTGTTGAAAGTGTACGTTGTTGTGATTTGATATAGACTTTGAAAGGCTTTCTTCTTCGTCCTATTAAGGTGGGGTGACCTACATTGGTCTACTTCAATGAATGTTTTCCTATTGTGTCACTCACTTCTACATCCTTCAGATTCGGGTCTTTTACCCAAAGAGTGTGTATTATTCTATTTTGATTTTAGGACTTGTGTTCCATATTTTCTAGTTTTTTCTTCTTCTGGCATTTCAGTCATCTTAATTCTATGCACTCTTTTCTGCATTTCGTAACTTTTACTTAATACATCTCACGTAAGCTATTCTGACGTGGACTTTCTATGGGGCAGACAAACCTCCCGGGAATGGATATAATAGATATGCACTTACATTACCACTTCAGCGATGCTGAGTGTAAGACAAGTTAGCATTTCCAGCAGGGGCGTCTTATCTCCGTGGGCCTGGGGACACTGCCTTCCTGGGGACGGCTATCAATAAGCCCTGGTCTGCTCTGCTGGCCTTCGCTCCCCAAACACAATGCGTCTGTGTCTGATACCCTCTCTGGTGCTGCTGTCTGAAATATCCCTGACAGGCTCTGCCCGATCAGGGAGCAGCCTCATTGTCCAGAGGACGTTCTGCCTGGTCTGTTTCTCTCACACAGATCTTTGCAAATGCGTCTGGTCCAAGACATGAAAGGACACCCATGAGGAGCACTGGGCATCCACCCCAAGTCCTATCTTGGCCATGCGTCTCAGACCCATTCCTCCTGAACGCTGCACATTAACAGGATTTTTACCAAGATCTCCTCAGTTTAATTTTTCCTACACTGCTTCATCAAAAGGAAGAGTTCATTTCTTCCTTTAATCTCACCTTGCTTTATTAAAGAATTGGAGGGCCCTGGTTGGATGGGTCAATTGGTTGGAGCATCATCCATACATCAAAAGGTTGCCAGTTCAATTCCGGTCCAGGTGCATATGGGAGGCAGCAAATCAATGTTTCCTTTCTCTCTCTCTCTCTCTCTCTCTCTCTCTCTCTCTCTCTCTCTCTGTCTCTGTCTCTCTTTCTCTCTCTCTAAAAAAATAATAGGTAGTTGTAGATCAAGTGTTACTTTGATTGAGATGTGTGATTTTGCTTGCCCTTGTGTGCCTGTTAGGCCCACCAAGAGCAAAACAAAAAGCTATTGGTTCAAAGGGAATGGGGAAAGCTGGGAGTGCACTTGAACCTTCATCTCACAACATGGTGCCAAGTCCAGCTGATCCCAGTCAACCCACAAGCAAGGAAATGAATGGCAGTTGTGATCAGCCCCAAGAATTGCAATCAGTGGTATAAGCCCCTGAGAACTTTGAGGTTGATTAGTTAATCAAAATTATTTTAATACTTTTCAGTTATGGCATATAAACTATGGAACTTTAAAACCAAAAAAAATGTAAAATAATTAAAAATCATAGTAATAACAAACAAAAAAATAGCTCAGTGGCCCAGTCATACACTGGAATTTCCCGTCCTCTACAGTCATATCTCTCTCTCTACCTTTTCTTCCTCCCCGGGGACAACTCTGCAGTCTGTTTTTCTCTCCCCAAGAGTAGCAGGGATGACTCAGCATGAGCAACTCTTGGACTTCTGTCATCCAAAGGCTAGAACTGCAGAGGACACAACATCCTTTGCTTGACTCAGTTATCTCAGCCTCTTCCGGAAGCTGGTCTGTATTTCTGACCCTCCGACAATGCTTAACCTGCAAGGCTTCCTTAATCCTCTCGCTTGTGCGTGCCTCAGTTTCCTAGTTTGTGACGTTTGGGTTTCTGCTTCCACACTGTGTCCATCCCCCCGCCCCCCCATTCCATTGTTGAAAGGAAGGTCTGAGCAGTTAGGTTTGAGCAGCAGGAGATCACAGAGGTGAAGAGGTCAAGGCAAGATTCATGGGCACAAATCATAGAGGGACCGAATGGGTTTTGTGGGGAAGATAAGCTTTGGATGCATAAAGCAGAGTACACAGGGGTCTCCTTTCCAGCCTGTGAAATTAAAAAAAAAATCCCCTTTAAGACCCCCAACGGGAAGTCAGCAGCTTCCTCCCCCATGGAGAAACTTCCCTGTCTTAACAGGAACAGCATAAATAACACTTCTATTATAAGAAAGGATCAGCCTCTTATTAAGACCCATAAATCAAGCTATTTTATTTTCATAGAGTGCCCCCCCCCCATGTAATTTTAAAGTGAAAGCATATTTTAAGTGGCATATGGGTATATATAATTTATATTTCTGGGTATAAATGTGGTGTTGAGATATCTACTTATATTTGAATAATTATTTGGGGGAATATATTGTTTTGTTATGTTTAAAATATAGGGCTTTAAATTACTATCAATTCACTTGAGCATGTTGAAAAGCATTAGGGTAGAAAGACCAGGATGAAATTCTAGACTCTTTCTTTCTATATATATATATATATATATATATATATATATATATATATATATATATATATTTACCAATGCAAACTTTTTGTCATCACATATGTCTAGCACATAGTTTGAGTTTAAAATATATCTGTAAAAAATAAAAATAAAAAGAGCCCTAGAGGGTTTGGCTCAGTGGGGAGAGCATAGGCCTGTGGACTAAAGGGTCCTGGGTTTGATTCTGGTTAACTTGATTGTTAATTCGGTGAGTTTTTTTTTCCTTTACTCTTTTGTCTCTCCAGCATTTATTTTGAAGCATCACCCCTCCATGTGGTGGTATTTAGAGATGTGGTGTGTATTTGGGATGTAGTTAGGGTTAGGTTAATTACCCTGGTCCCATAAAATTGATGTCCTTATCAGAGAGGGAGACAGGACAAGTTACCTAGTTTTCTCTCTCCCCACATGTGCACAAAATGAGTGGTTGTTGTGGTCAGCCACTAGAATTAAAAGTTGCTTGCTACTCAAAAAATGGGTCATGGTTATAAAGGAAGAATATTCTGTTCTAAAGGTTGGAATGCATGAGACCTCCAGGTGGGAGGCGATACTAACCACCCTGTGTCTGCACCTCCCCTTTTCCTAACAGCTTGGCAATCAGGTGTCCCAAAGGCACACAGTAACCTAAAGATTTTATTTTATTTATTTATTTATGTATATTGCCTTTCTCCTCTCATATCTAGAAAATTTAATGACTAAAGCAGCCGTGGGCAAACTACGACCCGAGGGCCGAGGGCCGAATCTGGCCCGTTCGGCTGTTCTATCCGGCCCAAGGAGCCGAAAGAGCAGAGGGTTCTCTTGCTCTCCCCTCCATTCTTTCACTAGCAGCCCAAGATGAGAGTGCCAGCATGGTCCAGTTGCTTTTGTTCCGGCCCTCCGGTCTAGTTTAAGAACCCATTGCGGCCCTGAGTCAAAAAGTTTGCCCACCCTTGGACTAAAGTGTCCTTACATTTGCTTACTCCAGTGCCATCAAGATACTATATGGATGTCATAAGAATGACCTCTCTAAGGGTAATTCTTGGAATCTTCTGAAATGCTGTTAGAAGGTCCATCTACATCATTCAATGTGGGTCAAATTCTGGATCCAAAGTCATTGACACCTAAGCTCAGAGGCCAGGCACATAGTTCTGGGCTCAGAGTGCATAGGTTCCAGGTTTGCTGGGCCCAACGTTCAGTAGGCCTGACTATAGTGCCCAATATTTTGGTGTCACTACAGAACACAAAAACGTGTTTGCGAATGGAATTCCTAGAAAATCCTTGAATTTCCTTCTTAGTTTGCAAATTTAACTCAATAACTATGCTAACTAGGTAATTCGGATTTGCACAAAAAAACACAACAACAACAACAAAAAAACACATTTCCAGAGCTACATATTTTACCCCTAAGACCTCATCAGCCAGCTCACAAACATGTAAACAGGTCTGAGAAGAAACGAGAGAAAGTGTGAAATGTGAACTTAGTCAGTCTTTTTCCAGAGCCCAAGGAAAATCACTTTATTATTTATTTACTTGTATTCTCCCAGCCCCCGAAATGTATTTGAAACTGCTAAAGGTGAAGATGAAAGTAATGAAAAGCATCTTTTATCATATTCGTTTTGCAGGATATAACAAATCATGAGTGTTAATGATATGTGTAGTATTCCCTTGTGTAAATGTACATCAGCCTTCTTATCCACTCATCTGCTGATGGGCCCTTGAACTGCTTCCAAATCTTGGCTATCGCAAGACATTTAATTCATTAAAAGGAAGATTATCAGGAATGAAAAACATCAACAAACAGTGACAAAACGCAGGAAGGTGGAAGTAAAAACTAATAGTTATAATGTAACCAAGGCACATTAAATAAAAATACAAGTCTCTGGGCAGCATGTTGAATAGTTTCCCTTTAACACATCCCCACTAAAGCTTCAACCCCATAGAAGCCGTCTACCAGTTCTTCCCTGCTCCCTTTCGCCATCTTTATAGGCACGTGGGTCGCCCTTATCTAAGTCAGGCATGTCCAACGGAAGCTGTGCCCATGTGACAAAAACAAAGTAAGTCTTAGTTTTTTAAAAAAGCTTAATATTTGTCGGCAAATATCCATAAAGTCTTGCCAAAGCACCTTCAGGTGTACATTGATGTTTATTAGCATGAACACTTCTGGTAGACAGACACTGCAAATGGTCGATTGCCTTGTCCATTTCATGTTGCCAGGCTCTTAACAAAAATGATGGGAGTGGAGTGGGGGAGAGTGACACCTAAGTGTTGTCTCTTAGCATTGAGGATATATTTTACTGACTGAATCATCATAGCTGCACATTCCTCCACAACTAACGTGTGACGGGTCCATGGGAAGAATTAGGGAACCTGAAAATCAGATAAACAGAAGAAGAAGAAAAAAGGGAGTGGGGGACTGTGTAGGCCATTGAAGAGTTGCAGGACAATATCAGACGTCTAAGGCATGTATAACTAAAGATCCAGAAAGGACAGACAAGGGCAGAGTTTGAAGAGATGATAACCAAGAATTATTCAACAACAATGAATGGGGGCGGGGAGAAGGGGGCATCTGTAATACTTTCAGCAACACAGGTACATTAAAAAAACAAACAAAAAAATAAAATAAAAGACAGAGATTATCAAATTAGATAAAAACAAATGCCCAACTATATGGTCTAACAGAAAGCTACTGTGAGTATAAATCATAGCTTCACTAAAGTAAAAGGCATCACATTATAATAAAAACAAAGCTGGAAGGGGTATTCAAATAGGGTAGATTAGACCTCGTTAGAGGAACATTACCAGAAAATGATGAGGTGCATTACAAAATGATAACGGGGTTCATTCAACAAGAGTGTAATTTCAGTATCTGTGTGCCTTAACATAGGACTTCAACATACAAGAAGCAAGCACTGGTAGAAGAGGAGAAAAAGACACAGCCACAACTGTAGTTGGAGACCTGAGCATCCTTCAGGATTCAATAATAAATTAGACAGATAACCCATAAGGACACACTGTCCTCTAACTTGACCTAATTGGCCTCCAGGGCCCTTTCACCCAATGCACAGGATTCACATTTGAGGTCACGTTGACAGTTCACCACCATGGGCCATATGTTTTGCCAATAAACACAGTAAAAAATGTTAGAGTGTTTAAATAAAGTATGCTTTCTGTCCACAACAGAATTAAACTAATATTAACAATACAAATATATCTGGGAAATCCAAATGTTTGGAAACCAAACAACTCAGTCAAATATCTAAAGACCTAACTAGGTCAAAGAAAAAAAATAAATCCAAAGGCAAATGGAATAATTTTTATTGGAATAAAAATGAAAAGGAATGTATAGCACTTCTAGGATGCAGTTGACCCTGTGATTTGGCCTGCCTTTGTGGTGGCCCCAGCTGATCCCGACAGCCTGCATCTCAGCACCTCTTCCCTCTCTGTCCTTGGGTTTCCCTGCCTGTGGCTACTGCTCAGAAATTCAACTCCCTTGGAAATCAGAGCCCCTGCACCCTCCCCAATAATATATAGTAGATAGTAGATATAATATATAATATAATAGTAGATAGAGCACCGGACTTCAACCCAAAGGGTCCCGGGTTTGAATCTAGTCAAGAGTACATACTTTGGTGGCAGGCTCCTCCCTGGCCCGGGCCCTGGGGGGGGGGGCGTGCAGGAAGCAACCAATTGACACATTAATATTTCTCTCTGTCTTTCCCTCTCTCTTCCACTATCTCTAAAAATCAATGGGAAAATATCCTTGGGTGAGGATTAAAGAGAGAGAGAGGAAGAGAGAAAGAGAGAGAGAGAGAGAGAGAGCCAGTCAGTGAGACTCCTGTTCCAGAAATGGCCAAAACATTGATAAACATGTTTAGTCTCCAATAATCTTGTAATTGAAATACTCATTCAACAATTGCTAGTCCAGCAAATAACAGAAAACAGCGCAATGGTTTTGATTTATGCATGTTCTTATGAAGTAGCCTCATAGTTAATCATCCAGGTTTTTTTTTTTAAAAAGAAAGAATTAACTTATATAGGACTCTCCAGTAATACGGTAGTAGTATTTTCACAATATGCTTGATGGGTGGGTAGTTCTCGAAGCAAAATAAAAGCTGTAAATATTAAAATTTATGAAGGCTCAATTGCTCCAAACTTTTCTGTTGCAGAAAAGTAGTTAAAATCTTAGTTGCTGACTTTCCCCCGGGATAAAATTTTTACTGGGAAGGTGGTTGGACTATGGAAACATTTACCAGCTGCAGGTATAATACTGTGTCTGTTGTCAGACTCACAACTTCATTGGTTTATTTCTGGAGGATTATTTAGATGGCTGTGGTCTTATATCCAGGCCCCAAGGAAAGAAAGAAAGAAAAAAAAGGCAAGAAAGAAAAAGAAGTCTATGAGGTGTGCCTTCTCACTACAGAATAGTGATTTGTTATGCATTTGTCTGCGTTAAATATAGCAGCCAGTCATCTTGCACAGTCCTATATTATATTCTGCTCCCTATCGAAAAAAAAAAAAGGAAATAGTTGTTTGGATAGTTGTAGTCTCAATAAATACCACAGCTCTCTTATCCACTCCTACAATTATTTAAGGTAGATTTGCCGCGCTGGTGATATAAATTTCAACAATTAATCAATAAGAATCGAAATTTGTTTGCCTCGTTAATGCCATCGTCATTTATTCAGTCATGGTATGATTTTAACAAGGGTGATTTTGAATGTGACATTCCTAGTTGGGTAGCAATTATTGGGGAGGGGCGGGGGCTGCCTGTTCGCTCCCCTGGGTTATAAATCAATTGGTGGGGCCCAGGGCAAAAATTAATTAGAAATTACAAAAACCCTCCCTCATTATATTAAATGGCTTATTGAAAACAAATAACCTCACCTGCATTAAATCCATGAGTTCATAGATTAAAGAAATTGAATTGAATTCATTACCAGTGATTTTCAGTGCGCAAGCTGAGACCAATATAATGTTCAAAGGCTGTCTGTCTCCGGGAAAGCCTAGGCCCGCAAGTTATGCTGCCATTTCTGGTTTCTCCAGACATTTGCTAGATCCCAAGGTTTATTATGGTTTGATTGAAACGTACGTGTTTGCAGCCATTTGCAATGGCAGCGCCGGTAATGATTGAAGTCGAGAGAATCGGGTCTTGAGGGATGTTGATGGCTGTAAAACATTTAGTAACTTCAACCTTTGGTAGCAGGACTCAGAGGTTGGAGTTCTGTGTGAGGTTGGGTTTCACTTCTGCACTTGAGTACTTACTATGTTGTTCACGAGAAAGATGAAGTTTATCGTGAACCCACTTGTTGTAATTCTCCTTAGATATTCTAAATGGCGTTATTCTCGTAAATTAAACACATCACTGAACGTATCTATGACTGGCGCCATACCTGTAACATTATGTGTATCTGTGGAAGATTCAATAAGCCTGTTAGTTGGCCCCCATACTTTCTGTTTTAATAAATGGTGATGCATGTTTGTTGACTGCTATAAAAATAATTTATAAAATATGCCATCCTCTTCAGTATAAAAAATACAAAACAGAATGAAGTGAAGTTAACTCACTTATGGGTCTACCACTCAAATACTGCCTTGGTATTTAAGGCTATATATATATGCATGTATTATTTGCAAAATTTACTGTTAATTTAAAAATTGATTTCACATTAATGTAGATATTGGCTTGTTTTTCTTAGTCTTATATGGTGACTATGTCATCATTACTTATGTAGTTTAAAAAATATTTAATTATAACTCAATTTCAAAATCCTCCCTTCTACCTACTTTTCTTTTTCACTTTCTGGAACTGGCATGAGCATGTGATGATAATAGATTTTGGTGTTCTTCAGACCTGGGCAAATACTGATGAACTCTGTGACCATCTTCAAGGTATAAATTTGTTACGTCTTCTAGCATCAGTTTGACAATGTATCTGGAATGAAATAATCGCTCAATAAAGTCAGCTGTTATTATTTTTTCCTATAATTATTCAACAGAAGTTGGTCAAATGATTACTAAGTCCTCAGCATTCAGGTTAAAGAACTTCACTAACAAAGAAAATGTTTTTTGCTTTTGTACAAGCATGTTAATCAGCAGGGTCGGAAGAGCATCTTGCGACTGAATTCTTGAGCATCTTTAGTGTTTATGCCATTGAAACATCACCCTGCAAATGTTTTCCTTGAACTAAGTTTCATCTGGGCTGAGTACAATCCATGCTTGTTGCAGGTGCTCCGTGATTTCCAGGAGTAGCTCACCTTTCCTTGTCTGACTCCGTTCACCACTAAGAGGCGTCTCTGTGAAGCTCCACTCAAGGTAAGGGTTCCAATATATCTACTTACCATCTCTTTAGAGTATCAGTGTTCCATACCTGACACACTTGACCTGAGCTTTCTTTCTCCCAAAAAGTGATGGGGGAAATTCTTTTAAAACTAATAGAATGGCCCCAAACATTTTATTTATATGATTAGATATGTATGACTTTGAGACACAGATATCATCCATTATGGAGGTAAGTACTTTTAAACTTATTCAGCCATTTCTTTTAGTTCTTTTACTTTATGGAAATAACTGTGACTATGCACAGAGATTTACCTGCTAGAATTACCTGCTCGAATAATTTCCTGTAAAAATGTATGATTGTGTGGAATTTAGTAAATGAATAATGCCACCAGAAAAGATTTTATGGCAGAGTAGTAAAGAGTTGCAAAGCAAGATGTGCATTGTCATCTAATTTTGTGAACATGAATATGCATATAAATATCCAAGAGATTAATTACCACTCCATTTTTTATTTTTTATCTGCATTTTTAATATTATGTTTAATCATAATGGGTGACATTTGTAATATATAAAAACATGAGTATTCCTTTCTTTAAGGTGTAGCAAGTTGAGAATGCAACTTAATACTGCCAAATAAGCTTGGTTTTTGTTTCACACATTGCACAGGCCGACCTGGTCATTGAAAAGGATAAAATATATAAAACCCATGAGATTTGTCTCTACATCTTTTGCAAATGTGACAGGGATAATGAATTCAGTATTCTTTTGCTACATGGATAAAGAACCAATATAGTTCACGCCCAGCCAGTGTGGCTAAGTGGTTGAATATCGACTGATCTTTCAATTCTCAGTCAGGGCACATGCCCAGGTTGTGGGCTCAAACCCCAATGTGGGGCATGCAGTAGGCAGTCAATTGATATTTGTCATTTAAACTCATCATTGATGTTTCTATCTCTCTCTCCCTCTCACTTCCTTTCTTAAATCAATCAAAAAACATTTTTTTTTAAAAGAGAACAATATAGTTCAGTGTTGAAAACTTTCCTCCTTGGAATAGTAGGCGGAAGCATGCTGTGCCCAAAACGTCTATGTCCTAATCTCCAGAGCCTGTAAGTTTGTTACCTTACATAAATAGGGACTTCAGTTGTGTGATTAAGTTAAATATGTTGAGACGGAGAGAACATCCTGGATTGTCTGGGTGGGCCTAACGTTATCAGAGGGCTCCTTGGAAGTGTCGGAGGGAGGCAGAATAAGAGAAGGAAATCTGATCATAGAAGCAGAAGTCAGAGTAACAGAAGGAGCCTGTAACCAATGTAGGGATAGAGACAGAGATGAATGGGGTTTCCCCTGGGAGCCTCCAGGAGCCATACTGCCTCGCCATCCCCTTGAGTTTAGGGCTTTTGACCTCTAGATCCAAAAGAGAATAGGTATGTGTTGTCTTAAGCCATTATATTTGTGCTGCTTTGTTATAGCAGCAACAGGAAACTCATACTCTTTGGAAGACAGAATCTCCTTCCGAATTTCTTGACAATCCCAGCACAGTGCCAGGTCAGACATTCAGTGAGACTTGTCTGACTTATTTTTCTTTAACGTTCCAAGAATGATGTCAGATTATTTCCCCCAAGTAAGCCTTCACCATCTCAGTCTTTAAAAATTAAAAAAAAAGCTTCAAGTGTCAAATGATCTAATGAACCACGAATACCCGTTTGCAAACCAGATCAAGGGAGGTGTGAGACTCCCAGAAGGAATGTACGAAAGCCCCAGGGGCGATGGCCCTTTCAGCCCGGGGTTCCCCAGCTTTCAGGCAGCTGTGTGCCAGCCCTTTTAAGCGCCTACCCTGAGAGCAGGTGAAAATGTGCTTATGAGCTGTGCGATGACAGTTTCCCAAACTGATGAAGAGAACAGAGCTCTCTCACATCTCAGATACATCTGCTACCCACCGGATGGTGTTGCTTCACACCCTGCACCAACGGAACCAGGTGCCCTGTCTGCCTGTGCCTCCATATGTATAAGAACACCTCTCATTTTTTTCTGTTTCATCACGTAGTTCTGATCACAACACTAATCCAGAGTCAATGAAGACACCTTGGGAAACACGAAAACGCATGTGGCATAAAGTAACTGGTCTGTGTGCTGACTGTTAACATCTTGCACTCTCTCTGCCTCCCTTTCTCCTTCTTTTTTCTTTGTATGCATACACTTCCACAAACAAAAATAATAACAAAACTGTGATCTTGCCGAAACCGGTTTGGCTCAGTGGATGGAGCGTCGGCCTGGGGACTGAAAGGTCCCGGGTTTGATTCCGGTCAAGGGCATGTACGTTGGTTGCGGGCATATCCCCAGTAGGGGGCGTGCAGGAGGCAGCTGGTCGATGTTTCTCTCTCCTCGACATTTCTAGCTCTCTATCTCTCTCCCTTCCTCTCTGTAAAAAATCAATAAAATATTAAAAAACAAAACAAAACAAAACTGTGATCTTTGCTGTGGATCCACATTGTGTCCCATGCTCACTAAGTATTAGCGGCTAAGTCCCGGGGTCTCCAAGGTTGGCATGAATCAGAGACAGTTGGAAGCTGGCTTAAAACACACACCACTCACCCCGCCCCTAAAGTCTCTGACTCACTAGGTCCCAGGACCTGGAATTTGCATTCAAACAGGTTCGCAGATGAGGCAGCTCTTATTGATCCAGAGGCCACCTTTGAGTAGCATTACCCTCTCTAGAAGAGCAGCTGACTTTGGAAAATATATTCCTGTCATCTCGTTCATTTCCAATGAATAGTTATTTTAAAATCATGTCCACGCTGCACATTCGGAGGCCACAGGATCCTGCCCAGTGTTCAGCAGGCGTGGATGAATGGCTCTTATTCATCACATTGGAGAACAGAATATGTGGGCTCCCCTATATGGATGTCTCCAGTGTTCAGGGCATATAAGTAATTAAGATAATTGGGGTCAAGTCTCAACTAATGTAGCATGTACATGCTGACATTCTATTATGATGGTAATTGTTTTTCAAGGGGTCCCATTTAAGTTGAATTTCCTAATGAGATGTGTTTTCCAGGTAGTTCTTGAAACAGTTCTCTCTCTCTCTCTCTCTCTCTTTTTTTTTAATTGAACTTTAAAAAAAAAATGGATTCACTGAAGGGGCTGGCTGGCGGCCTCGGAATGTAGGAAACCCAAGCAGTTCTGGTTGCACAATCCCAATGTAAACAGGCCTCCTTGTCATCTGTTGGCGTAGTGTTTGGGACACCGAGTTATTTCAGTTTATTGAAATTTCTCTCATGAAAAATGCATGGAACAGCCTTCCCTTCTGCCAAACCCTCGTGTATTTACCGCACTAGGTGCCATGAAGATTTGTGTGTAAATACATGGAAAGCCTTGGTGCTGTCTGAACGGCAGAGAACAAGAATGGCTCTTACTGCCCATAGGAAAAAGTGTACCATAGGCAAACTTTGCATTGGCATCCATTTTCATCTGAAACCCTTTCCAGAACATTCCTGCTTACCTGCGCTCCTGCTCAGGGGGACAAGGAACTCTCTTGTTGGCTTCAACCTGGGCTGGAGAAACTGAGATATTTTTTTTTATATGGTCCTGGGTCCAGTGACCTGCTCCCTAATCCCAAAGTTTAGAACAAGGCATTCATAAACAAATCTTCTATGAACTGTGAATTGATCCACAGACTATATCTTAGAAAGTCATAAGCCATTGCATTGAATTTGGTTAGCTACTTCAAAAACAATCGCCTTCACTGAATTAAAAAAGAAAAAAAGCCATGTGAGCCCTGGTCTGTGTTCTTCAGTTGGTTGAGCATCATCCCATGCATTGAGAGGTCACTGGTTCGATTCCCTGTCATAGCACATGCCCCAGTTGCAAGCTCAACAGCCAGTAGGCAGTGCGCAGGAGGCAGCCTATCTGTATTTCTCTTTCTTGTCAACATTTTTCTCTCTCTCTTAAACCAATAAAAACATATATTTTTAAGAAGTCATGTGAAATTGAAATTAAGCCGTGAGGTTCAGAGCACAGGGAACACTGTAACATCATGGGAACGCCTACAACTCGGAAGCTAAAACAATGAAAAAGTGCAACTGTGCTTCTCGGGCCTTAACACAAAGAAAATGGCCACATGCCAAACAGAATGCCAAGAATGGAGACAATTTTATATATTATATACAATTTTAATTAATGCATATATTAAACTAGCTATCTTCTAAGTTAATTATGCTTAATTATGCGGTCTGAGCCCCTCATCCCATCCCATTCAGTTCCGCCTCAAATAGGTATAATTCCGTGACTCCTTGTAGCACAGGATTCAGAAGTCTCACACTCCAGGCGTTGAGAGTGCCGGGTGTGGACTCAGGCAGACCCAGGTCCAGGTGGCAGCAGATGCTGTGCAGCCCCTGGGGTTGCTGTAGGATTTTCATTGGTGCCAGCTGTCCTTCATCCACAGCTCCGCAGTCCTCTTCCTCAGCCTCACCTCCATGCCTCCTCCACACCCCTTCCTTCACCATCATCCCCATTGTCCTCTCCAGTCACCCCTCAACAACTCCATCCCCACCATCCATCAACACAGATATGTTTTTATGCAAAGGATAGCTGTTGTCCCCAACGCATGTGCACCTCCATGTGGCTCCTAAAATAATTTCACTGCTTGTACATCGCTCTTTGTTATTTGATTGAAAGGGAACCTTATATCTACAAGCTTCTCCACTTATTCTTATTTTATGGCTTAAGTATCAAGGAAATAGAGGAGGGACTAGCGATATGTATCTACACCCACCAGTCATATCGTTCGTTTCCCATATGCCAATCTTGGTGACTGTGGAGATGTTGGCCCTCACTAGGTAACCTGGATTCCCTGCACACTCTGGCCTCAGCTGCACAGTACCCAGAAGAGCTAAGCATGCAGAAGGCAAGGATTCCATCTGCGAATATCCAGGAACATCCCAATGAGAACCTGTGGTCAAAATCAGTCTATCAACTTTCCATATTGCCTTGTCCCATTACACCCCATTGTCACTAAAGCCCAAATTAAAATTATACAGTCCACTAGATTACATGCAAATATATCATGCCAACTGTGTCATCTAAGCCTTTTTATTCCCAGCATTAAGCACAATTTCACTGAGCTGCTTCTGGCTCAATTGTTTTGATAACCAAAATCCAAGTATTTCTAATATTGTTGGCAAGGCCAGTGGTGCGGTCCGTAGCCATGGAAATAAAGGTCGTTAACTGGATGGGGCTGGGATTGTGCCCATGGTTTTATTCTCAGGAACACAATGCGCTAACCAACTGTTGCTCATCCGAAGCCAACTGTGGAGTGAAGCCTCCAAATTTCCTTTGCCCACCACGGCAGACTTGGCTGGAGACCGTTTTTCACGCTTGGTTAGGTTGGTGAAGGTTGGCCAAGTCGGTGTCTCACCACTGACCTGACCATTATGGTTTTTACCCTGCCCATGGCGGTCATCCCCAGTAAAAATACTCAGAGACTCTTTTGTCATCGCCACGCTGTTGGTCTACCCCTTATGAGGTAGTGTCTCCAAGGTCAGAATTAGACACATATTAACTGAGAAGCCACGTCAGGTGGAATCCACATTGGGAAATCATCCTCGGGGTTGATACACGTCTCCTGAAAGATTAATTACACTTTCCTTCTCGGCAAGGGCAGAAATGGTCGGTGTGTCACTGTCTCTGGTCTTTACAGCATTTCAAAAAGCATAGACTGCTCTGTCTCTCTAAATGATTACGCTTTTAATATAAACACACCCAAAGTTATATTTGTAAATATACATTTTACATGTATATTTCCCCCTTCATCCAAGCATGACTTATAGAATTCCAGCCACACCGATTGCCGGTCCTTGGTAAAAATAGTTCCTATGAACACAAATATTTGGTCTGTTAAATTGAAGTTGAAATTAGATCCACGTTTAATGGTTTTACACCCAGGAAGGGGCTTATGCTTGTAAGAAAATAACCTTCACAAAAATGTCCATGATTCTCCCAGGGAATAGGGACCATTTGCCCATAAATACACATATCATCGCTGTTTAAAAATAAATAGCCTAAATATTGCCCGCCACAACTCAAATCCTATCATTAGCAAGCAATTCTTGTAAAGAGGCATTTCATTAAATTAATACATGTGAGAAGGCATTAGGCATGTACTATACTTTAGGGGAGAAAAAGTACATAAATAAATGAGTGGGAAGAGATGTTTTGCATCACATGTTGCGTAGCCCAACATTTCTCCCAATATGAAAATAACTTTTACCACTTGGCCGATGAAAAACTGGACCTGAGTAAATATGGCTGGACCTTCCGCCGTTGTGTCCCACACATGGGTGGCCGACCAGAAACTAAACAAATAGAGGCTACTTAAGGTTTAAAGCAAAGTGGCATATTGACTAAGTCAGGAAAACGGTTTAGAACGAAATGAAAATATAAATAATAATTAGACGTAATGATGTAAGGAAATTGCTAATTTACTATAAATAGAAGGTTTACCGTCTTGTAGAAAACACACATTATCAGATGGCAGTGAAATGCTCTATCCGAATTCCATGGAAAAGTATTTGTCAACAACATTGACCTTTTATTGTGTCTTTTCCCTCATTTTTTTTTTTTTGCTTGCTCTTGATGGTCACTTTCACTATAAAAATCTCAAGTTCTGATTCAGCAAAGTTTTGTGGTAATACACCTTTGATATTTTACTTTCTTTCTGAGACCCTGAGTAGCTAAATGGTGGATCTCCTCCACCAACTCGCTAATTTAATTTTCTTATCTATCCTTTGTCATTGCTGATCATTTTAAATTTTTGTTCTATTTGACACTTCCCTCATTTATCTTCCCATTCAGCTATTTATTTTAAAAAGTGGTTGTCTTATGTTCCTTTGCAAAATCTCTTTATTTTTCTCTATTTCTTACTACTTACATCCTATTTTTGTATATAGATTAAATATTTCCTCCTAGTGATAAATTCTGTATTTTAAAAGTTTTTCCTAATCCCTGCCTTGTATCCATCTCCACTGAGTTACTCTTTTTTCCAGTTATTATATTTTTTTAATCTTTGTATTTCTGGTGTGTAGTCTTTCAAAGTCTGATGAAAAGTGGTTTTCCATCCCTGGCCAGTTTGGCTCAGTGCATAGAGTGTCAGCCCTCAGTCTGAAGGGTCCCGGGTTCAATTCCAGTCAAGGGTACATACCTCTGTTGCAGGATTGATCCCTGGCCCTGGTCAGAGCATGTGCAGGAGGCAAACAATTGATGTGTCTCTCTGATCCGTGTTTCTCTCTCATCAATGTTTCTAACTCTCTATCACTCTCCCTACCTCTGTAAAAAAAAAAACAATAAAAATATATTAAAAATAAATAAATAAATAAATAAATACATTCTCATGTGGAGCTAATATTCCATGTCAAGATTAGTCACATGGCTGGGGGCAGATCTCTGTTCTTCACCAGTTGTTGGCCAGAGGGTTCGGATTCTCCTTCTGTGTGTCTCTCCATTGAGCTGATCATCGTGTAATAGTTTGTTTCACCCGCAGTGAGAGAGGAGAGAGGGGGATTAGAAGCCATAACACATTACAACCTAATATCAGAAGTGATATCCTATCACTTTTGCCTTCTGATGTTGGTCAAACAGTCCAACCTTGGTACGATATGGGGAACTTCCCGGGCTGTGACTACCAGATGCCAGGATGCAGATATCACTGGACACTGGCTTGCAGGTCAGCTGGCATACTTCGCCTTCTGGATCCATTTACTCTTGCGTGTGGAGTTTGAGAGAAAGAAGATGTAAATGCGTGGGTTTACTCCATCCTATCTAACCAGAAGTACACTGAAGTTTTTAAAAGCAGGACTTGTGGAAGGCGATATGGGGTTGAGGTTATCCGTGGGGGAAAGTTGCCCTACTTAATTCTGTTTACATTTGAGTCCATCTCCACAATGGGACAAAGAAAAAGCCTTGAAATACCAAGCAGCCAACGACATAACCAAATTTACTCCGCGCCAATTGAATTACTCATAGAAATGTGACAGTTAAGATCCACACACTACCTGCTATCCTGAAACCCTGACTAATACAGATGAAATTCTACCTGCAAGTTCTTGGAAAGGAATGCTGGGCATTTAAACTGAATTTTCTGGGACTCGCTGTTTTCTGCATTTTTCACTTTTTATGTTGTTAAGAAGAAAGCTTTGGCCAGAGGCAATGTCTGGAATGAAAACCTGATACAGAGATGCTTTTCTCGGTGGTATGAAGGGAGTGTGTTCTTAATAATGCAAAAATTGCAAATCGATTGGTTAAGTCAGCCCTTTTTAAGGTTGAGACCAAGGCTACCAGGAGGTATAATAGTCGATGAAACCCATTTGTAAGCATTTCACTCAGCAGTGGGATGGGTGACGGAGGCAGTAAATGAAAAAATACACAGTTTCTACGATCTTACCACAGTGACAGATGCTATACCATCAAACCTTGCACCCTTAGGAAAGGCAACACATATCCACTGAGATTCGAGAACTCAAATCTTATTCAATGTGTAACTTTAGTTGGCAAACACATCCACAACAGTGCTTTACAGTGGATGATTTTATTTTACTCTGCTGCAGAGGAAAGAGGACCTTTATTTAAAAATCTAGCAAATAAACACAGTTTTACATGAAGCGGATTTGGAAATTTGAAGTTTTTACAATATGTACATGAGTCACAGTGTGATTCTCCCAAGGTCTTCTAAAGCTGAAAACATAGATGTAATCATAGTTGGTATATTTTCACCAAAAATGTCATTATCATACTGATCTTAATGAATTACAATTCATTCGCTAGCTATATAACATTTCATAAATATCTACTTTATTTTTACACACATGGATATTATTTTATATAATAAAAGGCTAATATGCAAATCAACCGAACAGTGGAATGACAGGTCTCTATGATGTACACTAACCACCAGGAGGCAGATGCTCAAAGGAGGAGCTGCCTCCTAGTGGACAGTGAGCTCCCACAGGGGAAGTGCCACTTAGCCAGAAGCTGGGCTCATGGCGAGGATTGGGCCTAAGCCATCAGTCAGACATCCCCCAAGGCTCCCAAACTGAGAGGGTACAGGCTGGGCTGAGGGCCTTCATCCCAAGTGCACAAATTTCATGCACTGAGCCTATAAATATGGTATTAATATAAATATAGACATATGTGAAGTAGACATGGGCATGGGCATGGTCACAGAATTATCTGGGTATAGCAAGGGTATCTTGAATAACAGTTGATTAATTTCTTCCAGGTAGCTCCATTATTATTTTTTGAGGTATCTCCATAATCTTTTCCACGATGACTGTGCCAGTTTTCATTTCCACCAATAGTTTTGGGTTCTCTTTCTCCCAACACTGCCATATAATCCAGAATTTCCACTTCTTGGTGTATGTCCAAAGAGATATCTGCACCCCCCTGTTCATTGCAGCATTATTTACAATAGCCAAGATATGGAAACAACTTAAGTGTTTGTTGATGGATTAATAGATACAGAAAATCTGGCATATATGCCCAATGGAATATTATTCAACCATAAAAAAGAAGGAAATCCTGCCATTTGTGACAATATGGTTATTGATATTGGCAGTCCAGCTATGAAGGGTCAGATAAATGGACACTTTTGTCTCTCTCTTTCTGCCCTTTCTTCTCTTGTCAGGGCAAGAACTGTCTAGTGACCAAACCCAGCTAGAAGCTGAAGATCCAAGGAGGCCAGGCCAATCATTGCCAGCGTCCAGGTGCAGAAAGGCAGGAGAAAGCAGAGGAGGGAATCTGTTCGCAGAGAGAACAACAACTGGGTTTTGGGGGTGGAAATTCTCTCCCTATTTTAAGAGTAAGAGCAACCGAGACATAGAATAGCTCATTCAGAAAACCAGAAATAGATGATTCATTTAATAACTTCTAGGACATGGCTATATCCACTTTGACGGGGATGTGCTACTTGGCATTTTCTTTTGTGGCCTTTTAATGGATGGGTGTCTCTCAGATTTGTATAAATGCCCTTTGGTGTGGGTGGTCCATGAAGCATCTAACCAAAGGCTCAATAAAACTCATCATATTTGTTTCTGGAAAATGGACAGATTTTTAAATTGTGCACATTCAGATCAATATTTGAAAACTTACTTGATTTGCAAGTGTGTCTTCAAAGAATTAACTGGGTATGAGGGGATATCTGGAATGGAAGCATTATACATACATGCAAGCATTTAACAAAATGCGCATTTATTCTCTCTTGCACTTCAATAGTCGATATGAGGTAGTTTTAATACCATCAAAAAATAAAATAATCCATTTTCAAGTTAGTATAAATTAGGTTTAAAGAATATAGATTACACCTATTTGTGATTCTTAATGATGCTTGGGCAGTTGTATTGCCTATAAATATGTGAAAGAAATAGTTACTAGTCCAAGGAGACAACATAGAAGTAGTGTATTTTTCTCTTGAATGTCCTGAATAATAAAACATTCCCAATACCTTTCAGTATAGCCCTCCTGTTAGAAGCAAACAAACATAAAATCAACCATGGCATACACAAGTTACATAAAGGTAGTGATTGGATAGTGGAAAGCAATTAAAAATATGTCAACTTATTGTTTCACACATATGACACAGCATCTGCTTTCATGTCTAGTAAAGACAGGTCTTGGAACCTTTGTAATTGACCAAGCTACGTTATAGCAAACATTTATGCTGTCTATATTTTGAGACATGTGATTTGAGCCGTGCAAAGTTTTAATGAATATAGTGGCCAAACTGGTTATATAATTAGGTGCCAATATAATTTTATCATCCCTCAAACTTTTTTTGAGCTTTCATAGTAGTTAAAGTATTAGAACTTCCTGGTGGCATTCAGAAGTCAGGGTTCCTGGGATTCTGGGCCATTCTTTTCATTTTTGATTCCAGGTTTCCCCACTCTAAGTCCCAGATAGGAGAATGCTCTTTGGTGTCCCCAGCTAGCGCTGAAGCATCTCGGGTTCTTCTGTTATTTAACCTTTCTAAACCACATTTCACACAGTGAGAGCCGATGCCTACATGAGTCATGTATCTCTGTCTTCCAGTGATCTCTCTCTCATTCAATCAGCTTTTTTGTGAAACCGCTAACTCAGCACTGATTCTACACGAAAATATACTATCTGTGGTAGTTTTGAGAAATGTTTGAAGTCCGCCGAGATATGTTTAAGACTCTCTGAAAATCATTACCTCTTATTAAAAACACTGGTGGGCGGAGAGGCGGTGGGGGAGCTGTAAATCTGTAATAGGGGGAGGATTCAATAAAATGTTATCTCACACTAACGGGCTCTGGCAACTTTTCCTTTCCTTCTGCAAAGTCTGTCTGTGGCATTACTGCAATTAGGCCAAATAGATGTCCTCGGCAATAATGGTCACGGTAGTACAATGGCAGATGGCATGCCCCTGGGATCAGGACACTGTCTGGAAAGAGCATGGAATTTCAACTCTGTCTCCCTTTGTCTACTAAGCCCTGGGTAGTCTCGATTTTCCTTCTTTCTTTCTTTCTTTCTTTTTTTAAAAACATATGCCATGATTGTCTAGGTCTGGGGTTGGCAAACTTTTTTTGGATAGCTCCAGACAGTAAATAGTTTTGGCCTTGTGGCCAGTGTCTGTTGTATCTGCTCAGCTGTACTCTTGCACAGTGAAAGTTCTGTTGTATCTGCTCAGCTGTACTCTTGCACAGTGAAAGTTCCATACACAATGGCAACTCAATGGGCCTCGCCGTTTTTCAAGAAAACTTTATTTATAAAATTAGGCCATGGGTCCATTTGGCCTGAACTCTGTAGTGGCCAATTCCTGGTACAAAGTCATCCATATGAGAAGTTTTGAGAGTACAGAAATATAGATTTTTCATGGAGTCCAAACCTCTTTTAGTTCTCTTTAAAAATGAAAGTAATAGGGTTCTGACTACAGATAGGCAGACGAGCTCTTTCAAAGAAGGCTAACAATGTTCTTCTTTGCATCTGGTAGCAGAAGAAAGTTAGAGAGCTTCCTGTGTGTATCTGTTGGTGCTACTACTGAGTGTTGCCACCATGCCAAACATTTTAAATGTTCTCAGTCATTTCTGGGCATCTTGCATGTGATATTATCTGTTACCAGAAGTTTTGGGTCCAGTTCCAAGTCCCAATTCTCTTTTGACCATAGCAAACTCTGAAGATATTTTAATTTGGGAGACATTTAGGGTTTGCACAAATGTGATTGAGAGTTTGCATCAATGTAATATTTTTGTTGTTTTCATTTTGACAAATAATGAAAGTACTCCATGTTCATGCTTTTCTGATGTGTCTATTTTTCATGCACTTGAAAAGAGAATGGAAATTTAAAATCCTTGTGCAGCCAAGGATGAATATTACCACCACGTGCTATTGGTTTACCGCCTCTGCCTTCATGTTCTTATCTGTAAGATGGGGCAAAACAAATTACTTGTTATAAAGTGGAAATTAATTTTATATGGAAATGGCTTAAAAAGTTCTGTGCATGTAGTATATTTAATAAATAGCGGCTAATATATTTAATGTGATAAAGACAGATTGTCATATTATCAGATGACGTTATCAGGTGACATCCTTTTTTGTGATTAGAAAGTTTAAAAATAAGAAATTTGTGGCATCATGCCCCTAAAGAATCTAGTTCAATATAATTCCTGTCACCATACATTAGGAGCAACCTCAGAGACACAGATTAGGCATAACCCTGAACTCCTGAATTCTTAGTATTAGGTGGGTCATGGTGGCTATTCTACTCATGATGATGATACTGACTGTACATATTATTGGGAAAGATGTTATTAGCCTGTCTTCGATTACATGTCAGTTACCTCCCAAAGTCACGTGACAGTAAACGGTTACTATGGGAGACGTTCATAGGTTTGTTCTAGAGCTGCTCTCCACTCCCACCCCTGAAATAAACAGAGGCAGGTGCCTGACGTGTACTCCTCCGCCCCGTGTGTGAACCACTGCTGATTCTGTCCCGGGAGTGGACAAGGGACAAGGACAGTTTGGATTCAAGGCTGCCTGCGCTGTGGCGCTCTGTACCGCGGTGCGTCCCCTTCCCCATGTTGACAAGGAATTTCCTTACGGGTTCCCGGCTGCTCTGTCCCAAGGCCCGGCAGCTTACCCCTGTTGGCATCTGTGTTTCGCAGGTAATTTCGAGCTGGAGAGTCTTGAAACCATTTGACCTGTGGAAGAAAATTACTTGGAGCAGCAGGAAAATATCCCTGAGACCGTGTGGTTTCGAAACTCTTTTGCACTGTACTCTGTTTCCCAATGATTTCCAGCTGTGTCTGGCCACTAAGCGTACCTTCATAACCTGCCCCCTCCCCCCCTTTTTTTTAGTTTTAATAGTTGTGAAGTGCCATGATTTGTTTATTTGTTCAAGTGGATGTCAAATGTGGGGTAGAGGTGGACTGAGCTCTCTACACAACGACCCCCACTCTTTCTCCTGGAACTTCACGCCTCTCTCTTTTTCCCGATTTTATATTTCTGAGGACAGTAGGAAGTGAAAAATTGGATGAAGTCTCAATAATCATTATTCTTTTCCTTTACTCTTTGCAACTTTAGATAGCGATGAAATTTCACTTCCACTCCCTGTGGAAAAGAGATGCAATGTGAAAACGAGAGTTTGTGGTTAAATGAGTATCTTAGTCACTCATTAATTAGGATCATTGCTTTTTCACGTCATGGGCAGCATCCATTTGCCCATGAGTCATACAATGGATCAATTGCCTACCTGATTGATCTGCTGAACAGAAATTCATTAATCAGTCATTTGCTTGCCATTCTATCTGTTTTCTTTCAGATATTCTAAAACTTAGACATCTAACCTAGTTGACAGTGTTTTGCATCATTTTTCCCTCCACACTGGAACTGGCCAAGCATGTCATTCTCTTCACACATTCAAATTCTGATAAAGGTACTCCTCTCCAACATATGAATAAATTATATAAGTGTCAGGAATACAGCCCCGCCAGCATGGCTCAATGGTTGTGTGTTGACCTATGAACCAAGAGGTCACAGTTCAATTCCCAGTCAGGGCCCATGCCCAGGTTCTATCTCCAGTGTGGGGCGTGTAGGAGGCAGCCAATCAATGATTCTCTCTCATCATTGATGTTTCTATCTCCCTCTCCTTTCTTCTCTGAAGTCAATAAAAATACTAATTAAAGGGGAAAAAGAATATAGCCTGGTTACCAGGGCAGCTGTTGACATTGTTTAATGACTGGTAGAAACTGGGCAACAGCCAATCAAAAACAGATGCCCAGTCCAATCAAAAAGGATACCCGGCCGTACACACCAGCCCAGCTCCCAGCTGCCAGGCAGCCTTGCCTGCTCCCTGGGGAGGTGGGCAGCTGCTCTCAGACCCAGGAGGGTAGCAAGGGACAGAGAACATGCAGCAGTGGACTGTCCCTGTGACTGGATTTTGTCAACATCTCTTAACACTTCATCTAGTCCTGTTTTTTTGTTGTTGTGTTGTTGTTGTTATTATTAAAGAAATGTCACCCTTGGACATCACCAAATAGATACAATCCATTGCGTACATATACATTCTTTTTTTTCCTTTTTAAAAAATATATGTTATTGATTTTTTTTTTTTTTACAGAGAGAAAGGGAGATGGATAGAGAGCTAGAAACATTGATGAGAGAGAAACATCGATTAGATGCCTCCTGCAGTCCCCCCCCTCCCCCCCCCAGGGGATGTGCCCAAAACCAAGATACATGTCCTTGAAGGGAATCAAACCCGGGACCTTTCAGTCTGAAGGCCAACGCTCTATCCACTGAGCAAAACCGGTGTCGGCAATCTAGTCTTATTTTAACTAAAGATCTGAAGGCATTCCCATAAAAGCAAGAACCTTTGTTAGCTTCCGAATTCTAGTAAGAATCTGAGTCATAACTCAATGCTGTGTAATATTCTAAGGGAGGAAGCGACCTGTTTCCAACCAGAAACACGGTCAGGTATTAAAGTTGCTGACATCACCTGCATCTAGGTCTTCAATGCAAAATCATTGCGAGGTTTAAAGTGGGTTTCGAAAGCAACAAAAACACAGAAAAACTGAGGTTTATGAAGTCACCCCGGAGAGGACCATGAATCACTTTTAAATGATCTATGCTTCTGCCGCCCCCCATTAGCGAAAATACTAGAGGCCTCTCCAGATTTTTTAAATGCCCCCCATTATGTACGTGGGTGCACGCACGCACTGTGTTTATTTATAGACACATACGAGTGAAGCCGACACATAATTCTGTATGTTGCTTCTCTAAATTTAGTTCCAGCTCTACCAGAAAATTCTATATGGTGCAGAAAATAGCATTCATCCTTGATGACAAATTTAGTAACCAAAGTTGGCAGAATATTAATAGATGCTAGAGGTCACTGCTCTCCTGCAACCACTAAAAACATGTTCTCTGTTACACACATTTGAACAAGGTTTAAATTAGGTTAGATTATTTATAAAATGAGAACTTTCCAGACATTCCTCCCCGACATCCCTGGAGGATGGTCATCTCTTCCATCTCCCGTGTTCTCGGAGATGTATAACGTGCTACGAGCATGTGTCCTCCATGCCGTAGATTCCGGGAAAGCAAGAGCGAAACTCCTCTTTAGTCAGGCATCCCACAAGCCCATGCCTTCCACAAATCACGGTGGAAACAACCCATCCATTTATTCTCGTGCTTATTCATTCCGCGGAGTTTTATTAAGTGTCCATCTTGGACCAGAGGATCCTGACGCAACTCTGATAAGTACAACCTCACCCCGCCTCCTAGAATCGCATGCTTCTGAGGCAAAGGCAAAAACACGTGTAAACAAAAGCTGATAGCCATGGCAACGTATGCCACCATGGCAGTAAGGGCGGGGTGCTATTCGGATGCAGGGGAAGAGAAGCTGGGGGTGTTGGGATGATGTGGAGGACAATCGCTGCCCCCTGAAGGTTCTGGAAGTCATTCTCAGGCAGCAAAAGTCGCAGAGCCATTAGTTGAGCGAGAACCAATCACGTAACTCACATAGACATCATTAATTGAATCTCTCATTAGACTTTAACATTCAAAATAAAGCTTCTCTGAAGTATCCATATGCTTAAAGAGAAATAGGACCTAATTTACCCATGGAGCAGCGGTACATTCTTTCCTTACACGGGGGGAAGGTGGGTTAGGGTTGAGACAGAGCTTGTAGAACATCGGTCAGTGAGGCAGGGCCTGAGGTACAGGCCAGGGGCTGTGTGCGCCTTCCCCCAACCCCCTTCAGCTCCTTTCTCCCTCAGATCGTCCCAAGGCCTCCCTCTCTGTTCAACTTCCACCATCTTCCTCTCATACGTAGAGACGCAAACTCAACCTCTCCTGTGATCTTTCCTTTATGTTTCATCTCCATGAAAATAGCCTCCAGTGACAGCTTGGTGCTTGCCCTTTGGAGAGAATCTGGTGACATGAGGAGGTGTTTCTAGTCCTGGAATCCCAGGTGCTAAAGGCATGGCTCTCCAGGCAAGACGGAAGAGAAGGCATTGCTGTGATCATTTACATGTGAGGAGCGGATGTGTTTACACACACACACACACACACACACACACACACACACAGGTAGGAATGAACAGCTCTGATATACATGCATGCATAGTGAATAGCATGCCCCTAAACATGGCTGACAGCAATCAAAGGTTGCTTTTTCTGGATTAACAACTCGCAGAAATCACATCATGCCAAATGATTGGAAAGCGATTGTGTTTTTTGCCTAGAACGAGTCTCCTTATTCCCTTCTATTCCAGAGCTCCCGACTCTTTAAAGGAAAATTAAACACAGCAAAAAACAGTTCTGTCAAATACTCCAGCGGATCGCCAGCTCTTTCCTCCACGGACCACGCTGCGCGGCTTCAGCGAGCACTTTTGAGAGAATGGGCGGAGAGGAAACTTTGAACTGCGCGGAAGACAGACACAAACTGTCTCAAGCACTCTAATTGTTTTTCTGGGAAATTCAGTAATTATGGAGAAGTTCTGTTTATTTTAATGGCTTCTTATCACCACATGCGACTCGCTTAATGACCACATTTTCTCCAGGGACCTTCATGACATCAGCAAGTGGGCCCAGGGCTTCCTGAAACGTTACAATCCTGTCACAGCCAATTTTCAGGATTGCAGAGGATTGTGGGATCTCTGGGGCAGTCTCACAAAGCTCCCTTACACACATGCGCACATGTACAAGGTGGAGAGTCTCAAGTATATCATACAAAATATAAAACTAAAACATACATGTATTTCTAATTTTCAGTGCAGTGTGGTAAAGGTTGGGCTTGTTTTTTAAAAAAAAATATTTTTTTTATTGATTTCAGAGAGGAAGGAAGAAAGAGGGAGAGATAGAAACATCAGTGATGAGAGAGAATCATTGATCTGCTGCCTCCTGCACACCCCCTGCTGGAGATGGAGCTTGCAACCTGGCATGTGCTCTCACAGGGAATTGAACTGTGACCTCCAGGTTCATAGGTCAATGCTCAACCACTGAGCCACACCAGCCTGGCTGTTGAGCTTGTTTGAATTCAATTTAGTATCTGGAGAGCCGGGAGGGGTTGCTTCTCCAAAGCAGTTGGTCTGAATGAGGAACTTGCTCATTGAAAAATAAAGACAAACGAACAAACAAAAAACAAAAGCGAACTCATGGAGGCAGACCCAGAGTGGAGGTTACCAGTGGGGAAGGGGTAGGAGTCAGGGGGAGGCCGGACGGGTGAAGGGGGTCAGTTATAGGGTGAGGGATGGAAACTAGGCTTCTGGCGGTGAGGGTGATGTAAGACATGCAGATGTTGAATCATAATGTTGCACACCTGAAACTTATATAATATTATAAACCGACGTCACCTCCATGTAATTAATTCATTTTTTAAAAAGCAATTATACCAGCTACGTACCGGGCAGACGTTTGGTGTGCCACGGAGTCCGGCTAGTGAATGGATGAGGGGTGGAGGAAGGACTGGATAGACAAGTAACTGGATTCTTGAAGGAAGACTTGCTGGAGCAGCTGATGGCTTATCCGAGGGCTGGGGTGGGGAGGTGGACAGAGCGGAAGGGTTCTCTAGAATCCCGGTTTGTTGTATTTCTCTGGAGGCATTTCTGTTTTTACCTATCCTTACCTATCCTTCCCCATCCCAACAGTTTTATCCCAACAGAATGATATCCGGAAGGGCAAACTTTTAGCACTTCCACCAATGGATGAGAGCAGTGTTTCCCAAACTTTTGACATATGTGTACCCCTTCTATAATTTTTGTAACGCTGAGTACCCCTCCTCAAAAAAAAAATGGATGTATTTTAATAACAATCAAAATATATTTATTATTTTCTTTTTTGGTACATACACAAAATAATAATAAACGAAAAATAAAATTATTCATAATAAAATATAAATAAAAGTTATATTATAAATAACATTTATTTGCACACCGGACCATCTCACGCCCCACAAGACTGTCTTGACTTGACTCATGAGAACGTAGAATTAGGCGCAGCTAAGCACGGTGCAGTGCATATCCCCACCAAACTCTGGTGCAACGCGTACCCCCACAAACTCTTCCCGTGCCTCTGGGAGTACACGTGCCACACTTTGGGAAACACTGGATTGGAGAGATCTGGAGGTAGGAATTGGGGACAGAGAAACATTTTAGTGCAGTTAAATCTGATAACCACTTGGCCAGGCATTCTTCCACTGGGGCAGAACCCCACACCCTCAGGAAGGAGACGTGGACTCTGACTAGCCTTGAAGAACCAAACACCCTCCTTCCAGCAGGTTCCCCAGTTCCCCGGGGCTCCCCGCTGGCCTTTCCCCCCCTCCAGGCCTGTCTGAGCACTTTCCAGAAAACCAGCAGATAAGGAGCCCATCCCCAAGCCACAGGCGAGGCCTGGGGGCTGGGCGGAGAGAGGTCACTTGGGGGGGGGGGGGCTGTGGCCTGGGATCTCTGACCCCAGGCCCGGGCAGAGCGGGGGCCCCCCGATTTTCTCATTTCCACCCCACGCCGGGCCTGCGACGGGAATATCAAGTGTTCGCGCGGGCGGGCGGCGCAGCTGCGAGCCATTATTGCCGGTGGCGGTGGAAACCCATTGAGGGGTCTCCGGGGAGACGGTGCAAAATGCTGCGGTGGGCTTAATGTTAACCCTTGCCACCGCGGCAGCTAAGACTTCCGGCGGCGAGGGCCAGCTTTGAGCGGCGGCGGCTGCCAGCGTCAGGGAAAGCAGACCCGGGCCCTTGTCTGCCTCTGACAGCTCCGCACAGCGCTGTCTGTCTCCGAGCTTTGGAGGGGAGGGATGCAGGGGATGAGGAATGCGCCCAAATGCCTTTTTCTTTTCTAGTTTCATACGAGCCTTAAAAAAAAAAGGAAAAAAACCTCTATTACATTGCCAGGCACACTTACGTCTTATGTCCACAGCTATACCCCCTCCCCTTCCTGACGTTGAAATGTCTTTATTATGTTGTTGCCTCGCTTGTTTTGTGTGGAGCTTGCACTGCAGCCTCCTGGGGAGCGTTTTCTCTTTGGGGCACATTTCAAGTCCCCCAAAAACACACAGAAGTGACCCACGCCAGGTCCCATCTGCCCAGACGGCCCCCAGGTGCCCAGTCTGTCAGACTCGGGGGCCTGGGGAGGGGGTCTGAGGGGGTCTGAGTGTGTCCCCCAGGCCAGCCTGCTGATGAAAAGCCACCCCATCCACGTGGGCATAATTTCTGCAGGGAGATCGCCGCGATGCGTTAGTGAGCAGAGAGCCGGGTTCAGGGCCGGGAGCTTAACGCAGGGCTTCTCCACTTGGGCCACTGACCTGTGGGCGTGCAGAATCCTTTATTATTGGGGGGCTGTGCACTGCATGATAGTCCACAGCATCCTTGGCTGGCAGCACCCCTTCTCCCCTCCCCCTGGAGCTGGGACACCCCCCAACAGGTCTGCAGACACTGTCAGGGTCCCCGGGAGCAAACCCCCCCCAGGCTGAGAACCACTGGCTTAGAAGAAACGGGGAGGCGGGAAGAGCATAAACGCACGTGTTCCAAAAATTAAAAAAAAAATCTGTAAACAACGTCCTTAGAATCTAGAGCGGTTTACACTCAGGGATCTGAGTCCCCGGTGGCACATCCTTGCTGTCCTGATTCCTGCACTGTCTTCTGTCCCCCTGCTCTCCCCTTGGGTGGACTTCCTGAGCGCCTTTCCTTACCTAGCAATTGTTGAAACCTGCTTTTCAATTTCCCAGAGAATTAAAGCCTTCAACACTAGCCCTTAGCTCTGCCTCAGTCTGCCTCTGCCTCTGGCTCCTGCTCTAGTGCTTGCACCGGAAAGCGCCAGGTGGGGGCAGGAGGGGGAGTAAGGGGGGTGGTATGGTCCCCCCAGGGGCCACCAGGAAGCAGCCAGCCCTCCTGGGGACAGAAGCAGGAAGAGAGCATGACAAACAGCTGGGGTACCCCACTGCCTGCAGCCAGAGAGCCAGCCCCTGCCGCTGACACTCCGAAGAGCATCTGCAGAGACAGATTCTTGTTTGTGAGAAATCTCAGCTCCTTTCTGTCACCCCGTTGGTGTCCATACAGGGAGACCCTTCACGCCGCAGGCCCTCCACCCGGCAAGCCCGGTTCCACCCGGGTTAGACTCCCATGGCTCTGGGAACCCAGTTCCTCCCAGGGCTTTCTGAAGGAGCCTGTATTCCCACAAGAAAGTAACACGCAGCCAGTCGGGCTGGAAGTTAACAAGGTTTTAAGGTAGTTAAAAAACTGTGAAAGCCCCATGCCCGGTGTGAAACGCAAACCCTGTGACATTCAAATGAGCGGGGACGCTTTCATTCACTGGGAGCAGGCTGAAAATGTTTCTTTGTTTTAAAAACAGATCCACTGGCCAGGGTGCAAAGACATGATTCTTAAAGATTGCTGTTTATGTTTTCTTGTGGCTAATGATGAGCTGAAAATAGTTCTCTGTGTAATATAGGTAGGTGTTTTCATTTATATACACTGTATACTCTGTTCTGTCTCTATCTCCATATACTTATCTGTGTATGTGTGTATCCATATATATTTACATGTAATCTACTTATATATTAAGTATAGTGTTTGCAATCACTTCGGCATATGAAAAGATCTCAGTAGGTCAAAGAAACATATTATCCTGTTATAGTGGAATGAGCATTTGAGAATGCACCAAAAACCAGGATTCAGTCCTTAGCTTGCTGAGGGACTGTGGTCTAATAACTTTATCAATATTTCAGCCAACCCTAAGTTTTCTCCTATACGATCTTAGAATACTAATACCCTAATATTCTCTACCCACTCCAAAAATTATAAAAAGGCCTTTTTTTAAATGCAAAGGATATCAAATATATAGAAATTGATACATATACAGATATATTCCTAAATAAACTGAAAAATTTGTAAGGGCAGCTGTTTCTTGAAATGAATTCTGTATTCTGTAGGTGATACATGTGGTGTCAAATACACACCTATGTAATGAGCCATGCAAAAGTTCTGTCAGTGTGATAACACGAGTCCACATACTGCTGTGTGTGTGGATTCTGGGGCACTAGGGTAGGTCAGAACACAGCTCTTTCCCCCAAAAAGACTTTACCTCAATATTAGCTTCCCCCAACACTGTAAGATTTTTAAGTATTGTGTACCCAGCAGTCAAATTTAGTTGCTGAAAGTATGATGCTAAATGATATAATGAAATACCTAAGTTATCTTTTTAAATGTTGTACTGTAGCAAAAACAATATCTGAAAATACTTTTGGGTACACAGGTATTGATTAAAATGCTATTCATTTTGATCACCTGAAAAAAAGGACCAAGAGCATTTTATTGTACACAAAAGTATTCATTTATGACAAATAGTTACATAAATGAGAGATGCAAACTTTTCTTTTCAATATAGTCATTAAAATATCTCATCTCTAAAAGCATAGTCAATATCCTTCCTTATCTTTTATGAGTTGTTTATTGCAGTTACAGTTTATTAGACTTGTGATGAATCTGATTTAAAAGACACAACTTTCAAGTCAAAAGACTTAGAATTGGTATCATAGATTTCTTAGACTTTGAAATCAGTTTTCAATTACTGGACTATTCAAATGTCAGATAAATCAGGGGCCAACAAGGAAAGGTAAATGAATTATAGTAAATCCATATGATGTAATAGTTCATTGCCATTCACAATTCAATAGTAACAACTCAAAGACCTGAGAAAGTCATCAGAGCATAATGTTAAGTAAAATCTCAAAATTCTGTAGCTGATGCAATCTGATGTTAAGTATATTTGTAAACATATACACACATATGAAATGTATATTGTGATGTTTTAAAGTTGACATTAACATACGTGAAATGCATGAATAGTTCTTTACATATATGAAAAAAAGAAAGAATGATCAGTCTGATGATATATCTCTGGAAGGTAGAAGTATGAGTCATTATAAGTTGGTATCTGTATTTTATAAATATGTGCAATATTGTTTATTATTTTATAGTCAGAAAATAAGTAGATGTTTTAATGCTATAGTCTAAAAATATGAAGAGAAAAAATTAAAGAGAAAGTAAGGAAGTTTACATTTGAAGTGTTAGTTCTGGAACTGAATGAAATATGAAGGTAACATGTATTTCTACCTCCAAGTGTGTTTTCAACAGTGCAGAGTAAAAACTCAACTTGAAAACAAATTTTGAAAGGACACTAAAAAGGTGTTCTGACAAATAAAGGGAATGAAGAAGAGAATGTATTAAAATGCTCTTAAAATCATATTTTTTGGAATATAATATTTATTACAGGAGTTTCATTTAGCTTAATTTTTTATAGCTGTCCAAATCACGATTTAAAAGTTTCATTTTCAACTATAATAGACATATTGTATCCAAATATCAAGGACTTTAAGGCATTGGGAGAGTGAAACATATAAAAATAGTCCTTTCTCTATTTAGGCAAGCTAAAATATTCAGATTTTTGCATGTATTTCATTGACCAGAATAGTCAGAGCTTTTCTGACTTTTCGAGTTGTTTAAAATATTACATAAGCAAATACAAACTCTTATTATAAAGCATAATATCATTTCTTTTATTAAAAAAAACACACAGTCTGGTGACATTTCTTTGAGCTAGAAAGATACTGACCACAAATGGTCTCCTCTGATAAGCTTGTGTTTGCCAACTACCTTCTGTTTAAACGTAATTTTTATAAGATTGATGCTTAGGGGTTAAGTCACAGACTCTGCAGAACCATTGCGCTTCCTAGTCCGTGATTTAAAAAAAAAAAAATTATTAATGAATCCAAAAAGGAGAGGCGGGGAGGGGGGCCGCATGTGGTGTCAATACAGTTTAATTAAGTGTAATAATTCCCCTTTCCTGAGGTAGCTGTGCTAAGACAGATTTCTCTTCGGAGATTTACCTTCTGAGATCACTTTTCAACCGCTAGCCATCCGATCAATCCGTGGGATTCCACTGCCCTCTGTTGGAACACCGTGGAAATTTCCATGGCTCCCCATCTTAACAGACCAGATATTTGGGGTTCAGTGTTTCTTAGTTTGGGTTACTTTCAACTCTTCATATAAATCTTCTGGGGATAATACAGTTTAAAAAAAAAAGTTGGAAGTGAAGGAAAGGCTGCTTAACTCCCTGGCAGGCAAACTTCACTCAAAAACACGGATTCGCCTGTTCAAAACAAGCTGAGACTTTATAGCCATCATTTCTCTGTCAGTGATATTTATAAGAGCGTTGGCTTGCTGAGACAGAAAGAAATCTTGTATGTGAAACCCGGCGATATCCTATTTTTTTTTTAATCTAAGAAAACTAGACAGAAAGTAGGATCATCCAAGAAAACGAATTCTTACACCTCTGTGTTAGTAGTATGCTTTAATGTTTCGAGATCATAAAGACAGCCAAGATTCTTGCAAAACTTAAAATGCAGCAAAATCTGCAATGTATTGTTTGAAAGCCTCTCACGGGGTGAGGTCCCCCCCCCCCCATGGACCCTTGTTTGGGGCGGAACGTGAGAGGCGGAGGCCTTTGATGTGGGGGGCAGATGGCGGGCTGCACACTCCTCTCACAAATCCTCCACAAACATACAAGGAGAGGTGACCTGGAAAGGCAGCGAGGGGAGGAGTGCAGAGGTGGCCAGAGGTGGGCTCAGAGGGGCCGCCGGCCCTCTGGCCGGAGGCATTGTTACGGCTGGGATGTCCGTTTTTCATCCGTCGGGTAGTGTGTTTCGGCTGAAATTTGAAAATCTCTCCTCCCTTTTCGACATCTGGTTTAGCCATTCCTGGAGAGACAAAACAGCCCTTTCTCTCTCATCCCATCTATTAAAATGTACCTAGGCCCTGAGACAGAAATGGATGGCCATGTCAGGGCTGACTGGTGCTGCCCCAGTGTTCTACCAGAAATAAGCCCCGGTACCCCCAAACTAAAATATTACAGCGGGACAATATTCCACGGGGCGACTGATGGGAAATTAGCCCGGTTGCCTATGATATCCTGGGTAGTCATTTGTTACATCCAAATACATGAAATATTCTGATGAGTTCAATTTCTTTTTTTATTGGAAGAGCCCAAAAACGTAAGTCTTTGCATCTGTACCCTTCATGGCTGCTAAGGATTTGTATGGACAGTAGATTATTTTAACAGCTTTTCAACAGTGTTTCCAAACAGTATCTACCATATGAAATGTGCAAAGAGACCCATGCATGGATTTATTCATCATACTTAGATGTTGCAGCAAAAGGGAAGCACTTTCTGTTTGTTTGTTTGTTTGTTTGTTTTAAAATATATATTTTAATTGATTTTTTACAGAGAGGAAGGTAGAGAGAAAGAGAGCTAGAAACATTGATGAGAGAGAAACATCCACCAGCTGCCTCCTGCACACCCCCTACCGGGGATGCGCCCGCGACCAATGTACATACCCCTGACCGGAATCGAACCTGGGACCTTTCAGTCCGCAGGCCGACGCTCTATCCACTGAGCCAACCCGGATTCGGCAGGGGGAGCACTTTGGATGACACTTTAATTTTAACTACAAAGAATTCTTTAAAAGTGTAGTCCTCAGATGGCTCTTTGATCAGTACAAGATTTCCTAAAACAATGAAAGCTCTCTCAATAATAAGAAATCTCAGTCTGAAGAATTAATTTTACGTCTGGTGGTTTTTTTTTTTTGAGGGGGGGGTTGTCTACCATTAAGTGCGACAAAGCAGAACAAATGGAGATTAGTAAAAATGTACTTAGGTTTGTAAATTGTTAGTTATCTGCCAATGTAACATAGTTAGTACACAGTGATCAGTGTGTGCTCATGCTTCTTGCATTTACCAAAGCTAATAGACTTGAAGCTGTACATGAGTAAAACTGGCATATCACATATACAGATATCATCATGGTTACAGGAAAGAGAGACCAATATATTCAGTTTAAAAATGACACAAAAAACCCCACAAAACTAAGTTGTGCATTATAATGTATAGTACTTTGTCTCCACTAGCATATGCCTTGCATGTATATGGGTAATTATGTCCAAATGTGGATTGAGACATCGTTGATAATTTTATATAAGCTGTAAAAATGTATGTGTAATTAAAAAAAAGAATCCGTTATTACAGGGTCTAATGATTCCTCTACAGGTGATAAAATTGGCTTCCACACAAAAGTGGCATTGTTGAAAACTGTGTGAGGTCAGAATTCATGAATATTCTAAAAATCTTTTTTACACAGACCCTAAAATCTCTATAAACCGTCTTTGTTTAAAATCAAACTTACTGCCGTGTGTAGCTACGTTTACATTATTTGGTGACTTATCAAACAGGAGAGGAGAAAATGCATCAATAAAAGGTGTCTAAGATGGCTTATGTTTGTTAAAGAGAGAAGAAAATCGGTTAGTTCTATAACCCAGTCGTCTTTGGAGAAGCGGTATTCACCACATAGGGTGTAGTGTTCTCTCGGAGCTCTACAGCCTAAATGCACGGGGCTGGAGTGGAGCAGAGAGTGCATGCATTGCTAACGTTTACCACCTCCTAGAACTTGGTACTAACTTGTCTTTTGTGTGCCTATTTGTTCCTGTTAGGAATCTTGGGGTACAAACTCCGGCCATTCCTGTTGGACTGTTCAGTCAGGGAGCCCGTCCTGTCTCCAGCTGATCTGGGTCATTTTCTTTCTTCCCCTCTTAATTCTTAGTCTCCTGAGCACATACGTGCCCTGTATCACAATAACTTTTGATCACTGAGTTCCCACACTGTTCCCATTTAAATTTTAGCCAAACTAGATAATGAGCAAATAATACTAAAAACCCTCTCCCTTCATTTCAGTCAAGGCAGACTGTGAGTTTTTATTTTTATTTTTTAAGAAAACATATTTTATTGATCTTTCACCGAGAAGAAGGGAGAGGAATAGAGAGTCAGAAACATCGATGTGAGAGACACCAATTCAGCTGCTTCCTGCACACACCCTCACTGGGGATGTGCCCGAAACCAAGATACATGCCCTTGACCGGAATGGAACCTGGGACCTTCCAGTCCGCAGGCCAATGCTCTATCCACTGAGCCACATCGGTTAGGGCAGATTGTGAGTTTTTAAAGGAACTTGGTGAAACAAATGTTTTTGAGGCTCCTGTATTCCAGACATTGCATGTGGCCCTTCAGAGACATCGCCGTGGAGGATCTTGTCAAACGTTCTGTAAGCCGGCGTCATTATTTCCATTTCACACATGCGGACACTGAGGTTCAGATGGAGGAAGCGAGCTGCCAAGGATAATACGGCAGTTTCCAGACACAGGCGTTCTCCACCACAAGCTCCTCGCCACATTCTCTTTCTCCCCTTTTCCACCTTCCCACTAAAATCTCTTCTCCCCTTTCCCATCAAAAACGCCTAAGTGAATTCTTCCCCCAAGCAACGTTGTAGGCCTTTCGGAGAACACATATGCCCTGTAGATAAGAAATACGAATTTAGTAGAAAAAGAGTGAGTTAGTAAGTAGGATCCCAAGAGTGAATCTCTGCCCAGCCAGGTTAAACAGGGTGCCTTCCAACTTTATGTCCGCACTCAGCCCTCTGTATTTGCACCTATGTCCCCTCACTGTAAAGGCATTATCCCGGGTCCTGCTGTCTTTCCTGACCCATGACAAATCTGCTCTTCAGCTTCAGAAACCCTTACAAGGCACCATATACCCCTACTAGTATATTGCCCTGACACCCTTCGAAGTCTTACCGTCACCCCGAATCCATCCTGGATTCTGCCTGTAAATGAGTTATGCTTACTACCCCATGTTTTGGGAGCTACTTTTAAACACTGACTCTTTTTTTGCTCTCTCTTACTAGAGCCCAGGTGGGAAGGGGTTGTGGAAATCGGATGGGAGGCATGATCTTGAGCTTTTTGGTTTGGAAACTTTTTTCTCGCTTCCTGCTTCCGAGACATCGTCTCGTGTTCTTTTGTGCTACAAGGTAGGTGTCTGTTTTCTGTCTGAGAGACGACCCGCTCGGTTCAACTGAAGAGCAAAGGTAGCTGGGGTTTTACTCAGGGATCACGTGTCTTTGTTCCGACCCGACCTAGTCCTTTCGGTCCTTTGATTGCCTTCTTCTCACACAGGGATGGAGGACAATAATGGATAATGCTTTTCCATGGGTCCTCGATTTACACACTCAGGACAATCCTACTTAATTAGTTAACGCTACATAACATGTAATTGTAATTAGCCACAGGCGCTGGCCTTTCTTTTGTAAGCTTTATAGTAAGTTTTTTTAATTGGCTGGCATTAGAAGGTATAGGCAAAGGTGTTTGTGGAGGCTGATTTCAAACAACAAACTTAACTCAAATTTAAAGTGTGGGTTGTAGTCACTCCTGATATTTTTTCACCCCCTTCCTTTTACACAGGGTAGATTGAAGACCATTTAAAGGTTATTGAACTTAAATTTCTTATTTAAAATTCCTTCTTCTTGATAATAATTCAAACTGCTTATAATTTAACAACACATTTGGCCATTTATAAAGCCTTAATAGTTTAGCTCCACTTGCTTGAAGTTTCATTTTTTTATCATGCAAGAGATGCAAAGTCACTTTTGAAAATAGGCGGCAGCCTTATTTTAGTGCCTTAAAATAATATATATATCGCTTAAAATAAATATAAACACGTTGGCTCCATTAAAAAAAAAGATAAAATCAACATTTTAAACACATTAGTTAGGCTCATAATGGAGGCAAGGGAGGCTTATTCTAATTTTACTATAAATATCAGTTGACACGTGCATATATGTGTAATTAACAGACGTTCCTAGGCACATATATTATACCTAGTATTACTGAGTCCCAGACCACAAGGGATAGCATGGAGAGGAGAACAGAATATAGCCTATCCTTACTCATAGGAGAGATTGTGGTTTTTCAGGAGAGATTTCTTATTATATGACAACTTCTGTTCTCCCATCGATAGCTCAGTGGCAGCCTATTTGTAGACAAGACATAATTATATTAAATACAAAAAACATTGAGATGCCCTTAGAATCCCTCGGGGAAATCAGCAAGACTGTCAGCTAACAGGGGCCGGATACAAGGTGGCTACAAGATTGCTAACCATACTTATTTCTCCAAGATTGCTAACCATACTGTACTATTTTAAAAATATACATTTTATTGATTTTTTACAGAGAGGAAGAGAGAGGGATAGAGTTAGACCAGCTGCCTCTTGCACACCCCCCACCGGGGATGTGCCCGCAACCAAGGTACATGCCCTTGACCGGAATCGAACCCGGGACCTTTCAGTCCGCAGGCCGACGCTCTATCCACTGAGCCAAACAAATCTCGGCCATCCTGTACTATTGACAAGAGATTTTCAAACAAGGTAATCTCGTTTTCAGAATGGTGTGCATGGTTTTCTTTCACTTGTTTCCTATTTCCTTGCCACATGGCTTACATTATCTGCCAGTGGAGCAAATGAAGACGGTAACAATCCAATAATCCTCTCTGGCTAAGAGCACTGGCCATTCAGAAACCACTGACGTTTAATGTCGTCTCATTAGAACCAGGACAGCCCAGCGCTGGGGACAGGCGGCTGGCTCGGGGACGCTGCAGCTCCCTCTGAAACATCGCGGTCTTTTTCTGGAAACAGAAGGTAGTAATCAATGAGAAGTTATTCAATGCGGTTCAGCTCCTATAATCCTTTCCTGGTGTTAGCCTAACCACTATTGCTTTGCACCTTTTTTTTTTTTTTTCTTTTTCCCCCCCAAACCTTAGTAGACTCTGGAAGGTCACATCTGTGAGGGCACATAATGGTTTTTAATCACACTTTTCTAAATGACTAGAACACAAGTCTGCGAGGGAGCAGCACTTAAACCGAAGCCTGATCCCCTTCGTAGGACATTCGGCTGGCGATTTTCCGGAGGCTTGAATGCGGACAGGCGGAGACCCCTGCTGAACCCCCGCCACTGGATACACAGCTGAACAATCACAGGCCCGCAGCCTTCCCTCCCCGAGCGGGTCTCCTCTCCCGGCGGAGGATCAGCAAGCGATCGCGTTCAATCCCAGGCAAGCCGCGCAGGCTGGGATAATAGATCATCGTTACGGACCCTTGTCTTCAATTCCAAACACCTCTAATGCGCCTCCAATCCACATCGGATCGTTTTCAACCAAATTATAATAAGTAGTCACAGGGGCGTGTGGGTGTATTTTTTTTTTCTTATTCCAAATTTGAATTAGGTGCTAAAAACAAATTTTTCTTCTTTTTTTTCAACTTCCATGTAACCAGAGTCATTGATGATGTGCTACTGACTTCGGCTGTATACCTTGGAACAAAGTCCTATGTTATACGATCTGCATATATACTACGCAGAGTTATGGATGGCTACGTGTGCCCCATGCACTCTCTCCGTCGCCACTTAATTTCTAGGGACAGACAAAAACCCAGAACTGGTATTTTAAAAAATATAGACTTTATTGATTTTTTACAGAGAGGAAGTGAGAGGGGTAGAGAGTTAGAAACATCGATGAGAGAGAAATATCGATCGGCTGCCTCCTGCACACCTCCCACTGGGGAAGTGCCCACAACCAAGGTACATGCCCTTGATCAGAATTGAACCTGGGACCTTTCAGTCCGCAGGCCGATGCTCTATCCACTAAGCCACACCGGTTTCGGCCAGAACTGGTATTTTTTTTAGAAATCAATTTTATTAATAAATAATACTGTTCTAGGCCCTTGCTTGGTAGCTCAGGTGGTTAGCGCATCATCCCCATACACCAAGGTTGTGGGTTCGATCTCTGGTCAGGGCACATGTAAGAATCAACCAATGAAAGCATAAATAAGTGGAGCAACAAATATCTCTCAAAATAACTTAAAAAGTAAAATAACTTAAAAAGTAAAATAATAAATTGATGCTGTTATAGGAAGTGAGGAAAGATTAGCTTCTCATGGAGCTTCTCATCTAAATGTGTCCATGGGAGCAGAAAATCAAAATGAGCTAGATCAGTGGTCGGCAAACTCATTAGTCACCAGAGCCAAATATCAACAGTACAATGAATGAAATTTCTTTTGAGAGACAAATTTTTTAAACTTAAACTGTATAGGTAATTAAGTTATTAACGTAATTAGGGTTACTCCTAAACTGGCCTTTGCTAAAAACTCAAGGGGCCAAAGAGCCACATGTTGCATGTGAGCCGCAGTTTGCCGAGCATGGAGCTAGGTCATTTGGACTGAGGGTAAATGCCACAGGGCAAGTAATTGAGTGATGGGACAGGGAAATACCGAAGGAGATTTCTTATGTTTATCTTTAGGGAAGCTTTTTTAAAGAGAAATTTGCCTTGAGATCCGCATGCCAAGAGAAAGTCAATTTTGAGAAGATCAGAGGGCAAAAATGAAAACAAAAGCTTTAGGGCAGACACAAGGGAACCAAACAAGCAATGAAAAAAGGCCATCGTGGCCGGACTAGAGTGAATCCGGAAAAGGGCATTTGTCGGAAACTCTGATGTTTTGTATCATCAATAGGCCTTGAAGGGCAGAGTGAGTTTCTCACGTGGGCATCCATGTGGTTGAACAGGGCTCTACTCACTAGTCACCGTGCCTGATTGTAATACTGTTTTGTTTTTGTTTTTTTTATCTAAAGACAATCTGAGGTCCGTGCTGCCCAAGCTACTCTGAGGTGCTAGTATATCACATATCTAGACAAGACAGCCCCTCATGCTCTCAAGAGGCAGGAGACGCTTCTTGTATTTAAGCAACACATTACCTCATGGCAGCCACAACCTGGGAAAGTTATCCTACATGTTCATTCATTCAATAAAGATCTAAATTACCAACAATGTGCTAGCCCTAAGGACAACAGAAATAAATAAAATAGTTCCAGTCCTTAAAGAGTTTATCATAAACACTCATTCCCCCCCCCCCCCACCCTATGAAGCTGTTGAGGTCAGTAGGATAGGAAACTTAGTTTGATTTTTTTAATTTAGTCAATTAAAGATGGATCCTTTGCATCATTGACTGGACATTGTCAACATGATAGCATCTGACGAGTGAAGCTCTGAGAAGCAAAACCGGCTTCCCATCTGCACATGTCTGCAGCAATTACACCAAGAGCAGCGATACGTTAACCAGACCATGCCAAGGAGAGAAAGTCTGAATGATTATAGTCATAAACTCAAGTTTACATTGTGGAAAACTGGCGCAACAATCGTGCGCCAATCCCTTGCATTAATAATTGATTGATGAGCTGTTCCTTGGAAGGCCGGTGCTACTCTGGGCCAAAGTGGTTCTAAGATGGAAGGCACTCTCAAGGATGTTACAAAGGGAGAAAGACGGTGAGCCATTGGGAGGCAGTGTTGCCAATGATCTCAGTAAGGTAGGAGCATATGAGATGAACTAAGCACCTGAGACCCAAGAAGTTAAAGAAGGAACTCCTAACAGCCCGAGTGTCCAGTGTCCGGAGGTGGGAAGAATGCTAGAAGGACTCTCCGTGGGGAGAGCTGAATTGAGCCTCAGACAAGAGAGCCTGCGGTCCAACAAGGAGACCTGAGGTCAGAGTGAATGTGGGAAGTAGGATAAAATCACAGGCAGAGGAAGCAGCGGGAGCCAAGATGTAAAGATGAGAAGACAGAGCATGGAAGGAACTATCTACAGAAATAAGAGGAGCGATGCCCTAGCCAGGTTGGCTCAGTGAGTAGAGCGTTGGCCTGTGCACTGAAGGGTCATGGGTTGATTCCAGCCAAGGGCACATGCCTGGGTTGCGTCTCCATCCCCAGTGTGGGTCTTGCAGGAGGCAGCCAATCAGTGATTCTCTCTCATCGTTAATGTATCTCTCTCTCTCTCTCCCTCTCCCTTCCTCTCTGAAATCAATTATATATATATATATATATATATATATATATATATATATATATGATTTTAATGTAGAAAAATTATATCCATTTTCTTCCTTATCAAAGAAACAATCAGGACAATAGTATTCTCTTCAACCCAATGCACATGTTCAGAATCAATCAGGATTGTGTGTTTTTCAGGAAAAACATATATTTTCCCCACTTGGATAAGCTTTCTCCACAGTGCCAAGATGGCTGGCTATAGCAAGATTCTCTTTCCATTATTTATTCACTTGCCATTTGCACCCTCAGCAGGTACCACGCAGGAGGAATGAAGAAGAGGAAGCACAAACAGATCCATTTTCCAGATTGTCATGGCAGGAATTTAAAAAAATATATTTTATTGATATCTTACAGAGAGGAAGAGAGAGGGATAGAGAGTTAGAAACATCGATGAGAGAGAATCATCAATCAGCTGCCTCTTGCACACCCCCTTCTGGGGATGTGCCCGCAACCAAGGTACATGCCATTGACAGGAATAGAACCCGGGACCTTTCATTCTCCAGGCCGACGCTCTATCCACTGAGCCAAACCGGTTTCGGCATGGCAGGAATTTTAATCATTAGTTTTAAACCAATTATATCCAACGTGATAGATATCCCAGGCACCCACAAGACTAAAGGTTTTCAACAAGCCTTTTTAAAAATGTACTTAAAAGTAGCTCTGCTCCCCAAAATTGTGAGTTCCCAAGCCAGAAAAATGCAGTAACTCATGTTAATTATCACCAAAGAATACATTTTTGAAGTCTTGCCTCTTTTTAATGTTGCCATGGCAACATTAGTGAGACCTCATTCCTGGCTTTAAAACGTCTTGCTTTAAAGGCAAACACCGACCTGCTTGGGTGCTGTTCCAGTGCAGTTGAGCAAAAGTATGTGCCGTTATTCTGATTGTTTTCTTGAAGTCCGTTCCCACACACCGTGCATTGGGTGGGCTCTTCTGCAGCTGGTGGACATCTTACCTGCCTTAGCGACCCACCCATCTCTGCAACGGGAACTTTGCAATCCTTTTTTTTTTTTTAAACTTTGAAGTTGAAAATCACTAATAAAAGGAAGAGATGGATCTCAACCATCCACTAGGATACAGTTGTGCTCTTGCTTTGACACAGTGTGCTCATTGGGGGATATTCAAAATAACCCCCGATTTCATCGACGACATGAAAATATCCACAGGTATCTCGTTTATAAAAATCTAAAACCAAAGAAACGGAGTCCATTTATTTAAAGTCGTGACCTTTTTTTTTTCGAGACGAAGGTACATACTTTTCAAACAGGAACTCAAGGTCCGTCAATGTGACTGCAGTTGCTTTTTTGAGGACAAGTGACAGAGAGGAATGTGGCCAGGACTGGTGGCACGATTTCTTTCCAGAATCGAAGGAGTGTATTTTCTTTTTTCTTTCTTTTTTCCAGTCAATATCCTTTAAATAACCTTTAATTTTTCTGCGTTAAAATCTCTATTATAACAGGGAAAATTGAGGAAGACACTTATTAAAAAGAAGCAGTGGCACATGTGGTTTTATTTTTACAGCCATTCGGTGTGTTGATATAAAGTAATACATTTGAGTCAAACATCATCTGTGTGAGTAGTTAAAGTGAAAGCCGATCTGACTTTGCACTGGGGTACAACTGGCCATCCAATTAGCAAAATGATTAGCCAGGCTAATATCAACAGACCCATTCCTGTGTCAATTTGACAGTTCCCTCCCCACTGTCCCGCAGGACCCTGGTCCCTGGTCCACAGAGCCCCTCAAGAAGCGCCATTCTATCACAGACAAGAGGTGTTGTTTTTCCCTACAGCTCAGGAATACTTCAACGGTTTTCTGAAATTTGGGGGATTTTGTTTTTAAAAAAATACATCTTTCCTTCAGCCCACCCCCAAATTATTTTTCTGGAAGAGCGGTGTAACGAGGGAGGTTGGGCATGAAGTGTGTCTTTGGCTTGTGGCTACAGAGAGTTAGACCAGTTTAAGTGTAAACTATTGAAGACTGTGATTTGAATATATTACCCCCCCCCACTTAAAACACCTAAATCCTGTAGCTGCACTTAAAAAATAAATGCCTGCAAATCATGTCCTTATGGGTGTGATTACCAAATGTGGATGTCTCGACAAAATTATCTTCTCCAGTCAAAGCCTGTTTGGCTCAGTGGATAGAGCGTCGGCCAGTGGACTGAAAGGTCCCAGGTTAGATTCCAGTGAAGGGCATGTACCTTGGTTGAGGGCACATCCCCGGTAGGGGGTGTGCAAGAGGCAGCTGGTCGATGTTTCTCTCTCATCGACGTTTCTAGCTCTCTATCTCTCTCCCTTCCTCTCTGTAAAATATCAATAAAATATATTTTAAAAATTATCTTCTCCATACTCTGCTTTTTTCCAGACAGTTGAGTGGCCCAGAGACCTCAACATTGAAAAAGCGCACACATTTTCTTTGATATTAGGGACTTGACTAAACAAAGTAGAATTAAGAGCTTCATATCAGGGGGTGGGGGAAAGATGAATAAACCTTATTAACATTCCAACAGAAATTCTTAACGTGAGTCTTTGGATCGGCTCAAGGACTCACATAAGGCTCTGTAATAAGTGTGTGCCCATTGCCTGTGCTTGTATGTGTGCATGTGTGTGTGTGCATGTATACATGTGTATTTTTCTGGATTGAGAGATTATTCTACAGTTTTCATCCAGTTCTCAGAACAGTGGGGAGCCCAGGGAAGTTTAATGACCCTGTTTGCGAGCACTTCTTGCACCAAAGTCAGCTCTCAAAGGAGAGAATGCTAGGTATCTTCTATGCGACCCTGCAGAGAGACCCTGTCTCTGCTCTCCTCACGCTGCCCCTGGGCCCGGGCAGCTGGCCTGCAGGGACCACCTCCACTGGCTGCTGTGGCTCCCTGTTAGGACTGGCCAGTAGGGGACAATGGAAGGATGACAGAGGGAGAAAGGAAGGTTCATCCAAGTATCCATCTCTCTGTGGCCAGCACATGCCTGCGATAGCCTTCCACTAGTCCTATCAGGGGGCCCTGTGGTCACAGCTCTCTCTCTAACTTCCTTATCCCTTCAGATCTAGGGATGATAACAACACCATCATATGTGTATATGAGTTGCATTTTTAAAAAATATATTTTATTGATTTTTTTACACAGAGGAAGTGAGAGAAATAGAGTTAGAAACATTGATGAGAGAGAATCATCAATCAGCTGCCTCTTGCACACTCCCTACTGGGGATGTGCCTGCAACCAAGGTACATGCCCTTGACCGGAATCGAACCCTGGACCTTTCAGTCCGCAGGCTGACACTCTATCCACTGAGCCAAACCGGTTTCAGCATTAGTTGCATTTTTATATTTAGTGGGGTTCTTATAAAGAATATATAACTTATTGGAACACTTCAAAACCATGTTTTAAAATACAGCCCACCCTTTATTTAATTTTTAAATAATCCTTCTAGTAGCAATCTTGACTCAGTTATATTGGAAAAACTGTTATGCTGGATTTTAAGGTTGTGGGCTATAGACAGATGACCATGTCGATGTTTCAATCTAATTTATTTTTCAGCACTTATTTGAGCTTGATAAATTAATTAGATTATCTTTAATCAATAATTTGTGTATAATTAATTATAAGATACCTTTTAAAGAGGCTTCAAATAACAGGATTTGAATATGTTAAGCAATTAAGCAATTCTTTAGGAAAATTGAACTTGTTCAGTGGAAATGTATTAGTTTGGATCAATCAAGCCTATTTTCAGAGTCAATACTTTTTTTCTTCCTAAAATTTTCTGGGGATGAAGATATATTCAACCACTCTGATGTCTGCACAACAGCTACATCTATCAGCTTTTATTTCTGTAACTGTTTTATATCCATGTTTTCTATTTATCATTTATTTCACTTAACAGACATCATACAAATAGGCATTGTGAGTATTTCTGCCCTTTGAGTTGAAATATTGCTTTTTCATGTTGCATGAAGAAATTCTGAAGGGGAATTTCTATAGCATTTTTTCCTGACCCTAAACTTCTTTTGTTCTACAAAAATTTATTCTCAAGGTTATTTAAGCTTAAGCTTTATAAATAAGACTCACACCTTTTAAGCAAAAGAAAGGGCTAGATTTATAATCTGTGTCAGTCAAATCCATTCTGGTACAAATTCCATTTTCGTCTTATTAGACACCAGTTATTCACGAGCCGATTTAATAATAAAGATCACACAGGAGCTCCCATCAAATTAGATATCCAAACTCACTGCATCTGGGTCCTTTTTTGAATAACATTCTCCCCTAAAGTAGTTTCAGTTGGGCCAGGTCGGCAAAGATGACTCCATATGTCTTAGTTTGCTGGGACAGTAGTCAAAACATACTCTCAGACAATGCGTAAAAGAGAAAGAGCCCATAATTCATACCCAGGGCCTTTATTTAGAAAGCAGCATGATATATTTTATTGTTGGGTAACAGAAATCTATATTGTTTAAAATGTCTGTAATCTGAGTTCTTTCTTCCCCCCCTTCTAACGTGACATTGACTGAAATCTCTCCATAAAGAGAATTAGGCTGTTGCTTCTAGTTCAAATGCATACCCTTCATTTCCTCTAATTTTATACAATGTAAATAAATACTGTGCGGTGTTCAGAGGCTACTGGAAAACTCTGAATACCTATCATGTGTTCTAAATAAGGCCTTCTTGCATAAAGAATTACCTCGGAGCTCGGAAAAGTAATAGTTGCTAAGCAGAAAGGTCAACAGGAGCAAGTGGGCTTTTTCCTGTATTTGTCTGTGAGAATAAACATATGGAGGAAAATGTCCCTCTATAAAAGAATTTAAACAAAGCAAAAGTCTTCAGAAAATAGATTGCCATGGAACGTTTATTTAAACTTAAGACTCCCGCATGGAATTAGCCACGTTAGACTGAATTGAATTGAATGAATAATTCCACTCCAATAGGGTCTATTTTCCTTTCATTTCTGTGAGTAATGTTTGGAATATTTGTGCCCCGTAGAATATGAGACATTTCAACATCAGCAAATGGAGCACAAGAAATAAGACCCTGAAGAAATGGACCCACAACTTCAGGGCTAGTCAAACGCATACAGATTCAGATCATTGCAGAGGGTGAAGGGTAATATCCGAGAGGTAAAAAAAAAAAATGACAAGATTTCACATGTCTAGCATTCATTAGAATTTTATGAATTCTATAATTCAGAGTTGGTATTTCAAAAATAGTTGCTGTACAGAACATTTTATATGGTTTTCATAGTGCTTCACCAGCACGTGAAAAGCAAAATGGAACAGCTAGTTTATTAGGTTGGGAATATTGAGATTTGTAATTCCAGGAGAATATAACTAATTTCTTTGCCCCCAAAAAGGGACTTTCCCCTTCTTTCTGTCTATCTCTTGTAAACAATATGCATTGCCTCTTTGTTCCTAACATATGATAGTCTTCTGTGAGTTGCTACCAACCTTTATCATAAGCCATGTACCTAGATAGGGCTTTCTGGGTAAATTTTCTCAATTTACCCATAACATATCAATCATAATTTAGAAATGTTGAAAACTTCTAGCAGTACTAAAAATTAAAACCAAAAGGTAACGTATTCCTGGAATTTGGACCTTTTTCTAAAAGAGCTGTTTTTTAAAAAGATAGAGAAACAGGATCTGTAGGAATGGAAATAATTAAACTATGATGGTATAAGATTTGGAATATTTTTAACAACACATTGTCACCAAAATGAATCCCACATAGATTCAACAATTAAATATAAAAAGGAACAAACAATAACTCTAAGAAAGTATAGCTAAATATTTGCATATTGATCCTGATTAAATAAACAAAAGGAAAAGACAGAACTCACATTTGGGGGGAAAAACAACAACAACACTTCAAAAGTGCTCTATGAGGAACTTATGTCAATGAAATATACCAATTCATTTCCTGATACAATTGACAAATATGGAAATGAATTAAGCAAGTGTTGCATTCTTCTATGCTCTTGGAAATGTAAATCTAGGGTGCCATTCTCTAAGTAATTAGGTAATTTAAATGCAAGTCCCACTTGAAGTTGACCTATTAATTCTATTCCTAGAAAAGCACCTGAGAAAATAAACAGATCAGTGGTCAAATGCTTCTGTACAAGTATGTGCATTCTTTTTTTTATGATACAATATATTAGAAACGAAAATTTTAAATTTTAAACTTGCATTTAATAAAATGTTGAAAACATGACAAAGTTAAGTTGCTATTAAAATGTTAAGTTGAAGAATATTTGAGTGTGAAGATTTGGACAGGAGTTACACTCTTAAGAATGAGACATTTTGAACATCTATTTTCAAGTCACACTCATTCCACATTCTCCATTCTCAGCTCCTTTGTATTGAGAATTGTTTGCTTATTACAACAAATTGGACTGTCAGATCCATTTGTTTTGCTGTTATTTTTGTTTTGTTCAATTTTTGGCCACCCTTTCCTCCCTTACCCCTAACCCTTCACACACACACACACACACACACACACACACACACACACTATTTTAACTCCAGCACCAGGCCTTGGCATATGGTAGGAACTCCACAATATCTGCAGCATGAGGGAAGAAATGCATTAAATCGTAAAGACAATACTGTGAGCTCCAGTGGCAGGGTGAGATGAGTTCAGGTTGGGGAAGCTCACACATATGCAGACATATATTTGACAATTAACAAGAAAAACATTTCCAGAAAAATACTTTTAAAATAAATTATAGGGTTTTGGGTGTTTGTTCATAGAATTAAGACCATCTTACAAACTATAAACTCAAAAGCAAAAGATCCTAAACCCATTTTGCCCCTTGACTGCTTCAGTTAAAAAAGAAGAAAAAGAAAAACAACAGTACATTTTATTGCTGTGTTCTGTCTAATTCTGAAACATTTAAGAGGCTGTAGTGGCCTCTTATCACAGATACTTACTCTGGGTCAAACCCGCCCTTTTCTTAATAGAATATGATGTCAGTCAGCCTTGGAGGATGACTTTTAATCATAAACAGACAAACACCCAGAAAGGCCACCTAAAGCAGACAGATGCGAAAAGCTCCCTGCCTGTTTGTTCCTTCTAGTCCAATGAATGTGGCTCATTAACGATGGAAAGGGATTTTATAAGATATGTCAAGCACATTAAAACAAAACGAAATGAAATAAAAACACCGCTTCCATATGCTAAGATTTTCAAGTCCAATAATAGAACTCAGGCCTGTGTATGTACTACAGTAACGGAAGGGCTGCGGGCCGAATGCATGCAATAACAACACACATTTAAATATGGACACAATCTCAAGGAATGAATACAACAGAATGAGGCAAGTACCACGCATGCCCAAGTTGTCTTACTCCTTAACAATAGCTGTTTCCCAAACATCCAAAAGAGCCTGGTGGTTGAGGGAGGGGAAGGACTCATTCCTAATAGAAGCGACAGCGAGTTTTGCAGACAAGTAAGGCATGGTGTCTTTATTTATTTTTTAAATATATTTATTGATATTTTACAGAGAGGAAGAGAGAGAGATAGAGAGCTAGAAACGTCGATGAGAGAGAAACACCGGCCAGCTGCCTCTTGCACACCCGCCACCGGGGATGTGCCTGCAACCAATGTACATGCCCTTGACCGGAATCAAACCCGGGACCCTTCAGTCCGCAGGCCGATGCTCTACCACTGAGCCAAACCGGTTTCGGCAAGGCATGGTGTCTTTAAGTAGCCACACACAGTTTGGGGTTATGAGATCATTGTGTGTAGGGGCCCAGGGAAGGTAGATAGGAGAAGATGAAATGAGAAATTTCCCCAAAGCCTTTGTCTGTAATACTAAGAGGTTAGATTGGACTTTATATTCCATGGACCATGGAGATCTATTGAAAAGTTTTCAGCTGGAAGTGGACATATTCCCATCTAACTTGTTTTAAGGTAACAGTTACAGATCAAGCTTTTTGGGAGGTGCTACCAAAGGCCAGGGCTCCCATTAGGAGGCAGGGGCTGCGAGAGAGATGTCGACAACCTGAACTAACACTACAAATGAAAGGAAGGAATTGGATGTCTCCAGGGGAGTGTAAGAGATGGGCTGTGACATTTATGGGACCTTCATTCATATGCATCCTACACTTCAGGACTTACAATGGGATTTTATACTAAAAGGCATCCAAGAATTTGACCACATCCTTGAGGCATTAGAAATGGATCCAGAACTCCTCTTGTTGAGTGGAAAAGTCAATATCGTTTAATAACTTTTTTTAAAAGTGAAAATGACATCAGTGTCTATATAAAGAATCTTAGGTTACAGAGAGTGGGTTTCACTTCTATGGGGAGGGAACTAAGACAGGGGTTTTTTGGAAGGCTTTGTCTTCTGAAGCATCTATAGGTTTTGGGTGGGTTTTTTAAAAAGATATTTTTGTCGATTTTAGAGAGGAAAAGAGAGGGAGAGAGAGATAGAAACATCAGTGATGAGACTCATTGATCGGCTGCCTCCTGCATGCCCCCTACTGGGGATTGAGCCACAACCCAGGCATGTGCCCTCACCCAGAATTGAACTATGACCTCCTGGTTCATAGGTCAGTGCTCAACCACTGAACCACACAGGCGGGGTGGTTTTTGGTTTTAAAGGTAAAGTCATTTGAAGTCTCATTTATCAGAGTTGAATTCATAAAGAGCTTTTGCCCTGCTTATTAGAGTAGACATAAATCTATATCATGGATTATTTCTTCGTTCCTACCTTATGTGGTCTGTGGATTAATGTGAAACCAAATTCGGTGTTGGTTGTCCTACAACTTCTCTTGATTTTGTGTTTTTTGTTGTTGTTGTTGATGATTTTTCATTGTGTTGGATACCAGAGATTTCCATTAGCCTGAGGCATTTAAGGTTTTCATATGTTCAAAAAGTTGAAAATCAGAGCCTTCAATAAAATGATCATTTCTCACTTTGATTGGTAGGTCCTAGCACTAATCTCTTTACAGGGAATGAAACATTGAAATAATTTTGGTAACGCAGATATGGCCCAAGAGTATTTATGCCATTTATCTGAACTAGACAGGGCCCGAATGTGGCTGCTATGGACTCTGAGGGTAATAAGCAGTCTTTTCTAAATGCTGCTCTGTCCTGGAGCATGGGCCGTGCCCTCACTAACGATTGAAAGAGAAAAGAGGTTTAACGTGAGCCAACTGCTCTTGAGGATTAGCAACGGGGCTTGGGTGCTCCAGAATATTGCACGCATGTCAATTGCAGCAATCTACATGGTAATTGGATGTGCCTTGGAAGGTTGTTACAGCTAGTTTTGATCAAATGCACAGTTGTCTGAACTTCTGCCCAGAACCAGAAACCAACGAGGACGTAGGCCTTCATTTGGAGAGTTCATTTATGCGTTTCTGAATTTGAACATTCCCCTGGACTAATGGGACATTAAGAACTGTGGTTAAGTCAAGATGAACGTTTGGAGTGGCTACTGCGTGGGTAAAATGATTTTCGTATGTTTTCATATAATCGCTCAATGAGCTGTATCTCATGAGGTCATACTGGAGACCCACAACAACCAAGCCTAAATAGTCCATTGAAGTCTGAATTTTTTATTTTTATTTTTTTATCAAGAACATTATTTTTTTAAGGCTTCATGTGCTCCCCTCGCCCTCCCTCTCATCCAGGGGAGCGTATTTGGCTCTCTGTTTCAAACCAGAAATGGAAAGTTGTGTTGGTTTTCCTTAATAAAATTCTCACAAATTTGATTTTTAATGTATAGAAGGGAGTTTTCCATGAAGCTTCTTTTCCATGTAAGAAAGCAGCAAAGTTGGCTCTACAGAAATCTATAATTAAAAACAAAGATTCCCCAGTTTCCCTATTGGCTCATTTTTAGTGAATGGGGGCAAAACTCACATGAAAAATAATGCAATAATTAATAGGGAATAATGTCAAAAGGAATTCTGTTTTGCATGCTCATAACTGTAAGCCTACGTTAACCCCACCTTGCATTAGGCTTCTTGACGATTACATTAGGAGACGTTTCTCCAAGCATTGTGCTTGGCCTCATGTGATACAACCAGAAGTCTTGGCATGAAGGTGAAGTGCAGACTCAATTTTCTAGACGTGGAAATGGCAGGAGCATTGAGTATGATGCCAGGTGCCTGCTGGCTTGTATCATTAGGCGGGTCTTGGACTTGGAAATGAACCACTACATGTTTAGTATTTGTTTGCTGTTGCTGTCTTGTTTTCCTTCATCTACAGAGGCAGGATTTAAGGAGGAGCATCTACAGTTTCGTAGAAAGCCCTAGATTTATGTTCAGGAATTAGATGACACAGCTATCTGTGGCTGCTATCTTGTTTGCACATGTTTGAGTTCTTTTCCTACAGTATTTCATTTAATCATCAACAAATAGGCTACTCTGTGGTGTTTCATAGGATCTCCACTTCACAGGTAAGAACCTTGAGGGTTGGTAAAGTTACATGCCATGTTTCAGACCCCAGAGCCTGCAACTGGAGGGCCTGGCCAGGTTAAGAGTGATATCCAAGTCCATGCTCTTTACACTCATGTGAGCTCTGCGCACTTGGCCCACTGGTTGAGTTCCTTGGGGCCCTCGGCGAGTTATATGCAACTACAACAGTACCCTCTTTCACAGGGTGTTATGTCTTTGCAATGAAATGACATTCCTGAAAAGACTGCTATGGACTGGATGTTGGTGCTCCCTTCCTCTCCCCCCGCAAATTCATTTGTTGAATTACAGTCCCCAGGGAGATCATGTTTGGAGGTGGGAGCTTTAGGAGGTCATTATCTCATGAGGGAAGATGCTCTCATAAAAGATACCGGGGGGATCTTCTGCCTCTTCAGCCACGCGAGATTCCGGGAGAAGATAGCCACCAATGCAGAAGGGGACTCTCACCTAACACCAGGTCTGCTGGAACTTCCCAGCCTCTGGAACTGTGGAAAATAAACACCCAGTTTATGGTATTTTGTTGTTATGAACAGACTAAGAGGAGTACTTGGCAGCGTGCTATCTAATGCACATGGAAATTCAATAACTATTGGTTTAATTTAAAGAAATACGCTATCTATGACTTGGGAAGATTCAAATTGCTGAAGGAAAACCATGATTTTTGCTGGGCATCCTGGGCAATTAATGGTGGGCTCATTAGTAATTTGACTAAAGAATCTGGAATTTTAAGAAGAGTGTGTATTTTCTTTCTTTCTGGCCCAAGGAAGTATTGATGGACCCTGCGGAGACAGGGGGAAAGTGGTCACCAGCCTTTCACAATATTAGTCGACTTGCTGGATTAGAAGGTATCTTTCAACAGACAAAATGGATAGCGCCGGGCTTGAAAATGTATGAGCAGTCCAGGAATTGAACAGCTTGACACTATTTCATTCTGAAGAACAAAATTAGAAATTCCCATTAATATACTCTCTGCAGACTGGAGAAAATATAAAAAAACACAGGCTTGAATTTCATAATGAATTTATGATGTTTTTCTTCGCTGTACATCTTGGCTCTCTCTGCAAGCCACAAATGTGAACATAGGTCATAACGGAGCTTAGAAGATGGAGCAGAAGAAGGAACAGGAGGAGGAGAGGGAGAAAAATGATACCTGCAAAAATACTATACCATTGAAAAGCAGATCATTTTAATGGCCAAGTGGGGAGAACACTGTCCAATAATAAATTCTTATACAAAGAAGTTAAAACATTTTAAAAATAACTATGGAAATTGGTATTCACACAGCAAGAATGAGTTTGTGTTAAGAATAATTTTTATATCACATTACTAAAAGACGGGGTGTGTGTGTGTGTGTGTGTGTGTGTGAATATATATAGAGAGAAGTCACATATATATTAATTCTCATTACTTTTTAATGATAAGTGCATCTTTCTAAATAACTGTGTTGCTTTTCTAATCTATTTTTCCTGTTTGCTCTTTTGCCTTTAGAACACACTTGGCTTTCTTCCTTTTTGCATACTAGACTTTTGATTCTTCTTCCTGAAATGCCTTTGTCCTTTGTTCCAATCCCTACACCGTTTCCAAACAGCCCAGGAAGCATTTCCTGTAAGAAGCTCTCCTTTCGCTTCTCTTCCCTTTGTCTTTCCAAATGCTCTTTCTAAAAGCTTGTCCACATCTTCACATTCCACTCCGTGCATTTAAAAATAAAAGCCCTTTTGAATCTTTGTCTTCTTCAGCCATTTTTGGTTTCTGGAAGAGCAAAAATAAATGCATCATTCCATGTTCTTGTAATTCCGCATTGACTGCACAATATATAACGCAGTGGACACTTAATAAAGATAGGGCATCCCAAAAATACACACACACACACTTTGAATAAAGTAAGTGTTTTACTACAGTACATTTTATTTTACACATTGAGCTACCTGCTGTTAAAGTGTGTATACATTTTTGGGGAAACTCTGTATTTGTTTATGAACCAATAGGTAACTTTGTGTATTCAGGAAAAATGTATAATCTGCATTTTCTCATTTAGCATTCCAATTTCAAGGTGTCAACATTCGTGGAATAACATCAAACATGATGAATTATTTTCCTTAACGTAAGATTACACATGACATTTTCTAAACAGAAGCATTTCCCCTATACCACAAATTATCAATTGCATCCGCCATCATTAGTGATTTCAATTACCTTTATTCTTAGAAATCAAACTTCTCTGTCTGTATTCTTGAGTGTATTCCCTAAGCATAAACGAGAGCATTGGGTTTTGTAAAGCATCTCCCATTTGGGTGAGTGACGCTAATCTCAGAGCCCTACAAGGGAACTTTCTACCTTTCCGCTGCCAGTTGTAAGTAGATGAAAAGCGCACACGGGACATTCTTCCTACGACTTTCGGAAACAGTCAGATGAGAGCGAAGAAAGGAACTCCTGTCCTGAAGTCTGCGTTAAGTGGCTTCAGTGGAATGCAATGGGATCCAGATTCTTTGTGTCTGGGAAGTAGAGACCACCAGCATTTCATACAGTCAGAGCAATGCACGAATAGTTTCTCTCTGCTTACATTCACAAAGCACCATCAACGACATTGCGTGATGAGGGCACCTCATCAGGAAACAGAGATGCTCAATAAGGCAGTTTTGGGAGACTCCGTGTACCTCCAAGGATGGACTGTGAGGACAGAACAAGGTCAATTTAAGCCTACTGAGCTGATAGGAGATGTGAAAATCCACTGGTAAGGTCATTTGCCAGACCACCCATTAACCTAGCTGAAATGCCAACAGCTACCATGGGTGGTTAGGAAAGAAAAGGCGGTGGCCCTGGCCAGTTTGGCTCAGTGGATAGAGTGTTGGCCCAGGACTGATAGGTCCCAGGTTCCATTCTGGTTGAGGGCACATACCTCGATTGTGGGCTCGATTCCTTACCCTGGTCTGGGCATGTGCAGGAGGCAACCAATCGATGTGTCTCTCTCACATTGATGGTTCTCTCTCTCTGTGTCTCTCCCCCTCCCGTCACTCTCTCTGAAAATCCATGGGAAGATGTCCTCAGGTAAGGATTACAAACAAAAATCAAAGGTGTGGTGCGATTTCACCCACTGGAAAGTGATGAACTCCATACAGAGCTTCCCACTTATCATGAAGGGCACCAGCACCGGCTGCTGTCCTGTCTTCAGATAAATGGAAGATGAGCATCTGAAGTATATGCTTGAAGTGAATTCTTGGAAGAAGGCGGTCTTTTACCTTTATGGGAGAAATAAAAAGGCAAGAGTTTCAGCAGAATGTTCTCTGATGGTTTCAAATCTCCCTCAAAAGTTCAATGTCTACTGTTTCCCGTTTACATCGTTCATACTCCAGGCATATTTATTAAAATGTTTATCTAATGATGCTCAAATCTTCATGGTCCCCAGTGAGCTAAATGTGATCCGCATGAGGAATATATCCATGGAAGAAACTTGTGTTCCAATCATAATGAAAAGAAGGCGAAATTTAGATATTTAACCTTTCTAAGCTCTTCACACTTAAATCAGCAGTGGATATGATACAGCATTATGGAAAGACACGGGACTCATGAGGGAGTCTTCAGGAAGTCCCTTCTCCTCTCTGCATCTTTCCATCACAGCTGTCAAGTAGGGTTCACAACTCTGCCCCCCATTATTATACCATTGTCTAAGGACCATGTAGATATAGCTCTAGGATGCAGACAAATCAGCATATTAATTTCTCACCAAACATAAGTATACTCAATATAGAACTCAGATGTTAAAGTGAAATTAACATTTTCAAATGTCTAATATTTTTAAAGCCATTTTAGGGAGATTTCCCATGATTCCAAAATCGGATAATTTTCAAAAGCTTTGGATTAATGTTCCTACAGCTGTTACATAATCTATTGCCCTAACTTCATAAAGCTTAGAGTAGCATCATATGCTGGAGTCAGTGACAGAATATATTTTTCAACTTGAATCGAGTTTGGTTTTAAACGTGACTCAATAGAGAGACTTGGCAATTTATTAGCCATTTTTTTTTAGGGAAAAGCTATCTTTTCACAAAAAAAAGCCAGTGTCACTTTCACATGCAGATATTTGGTTTCTGAGCTATTTATTATAAGGTCTGGGAAAATTTGTTAAACTCTGTAATCGGTGCACAGATGTTATTTTCCAAGAATTATGTGATGACAAAAGCAACTAAGTCTTGGACCCAAATTATGCCACTTGCTAACTTAAACTGGAGGGATTCCATTTCTCCTGTCGTATGTAATTTGGAAAATTTAAATTCTAGTCTTTTTCTTGAACTGACAAGAAGCTATGGAGCAGGAAAGCATAACTTGAACATGAACTAGATTCAGTTGTGTTTTATCACAGCTTTTACACACACAAATCTAACTGGCGAAACTCAGGTGTGTTATTACTATAATTTATTATTATTATTATTATTATTATTATTATTATTAAATTGTGTATAGCCATTGCTAAATGCTCTGTAGTATATACTTGGCATTCAATACTTAGAATAAGGGTTTTAAAAAATACTTTAAAGTATAACTCAAATTGGTATTTTTTTAAACATTTTGCAAAATATCATGAGATACATACATGCAAATTTTATGGACTTCCTTAAAAATTAAACAGCTATGACAAACACCTATTGATTTTCTAAAACAATTGTGTGTGTTTTTATTATTATATTGTGTATTTCACTGTTTACTCGCCACCCGGAGTAACGCTCATGTTCTTGGATGGATTTGCACAACCTGATGGTGTTTTGTCAAATGTTACATCATTTACCAGAGGTCAGACTAACCATAAACAGAAGCATAGTTATCTATTTTAATTATAAAAATGGCTTTACACTCTAGGAAGCTCTTGCCAGGCTCAAATATGCTCAAAACAAACCTTGCCTGGAGCAGGGGGAGGAGTTACCTTTATCTCATGTTGCTTAATTACATACATACTAAAACACAAGAAATCCCAATAGCCCTTTGTTCTTATGGTTATATTAAATATGAGTTGTTGTTTTTTTTAATTCACTTCCCATTATACATATTACCATTGATTAATCCTAATTAAAGTATTTTTTTAAATTATGGTTTACAATGTAAGGATTCAATGAGCCTGTTGCCATAGCTACCAATAAAATGAACTTCCGGTTTTGGGTGGTGGTTGCTCTTTGTAGAAAAAATCAGCAAAAGGAGCTCTAGGTTGTATGAGCAACCAAGTAAACACTCATTCATCTTGGGTGATTTTTCCGGAAGTGTTGCTGCCTTCAGCAGGCTCAGCACATTTTTCGAGGTTCATAATAATTTAGACATCAAGAGACAAGAGGAGAGGAATGGCTAGTGTACCACTAGGAAAATCTTTTTTCTTCTTTGTGAAATTATCCATCAAATGAAGAAACAACAACACCGTAATTTCTTCATACAAATTCTAAGGGCTTTTATGTTGCTTGTTTTCATTTTATTTTGAAATAATTGTAGATTTGCAGAAAATGTGTAATGATGGCATAGAGTTCCCAGATACCCCCCATGCATTTAGGTGTCTCCTACTGATACCATCTCCGATTGCTGATGCATATTTGTCAAAACTCAGAGACCCACCCAGGGATGTTACTATTAACTAAACCCCAGACTTTATTTGAAAGTCACACTTGGTCCATTCATTTCTGTTCTCTGTCCCAGGACCGCCTTCACGATGCCACATTGTAATTAGTTGCTATGCCTCCCTAGCTCCCTTGGACAGTTTCCCAGTCTTTCTTTGTTTTTCATGACCTTGGTATTTTTGAGCAGTGCCCATAACGAATTTTTGAAATTGCCCAAGGACTTTGTCTTTAACTTGACTAAAACACCGAGTTCAAGAAAATAACTACCGGCCTATACGTCCACCTACCTGAGATACTGATGCAAAATGAATGTAATGGAGCAAAGCGAGATGGAAGTGTTCAGGCCAACAGAGAACCCCCCCGGAGAAGAGTTAGTGACATGGTTTTTGCACTGTTGGCTCAGGTGGTTGGAGGAACTATTTGTAGCCAGAACACTGGGTAGCTTGATGGAGGTCTGGATAAGGTTTTATATTTGAATCCTCCTCTTTAGTTGCTTCTGTCACTTGTACCTAACTAGGAATTCAGTGGACACAGTGGCCCAGAGCTATAGGTTTCCCATTGTCTTCCCACTGCAAGGGATGACTACAAAAACACAAAAGTACAGTGAACACAGCCGAAAGTTGAGGGTGTAGGATTTGAGGTCTCACCGCTTGCAAACCTTCCGAAGGGTATGCCTGCCAAGAAAAGAAGTTGAAGCATTGCACTCCCATTGCTAAAGAGAAGTGAAGCCAGCCCCTAGAAGACATATGTCTTTATTTACTCAAACATAAATCACATGGTCCAGGAACTTGTGCAAGTAAATCGGATTCCATTTGTATGTTTTTCCTGACACATAAATCTAGCTGCATGCAGAATGGCATGAATAATGCAGGAACTGAGCTCCCAGAGTGAATAATTTTTCATGAAAAACCTGGGACTGATGGCTTACCTTCCAGAAATGCGCTTGGCACCGTGGAGGCGAATGCAAGGAAATGCAGAAGCAATGTGTGTGCATCTGCTTTTCTCTCGTTGAATGTTACTCTTCCGATACACATGAAAGCGGTTCTGTGACAGCGATACGTTTCCTCGCTTAATGCATTAAACAATGATAATAAATCTCAAGCGTTGTTATTCTTATTGCTAATTATGATACGAAGGCCACACTACTCACAGCGAGCTAGTGAGATGCATATTATGATGATGAGCATATTAATATGAAGACAATAAGGAGATTTTTATAAGATATCCAAGACTGGGTCAAGTGCAGGGCCCAATCTATTCTGCCTGACTCCCGAGGCATACACATGACTAAACTCTCCTCCTATCTCAAACTCAGAGTGGTCTCTGATGACCCATGTTGGTAGGACAAAAAAAGCTGACAGAAGGAGAGAAGAATATATAAAGAAAAACGAGTTTCTGCAAAACACTGATTACAAAGAGAAGAACCAGTCATGTGCTTAGGCTACTGGGCTACGTTACAGCAGACCCTGCAGTCATGGCCTCAGCAGCCCGAGGAGGGGATCTACATAAACCAATATTCACATCCCATTTATCACCTGCTGGCTGAACCGTTTGGAGGGGGAAAAAAAGAAACCTTGACTTGTCATCATACCTGAGGTTATGAAGGCCTCCATTCACGTATTAAAAATTTATCCTGTGATTAACTCAGAGCCGGGCGAATGCTAGTCCTCAAAAGACTGGTGGATGAAAGCATGCAAACAGGCACAAATAGCTCCAGGAATTTATTATGTATATTTTCCTCCAGCTGATGGGGATTCAAGGATAAATAAGATGTAATCCCCAGCTTATGGTGGCATTCACATTTTGTCAAGGAAGTCAGGCATCAGACAAATAATTGCATAATTATTATTTAACTGCAGTTTGAATACATGCTAACATAATAGGAAGCTAGGTTATAAATATGTTTCTTATTCTTAAATAATTTCTACTACAAAACAGAGACAAGACATGTTGATGGTACATATAGCATAGTTGGTAACATAAAAAGATACAATTGAGGATTTTAGAAATTCAAGGGTGGGTGATATTTATTAAATAATTCTAATAATTCTTGTGTTTAGATGAAAATCAGGTAGTAATTCATCACAGGACTTCAGAAGATGGGGATTTTAAAAAATAAATTGATATTTTTCTATCTCTCCACTGGACATTAATTAAAAATATGTGTTTTGTCTTATTCATCTTTGCTTTTCCTTTACCTGGCATAGTAGGTGCTTAGGGCATATCTAATAAGCTGTTCACATGAGGTATGTTTAGAATTGTTTCCATAGAAGATATATTATGGATTAAGGCCTGAGATTTAAGTAATAGATCAATGTAATGATGGCATTGTCATCATGATTTGCAATGTTCCTTTAAAAATATCTAGAAAAGTTTATTCATTCATTGGGCATTTATAGATCCTTATGCGTGGTTGAATACCATTCAAATTTCTTAGAATATTCACTGGTTGGTACATTGTAGTTCCTTAAGACAATTCTTCATTGCTGCTTTCAGAGTAGTATTATTAAGCCACAAATTGAACCCATTTTCTGTGTCTTAAATCAGGTTTAATCAATTTCAGCAACAGAGTAGACATATTTCTATATTTATATTTATATACATTAATTCACTATAGATAAAACCTCAACAACTTAGAGCCTAGTTATTAAAAATATCCATTATGAATATAGACACAAGAATCCAAGATGAAGTACTAACAAACTGAATCAAGTAAAGTATTTATGAAGGCTTATAAATATGGCCAAGTATGATTTACCCCAGAAGTGCAAGGCTGGTTCCATTTACAATCATCAATCAATGGCATAAACCAGTGATCGGCAAACTGCAGCTCACAAGCCACACGTGGCTCTTTGGCCTTTTGAGTGTGGCTCTTCCACAAAATACCACGTGAGGGCACGCACGTACAGTGCTATTGAAACTTTGTGGCCCATGCGCGGAAGTCGGTTTTCAGCCTGGGTGAGTCTCTTTTGAAGAAATGGCATTAGAACACTCAAGGGGCCAAAGATTCGCATGTGACTCACAAGCCGCGGTTTGCCGACCATGATATAAAGCATACTGATAGAATATAGAAAAAAATCCTCAGGATAATATCAATATAAGTATAAAGAGAAATTAATAAAAGTAGATACCCTTTCATGATAACAGCAATCAACAAACCACGGGGAACACCTCAATCTAATGACCAGTATCTATAAATAGTGCATCACTAGCATTACAAACAGGCACAAATAGCTCTGGGAATCATATATAATAGTGAAACACTGAAAGATTGTTCTCCATAACAAGACAAGAATGGCAGCTCTTACCTCTTTTGTTTAATTACTGTAGGTTCTAGCCAGGGCAACTAGGCAAGAAAAGGAAATAAAAGATACTCAGATTGTCTAGAAAGAAGTAACTCTATATCTCTATTTAAAAGAACAGGATCTTGCATCCAGATCATCTTAAGGAACACACATAGACCAGTTCTAATAAAAAAGTGTGACAAATGATCAAAAACTAGACTTTTATTAGGCAGAGGACATCTGGTGCTAGCATTCCCCAAATCCTTTCATGATTGCCCCCGAACTTCTCAGAAGACTTTCTCTTTAAACAGAGTCTTCCTGTCATCCCTCCTTCGTGGAAAGCATTCCTGGAGTGGCTGATGTCTTTCTGTGATTGCAGAACACTCCTTTCGCTCATTCTGATCTGATTCATTTATCTGTTCCAACATGTACAGTCCGTTGGACACACTCATAAAGTGAAAGCTGCCAGAACTGAAACCAATCCACTTTAATGGGTTCCTTTGACCAAGTGAACCAGTGTAACCTCCCAACCAAATGAAATGACTAGAGCTATTTTCCCCCTTTATTTATAACCCGAAGTAGTTATTAAGGAGGTTCCCAAAATATCTTTCTGGGACTCCACCAATGACGTATGTGTTCAAACCAAACACAGGGTAATGGAACATAAGGGAACATATTTATTAATAAAAATTAATAACAAGCTTCATCAGCAGATATTACATGTATTCCAAATAGACTCAATCATCTGTGGAAGAGGCTGAGTCCATAAATAACTAAGGAGCTGAGAACTGTGATTTTTGAAATGGGAGAGCAACATGTGTTAAGATTATTAAAGTGTGTGGGGTTTTTTATATATAGATATTTACAAAGAAGTTAAGTGTCTAGGGCAGGGGTTGGCAAACTTTTTGACTCGAGGGCCACAATGGGTTCTTAAACTGGACCGGAGGTCCAGAACAAAAGCAACCTGACCATGCTGGTACTTATCTTGGGCTGCTGGTGAAAGAGTGGAGGGGAGAGCAAGAGAATCCTCCCCTCTTTCGGCTCCGCGGGCCGGATAGAACAGCCAAACGGGCCGGATCTGGCCCGCTGGCTGTAGTTTGCCCATGGCTGGTCTAGGACATAGGAGGGAAGTTAGGGTTTGGAGTCAGTAGTCCCAGATTGTGAAAGGAATGTCCAACGGCCAGTTTAGGCCCAATTTCACAGGGATAGGGCCTAAATCAATAGTCGGACATCCCCTGAGGGGTCCCAGATTGGAGAAGGTGCAGGCTGGGCTAAGGGACACCCCCCCAACCCAGTGCATGAATTTTGTGCACTAGGCCTCTAGTAAGTAAATAGATATATTTAATGGGGATGTGTGCACACGGTCTTATTGTTGTCATTGTTTTCATCCAATACGGGTATGACAGCAAAGAAGTTTGGGGACAGTGACTTGGACCATCATGTTAGAGATGCTGATGGCATCCAGCCTCTAAGACTTTGAAGCTGGATGCCATCAGAATCTCCCCTTTAGTCTATTCAGTGTCCCATAGGAATTATGTTTATAGCACACAAGTCCTTGTTGCCTCGAGAATACCACACACAGTAAGCCATCCCTTTGTTGCTTGACTGTGGAAGCTCTTGCTTCTGGCCACATTGAACCACTCATCACCCATCAGACCTCTTGCCGCCTTTGCTAAACTTATTTTGGCACATCTGGAAAGAGTGTCATATGCCTGCTCCATATGACCAGAGTCCTCCCAATGCTCAGAGCACAGGGCAAAGGGCTGAGCAGCAGAATGAATGCCCCTGTGCCTGCTGTCCTCGGCTAGCCAACCTCAGGAGCAGGAAGTCGCCAAGTGTTGTACTTTATAATTTTTGAATAATTTAAATGGGATTTTTTTTTCTATTTAGCCTTCATTTCCAGCCCACTGCTTAGAAGGCAATGTCTAAACACATTGCTGAATAAGCCAACTCATTTTGTTCAAATGTTTTATACTTCAATTCATAGAGTAGCCATAAAACCTACCCAGATTTTTATTTGTTTAAATAACCTACCTTTCTGTGGGGGAAAAGTGACAAAAGCAGAGCAGCTAATGATTCATGGACATGGATTGAACAGTTAGCTAATAGTAAAGCAAATCTGTGAGAATCTTGCTTTCCCATATGACCAGAATATTAAAATAAAAAAGTCAATGTTGACATGTTTAAGTTTGTCTTTTTAAAATTGGTGCACTGCAACATTTTTTAAAGGCTATCTTTAATTGTTAGAGAAAATTAAGTACCATTCTGAGAAAGGTGTCATGGCAGAACAGGGGTTCATAGAACAGTCCATAGGTGTCATTGGCAAGCCTGCCTCAGCATCGTTTCAATGGCTTTAAGAAATATCACTAGTCATTGTGTCTCAAAAGTTATTGCTCTGTCAGGCTTTTGATATTATGCAAACCAGATTGTTATTTTTTAAATATATATTTTATTGATTTTTTTTTACAGAGAGGAAGAAGGAAGGATAGAGAGTTAGAAACATCTATGACAGAGAAACATTGATCAGCTGCCTCCTGCACACCCCTACTGGAGATGTGCCCACAACCAAGGTACATGCCCTTGAGCAGAATCAAACCTGTGACCCTTCAGTCAGCAGGCCGACGCTCTATCCACTGAGCCAAGCCAGTTAGAGCAAGGTTGTTATCTTTTGGTATTCTTTGTAAGGCTCCATCAAATAAATGTGTAATCAAAATTTCAAAGCCATGCAGAGAAATGCTGAGATAGTCTTTGGTTGCAAGCTCCTTGTCTGAGCAGAAATGGGCAGAGGGGCCCACGTTAATATTTCCACACCAGCCTTTGGTTGCAGCCTTTGTACAAGAGCAGAAACATGCCGGGTAACGCACTTTATGATCTCCACATCTGGCTGGTTATCTGGGAAAACCGAGATAAATTAGTGCAGCCGGGGAAACAAAGCCGGGGCGCTAAAACCACGATACAATGATGTCACGGCGAGAAGCACATTCTCTTTATAGAGTTTAAGAGCTAATTCGGAGGTTATTTGTTGAGGCTTTCGTAGCATTTCATCTAATGGGAAGCCAATGTGTGCCAGGTCACAGGCAGGCCAGCCGCGTGAGGTCACGGAGGGGGACGCGAAGATGGGCTGGGAGATTGGGTGCGATGGGATTTCTTAAGATAATATTTAATTTTGTGAAGGGTTTGCAGGCGGTGGGACTGTTTCCTCACCTCCCACGTGACAGAGGACGTGCACATGTTGGTTCGGGCTCTGCCTGGGTGCTTTGGGCCAACAGGGTTTTATGGAATTCACAGGCCCCATAAGACAGAACTAATACCCGTTATCATAGGACGCTACAGAATATTAGTGGCCTGCGCATGGCTTGGGTTAATAATGGAATGTAATTTGAAATACCTGTGTGGATACAGTACAGTGATTTTTGAATTGTATTTTTTTTTATTAAGGTATTATATGTGTACATAGCTTACCATTGCCCCCCCCCACCTCCCATTCATGCCCTCCCTCCCCAGAGTTCTGTGTTCGGTGGTTGTACTTATATGTACAGTGATTTTTGAATGATGCTCGTTTTTGTAAGCTCACTGTGCTTGGAAACTGTGATTTGGTGCTACACTGCATTTGAGAAAAACACTTAATGCCTCAAGTACAGAAGGAAATAAAGTGCGCGTGTTGGTGTGTGGGCCTGGGGGGACTTTGAGGGAGAAAGATAAGGATTAGGGAACCGATCTCTGAATCAATATAGGCCACAAGTGCACATAAAAGTCGGCTTTATTTATTACCTTGGCGCACTAAAACAAGCTTTGGGAACGTTAGCTAGCTGCTTGAGATTTGGGGGTTTTCACTTAAGCAGCTGTACATTTTTTTTGAAACGCAATGTTACATTTTTTAAAGGGCCATTGTGAATAAAAGTGATATTTCTCCTAAGAACCAACCTAGTGTTTATACGCCTAGCACCGTGGTAAAACTCTTTACAATTTATTGCGGCTCCATTTGTACAACTGGAGAAACTGAGATTCAGGTTAGTCTGTCTGCCTGCTGCAGCGCTGGATGGAGCAGAAACAGCACTCAAAACCCCGACCCTCCACCTCTGAGCTCACACACTGGGCTTGCTCCCTTCTGTCTTTGACGGAAAGACTAGAGGCCAAAATCGGATTGCGATACATTTAGGCGACTGCCATTGAGTTGTATTTTTAAAAATTGTATCAAATTTATTGGGTGACGTTGGTTAATAAAGTTACATAGGTTTCAAATGTACAATTCTATACTGCACAGCATCTGCATATTGTATTGTGTGTTCACCACCCGAAGTCAAACTCTCCATCCAGCAGGTGAGACTGTCCTGAACTTGGATGTGGAGCCAGTGATGAGCATGGTGGTGTATCTTGCCCTCAGGTGTCATCTTTCTGAAATCAATCACTGCCTTTCCATCCCCCTCCAGACTCATACTCGCTGTGTCCTGCCCTATTCCCTGGGAGGCATCAGCTCCAAAGAGGCATCGGCCAGTCTTGCTTGTCTTCTGGCTTCTGGTCTGCTCAGCCAGTAAGAAAGGAACCTGAGCATTTCTTCCCTGCTCCATCCCAGCATGAGGGACGCTTCTCTTCCCCCTCCTTCCTTCCCTCCATGGTCACTGGATCTCTCAGAACCTTTTCACCTCTGCTCCTTGAAGCCTTGGAGAGGTGGTGTGTGGTGAGAATGTTCTGGAACCTTTTCACCTCTGCTCCTTGAAGCCTTGGAGAGATGGTGTGTGGTGAGAATGTTCTGTGATGAGAAGTTCTCAGAACTTGACATTCATAGCAAGGCTAGGAAATTTGCCATCAGTCTCTGAAGTCTCTTAAGGCCTGGGGAGGTAAACATTGAATAAACATAAAACGACCATTCTTCCTGAATCGCCTATTTGAGAATGCCTGGGTTGGTGTCTGACTGCACAAAACGTCTCCAGTAGGAAAACCCTCTGTATTTTATTTTACTTGCATGCGGTAACAAACATCTTGGAAACAAATATCTTTCAAAGAAATCCGATGAGACAAAAAGGATTTTGTTTCAGATATCTGGAATAAATCTTGTGAATTTTAAGGGCTTTCCTGAGCAAGAAGAGTGTGAGAAAGGCCAGTGGGTTTTCCTAGGCATTTCCTTCATTAGCAAGCATTTCAAAGGCTTAAACGGTTTTTGTTTTTCCTTTGTTTTAATTTTTCTGTTACTAGCTCAATAATTATTTATGGCTGATCTTTCTCCTTAGTCTATTTTTAGGTGCAATGAGGATATATTATTATGTATTAGCATCCTAGCTCAGGCTGTGTTCCCAAGTCAACAAGTTCAATTAAGAATTCACAGATTTGCCCTAGCTGGTTTGGTTCAGTGGATACAGCATTGGCCTGCAGACTGAAGGGTCCTGTCAAGCGCATATGCCCGGTTGCAGGCTCGGTCCCAAGTAGGGGGCATGCAGGAGGCAGCCAATCAATGATTCTCTCTCATCATTGATGTTTCTATCTCTCCCACCTTCTCCCTTTCTCTCTGAAATCAATAAAAATATATTTTAGCCGAAACCGGTTTGGCTCAGTGGTAGAGCATCTGTCTGTGGACTGAAGGGTCCCGGGTTTGATTCTGGTCAAGGGCATGTACATTGGTTGCAGGCACATCCCTGTTAGGGGGTGTGCAAGAGGCAGCTGGCCGATGTTTCTTTCTCCCTCATCGACGTTTCTGGCTCTCTATCTCTCTCCCTTCCTCTCTGTAAAAAATCAATACAAATATTTAAAAAAATAAAAATATATTTTAAAAAAAGAATTCAAAGATTCTATAAGCTAAATCTTGGATCAGGTCATTGATAATTCTGTCCAGAATTATATAATATTATATATATATATATATAATCATAATTACAGATAATAGGTATGATATAAAATTATGAAATGTATGGGAATGAATAGTGTACTGGCCAACTGTTTTTGGAAAGTAAAAGGCTAGTTGAGATCAATTGAATTGAATATAATGAAACCCAGGACATAATTTCACTTGAGTTCATCTTACGGACATGGAGAACTCATTTTTGTCATCAGGTCTTGTGAGGTGAAGACGTTTGGAAGGTTTGCAGTATATTCCAGGATTTTTTAACCTTGGCCCCATTGGTATTTGAGGCCAGATTATTCATTGCTGTGAGGTCTGTGCTGTGCTTTGTAGGATTCAGGCATGGGCAAAAATAGGTGCAGAGTTGTGAGTGCATGGAACACAGCATTTATTCTTGTATGATTGTTCATTGGTTATTGTGTTTTTCATCTGAACAGCTGTAAACCTACTTTTGTCCACCCCTGCATTTAACAGCATCCTTGGAATGTACTCATTAGATGCTTGTAGCACCATCCTTCCCCCATTGGGACCCTCAAAACTGTCTCCAGATATCGCCCATCATCCCCGGAAAGGCTAACCAGCCCTCTTGAGAACCGAGGGTTACTGTGTTGATTTGTTTCTCCCATGATGACTTGCAACAGATATCAACGTCTTTAGCCCCAATCCAAACAAAGCATTAACATTATAACCTTAGAATTTTAGGCATGAGGAACAATAAAATATAACACTTATTATACATTCACTGTGGGCAGGGGCTGTTTCAACATTTACTGTATTATCCCATCATTCAGCTTTTCCCACTTCACTTTGCAAGAGAAAAAGTGAAGAATCACCAAGGTTAATCCTTAACCCCAGGTCACCAAGCTCGTAAACTGATGTTTAAATCTGTTTCTTCCTTACCCCGAAACCTCTGTCTCCCAACTATAAAGCTGGAAAAATGGGAACCGCTGGGGGGTATATGTGGCTTGATATTTTCCTTTATTCCTTTTCCAATATGTCAATCTTCAGAGCTCTTGACCAGGAGCCATGGCCTCCTACTACCATCCAACTGGACTCCTCACCAGCCCTGTGTGCAGAAACAGATCACAGAGCCTCCAGGACTTGCAAAGTCTCTATGATCTTGGGAAAGATAGGCCTTAGCCATTAATTCTGCTGCAAAACAAAATCTCCTGATGATCCCTTGGTATAGAAGCAAATATAAATTTAGATAGTTTAGGAGTATAACTTAGTTTATGGGAAATAATAGACATTTAAAAATCCCCATAAGTATAAAAAACATCCAAATACAAATAAAACATGGGTAATGTCTTAAGGCTGAGGACAAATAAATATGTAATACCTCAATCAATAAAGAAATTGAAATGAAAAAAAAAAGAAAAGAATGATCACCAAATTGTGCAAAAGATTGTCCCTAATTTTGCAAAAGTACAATGTAAATTTTTGGTTACTTGGGGACTGCCTGTTTTTATTTAAAAAAAAAAAGCCAAAAAATCATAACCATAGGAGTATTTTAAATGTCTATGATAAGAACTTAGTGGTTCAGAAAAATAAAAATTTTATGATTAAAATTCCAAGGAAAGTGGTTTGTTCTAATGTCTTTTAAAGTTATTAGAGTTGAGCAATATTTGACACCCCCCCAATATCTGTCATCTCTTCATCAAAAAACAAACAAACAAAAAACAAAATAAGAAATATAAACTAAAGCTTTTTGTTTTACATGATTCATTTCATATTTATATTTTCCCTCTTGAAAATAACATTGGTGGTATTAAGTTGCGGAGTGGAGTGGCGCTGGGACGATATGAACATAATGAATGTAAGTGCTACTTAGATATGTTTGTGCAGTCCAAGACCATCTATATCGCCTTTATTACTCAAATAATTAGGAAAAATATATTCAATCAAAATTACCTAACTGAATTAGGAACTCTATTCCCAGCTTACTAGATAATGGGGAAATTTACATTCCTACCTTGGACCAAGTACTATAAAAGGAAGCCCTTCTTTCCGTGATCATTCTGGTCATCATCTCATCCAAAAGTTCATCCTGCAAATTTGTTAGTGACTTAGCACTGGTGAAAGACATGGGATTGAGGACAGAATGGGAAACTCACCATGAAACTAACAGACCAGCCTTGGTCACGTAGCTCAGTTGGTTAAAGCATCAACTGCATACTCCAGGGTTGCAGGTTGAAACTGGTCAGGGCACATACAAGAAGATGTCAATGAATGCATCACTAAGTGGAACCGCAAACTGATCTCTCTCTTCTTCCCTCCTTCCCTCTTTCCCTACCACTCTCCCCTCCTCTTTTTCTCTCTAAAATCAATCAATAAAGAGTAAGAAATTAATAGACCAGAAAGGTACAGGTAAAACTTTATCCTTGAAAGTATGAAATAACCTGCTAGCTATGACCATAAAATCGTATTATGGGGACAATGAAAGTTAAAAACAAAATGCCCGGCACTTTACTCATTAATCGACAAATTAGGTAGAGGCCAAGAACATCTGGCTTTCCATAATAATCCGAGTATTTCTGTAAGAATTCCATAGTTCCTCCGTGCTTCTCAGCATCGGTGGTGGATGTGACTTAGCTCACGCCCACTTGGCTTTGTTGTAAAGGCATCCGTATTAGCCACGGGATGTGTTTGTTAGTTCTGAATATAAAACATAAAACATTGGCTTTTATGAGATGCTATTGCGACCATCCAACCAGTACCACTTAGAAATCTTCTTAGCTTTGAAGGCCAGGGATAAAAAAGGGAATTGAATATAAAAGATGGGTTTGAAGCCAGATCATCAAGAATAAATACGAGGAACTCATCTGAGGGCTATATGCAGACCCCTAAACAATGGGCATGTGTACCGTCCCATGCTCCTGGGTTTAAATAAAACAATAAACAGATGTCGGCAAAACGTTTCTGATCTTGGGTTGGCATCCAACAGAAAGATAAAAGGGGAGAAACAAGCAACAACAAAAGCAATATTAAGAATTGAACAATGTGATCTTTCGTCCAAAATAGGACCAGGCCACAAAGGATGCTGGGTAGCCTATTCTAAATTCCCACTGAACACTTAAGAAGACAGTAGAACCAAGAGAAGAAAAAAAGTCAGTAAAAATGGTTGTCATTAAAAATAAAGACTATTACAAGGATCGGTGAGGAATTTTCATGAAATTCAGAATCCCTGTTGCTACATGGAGAATGAAGCAAATCTTCATGCTTTCCCCCCACGCTGTTCTTCCTTGAGTTCAGGTACCTCTGGTACATGATTAAATTGTGACACTGACATTTTTTCCCCCACAAAGTTTTATGTCGAGATGTCATCATGGTCAGAGAGTTTGTTATTTCGAGCAAAAGAAAATACTATAGAGAAAGTGCGTTTCTTAGATTTGTCATTAACGTTCGGAGTGGAAATCTAAGGGTTTTGCAAGTATGTGTGTGATAGAGAGGAGATATATATGTCACTAAGGCCTCTGGTTGCCAAGTATTTGCTGCAGTTTTACAGAAACTTACACCTGAATATACACAGTGAGCTCCTCCATTCTGCCATGCTCAAGGTGCTCGGCTAAAAGGAAGTATCTCTGTGGAAAGCTCCTCCACAGTAAGATCCGTACTGTGTTTATTCAAGTTGTCCACATTTCTTACCAAACACGCGGATAAGAATCAATGGTAACTAAAACAAGGATCTAAAAATATTACTGATTCCTTTTTCCAATTTCATTAGAAAGTTGGGGCTTTTTCTATTCGTGGAGAATTATTTTAGGTTAATTATGGCCCTGTGGTGAAGCTGGTCATTGTAAGCAGAGATGCCTGAATTTTGCTTTTACATGGAGGTAGAGATGCTACTTAATATGATAGCACATATTATGCAACTGTTTTTCTTTCTTTCTCCAATTCAATGCTATGTTTCCAGTATTCCCTCCATGTAGAGTTACTTAACTCAGTGTAAAGCAATGTGCTGCAAAATCACTGGTATATGACAACCTTCTTCAAAAATGCTAATTATTATGTCATGTCGTCATAACTCAGGTTTGTGCAGATGCTTCAAGTTAGGGGTTAGTTAGAGAATATCCTCATCTTCCTTGAGCTGAAGTGCCTTATTCACTTTCAGGTTGAAATTCCCTATGTAAACCAGGCAGTTGTCCAAAAAGTCATCCCATGTATGGACCCACTTAACCGTAAAATACCATGTATCTGTGTGTGTGTCCATTTAATTTGTATTAAATATACAATTTCCTTTGCTCAGAATTTTCCCAGGAACTGGCAGGGCATGGCATGGGAAACTGTGCTCGACACCCGAGAGTCATAGTGTCCCCAGGGAAGTCCTCCTGACCTCACTCTATGATTTAGGCAGATTGTTCCCCTTAGAATTGGGTCATGGCCTTATTACACCTGGGATGTGTAATTAGACTAGGGATTCCTCATCTGAGTATTGTTGAGATATTGCTCTTGCCTTCAGGATGCTCCCTCATATGACCTGCAACTCCTTTTTCCATTTTGTGGGCCGCTCTCCTTCTTCATATAGCCTTTCTCCAACTTTCCATTGTCTCTTACAACCCACATTGTCCTACCTTCATGTCTTTGCTCGGTGATCCTGGCTGCATAAAATACTTAATATATATACTGAAGGCCCTATGTGCTAGGCAGTGTTCTAGTTTGAGAAGAAATGGTCAAGAAGACAGTCAAGGTCTCCGTTCTTAAGGACTTTGCTTACAGGTAGAGAAAAGAGATGATTTTGAATAGACAAATGCTGTGAAGAAACTGAAGGGAGAACCAGGAGGCACTGGGCCTTCTCTTCTAGCAGGACTGAGGCGCACATCACTCCTCCCAGGAGGCACTGGGCCTTCTCTTCTAGCAGGACTGAGGCGCACACCACTCCTCCGAAGGCTGTGCTGGTCTCTTTCCTCTGAGCAGCTAGAGGCTAACCCTAATCCACATTTGCCCCAACACGTTGTATTTGTGTTTTGTTCTCAAAAAGCCTGCAAATCTGATCTCAATTTAAAGTATCTTTTCTGACTTTCCCGCAGAACATGTCGTGTTCTGGGGCTTAGAAAACGGTTTTTTCTGGGATCTCACTGACGCCTCCTGAACATGGTTGGCGAGGTTCAGGTGGTATTCTCATTTTCCCAAAGAAAAAAACAAAGGAAGAGAGAGGTATAAAACATCTTGCTTCTGGTTCTAAAACTAACCCATCGCACAGTTCGAATTTTTACCTTCTGCCTCCCATCCTAAGACTTTTTCTGTTACTCTGGGGCTACAGATACAGCGAGTTACCGAAGCCATATAACTTACCGTCTGTTATAAAATGCAGTGACATTGTCTCCTTCCCCTTTTAAAAGTGAGAAACGTGTTACATCAGATGTGATTCAATAGTAATTAAAAAATCACGTGACCTGCCAAAACTGGTTTGGCTCAGTGGTAGAGTGTCGGTCTGTGGACTGAAGAGTCCCAGGTTCAATTCCGGTCAAGGGCATGTGGTTGCGGGCATATCCCCAGTGGGGGGTGTACAAGAGGCAGCTCGTCAATGTTTCTCTCTCATCGACATTTCTAGCTCTCTATTTCTCTCCCTTCCTCTCTGTAAAATATCAATAAAATATATATATTTTTTAAAAATCACGTGACTTGGCAGGCATGTGGACTGAGGGTCCCTTTTCTAGTATCTTACTGTTTCTAAAAGCTGAAATGCATTGGCTTTTTCTCAGCCCCGTGTCTGTGATTCCTGGGGAAAACTTGGAACCAAACCTTTGTTGTTGTTGTTGTTGTTGTTGAATTGCATGATCTTTTCTTCATGTTTTGGAGATTTTTGTTTGAATTATGAAAAGAAAGTCCTTCTAGCACAAGTATAAACACAACCTGCTTTTGTCACCAGCACCCTGCAGAAACCAAAGATGAACATCCACTTACTCAGAGCACCTGGCTCCTTGCCAGCAATTATTCAATGCGAGGTTTAACCGGGTTTATCTAGAATGCAGGGACCATGCACACATAGCGACAGGGAAAGACATGGTTAAAGTAATTACCTGGCACATTCCCGCCATGTAGACAGTCAGTCTGGCTCATTTGGACCAAAGAATAATAACCCAGCACATTCCTTTTGCCAGAAGAAGTGATTTGGCAAATCACCTCAATGTGCCTCAACAGACGAATGAACATTAAAACTATGAGATGCCAAAAGAGAAGGAAAACGTGACTGCCCTTGGGTATCAGGAAGCCGGCAGACAGGACGTCAGAAGGAGGCTTCTAGAAGGAAATGGGCTGGGAATCAAGGTAGTTAGTTGCCTTTAAATTCTGCAATCCTTTCTGGGGCTTGCGAACAAAGATTCCAGAATCTCCTCGTTTTATCTCTGATTGCTCCCTTCATTCTTCCCATGAAACTTCTTACCTTTGCTTGGATGTCTCTTTTTTGGGATATGAAGATCAGATTTCTCTATATAATCCGAGCACTACGGTGTATCTGGTGATTAATACAATGCACAATGAGCTGGATAACTGCACTCTGAAATGTTCTCTTTTGCTAGGCGAGGGGATGGCAAAAGAAGGAGACATTGATGGAGGAGCACCATGTTGTCTGTTCATTAAGGCCTAGAGGCCCAGTACATGAAATTCGTGCACGGGTGCCATCCCTTTGCCTGGCCAGTGATTGAAGCGTGAGCGTCTGGCATGGAAGAGCAGGTCCCAACTGACTTCTGGGCCCTGGGCAGCACCTGGACCCCTGGTCCCCAATACACCTCCCTCTGTCTGAGTCATCGGGCCCCTGTCCGGCTCCCTCAGCGCCCGGGAGCTTGGTGGCAGCCCCATACCCTGCCACCACCGCTGGTTGCAGTCTGCAGGGCAATTGGTGGGTTGATCAGGCCCAGCTTGCCACCACCTTGACCTGGCAACGCCTGCTAACCTGCTCTACCATCCCACCGTAGTCCTGCTCTCACCGGGACCCGTCAGGGCCCGTAGCACCTACACTGCCGCCCTCGGCCAGCTCTGTGTCACCTGATGGTCAGCACACGTCATAACAAGCAGTCAAACTCCCAGTAGAACTCCTGGTTGAGGGGTTAATTTGCATATTAGGCTTTTAGTATATAGGACAATGCAGATCTTAGCAGGCAGCATAGACGGCCAACACCCTTTCTGGTTTGGTTTGCCCTTTGCTTACAGTGTCTTCACGGTGGTGGTGGTTTCTTAAATGAAGCGACATGACTAACCTCACAGAGGTTCCCTCTTGGAAAACACTGTTATTTGCTTTAACCATTAGATTTTGGTTTTCATTTCTAATGCCCAGATAGAAATGATGGCAATTCTTTTGTTGTCTGTAAGTGAACTTTACTGCCATGGAACGTATTTCTGGGAAAGTTCGATAGATTTTCTCTTGTTGCTCATTCTGGGGTCGCCGTGACGGAGGGGACCCACTCTGCAGACAGTCCTCCAGGCTCAGTGTCACCTGCACTAACCGCAGACGGGATGACCTCACTCATCTGTCTTGGCCTCAGTTTCCTCACTTTCACAAGAGAAGTAATGACATCCTCACAGTGTTTCCCAAATGTTTGACACATGTGTACCCCTTCTATAATTTTCGTAACGCTGAGTACCCCTTGTCAAAAAAAATGGATGTATTTTAATAACAATCAAAATATATTTCTTTTTTATTTTTTTGGGACATACACAAAATAATAATAAACGAAAGATAAATACGCTACCACACTTTGGGAAACACTGCCTGAACGAATGGCGATTCTCTGAGGAATGAGGAGGATGCTCTTTGCATGGACATCTGTGGCTATGAATTAACTGTGAGAGGCAGTAGCAGGCAAAGGTCAAACAGGCACACTCTCTAGACCAGTGGTCAGCAAACCATGGCTCTCGAGCCACAGGCGGCTCTTTGGCCTCTTGAGTGTGGCTCTTCCACAAAATACCACGTGCGGGCGCGCACATACAGTGTGATTGAAACTTCGTGGTCCATGCACAGAGGTCGTTTTTTAGCCTGGGCAGTCTATTTTGAAGAAGTGGCATTAGAAGAAATTGGGGTGTCGGTCATCGCATGTGGCTCGCGAGCTGCGGTTTGCCAACCACTGCTCTACACTCCGATTTACTGTGGGACCTTCAGCAAATCCCTTCCTAAACCACGACGTAGTCCTGACCTCCGCAGTTGGAGTTTTAAGCAGGAAAACAGGGAAGAAGTTCAACTGATAGACATGCGTTGATGGCCTAGCAGTCTAGTTCTAAATTTTGCTTCAACCAAGTTTTTTAAGAAAACGTAAAAAAAATAAATTAAGTCCTGTAACCTTTTTTTAAAAAAAAATGCAATTGCTATTTCTTCCTAACTCCTGGCTGCGATCTGAAAGCCCTCACTGACTTGCCGGAGCCACCGTGGGGCCGTGGACAGGCAGCCGTGGGCAGCGGCAGGCCAGGCCAGGAAGAAAGAGGGATTGAGAAGGAGTGTGTGTGCGTAACCTTGGTCACAGGTACCCGAGGCGTGTTTCTGTTTTAATAATTAATTAGCTTATCAGGTCAGAAACGCGGGGGCCCGGCGCTTGCAAGCCCCAGCTCCCAGGCTCCTGGCACACTCGCGTTTCCTGGCTGCACTTTGCCTTTAATTTGTCCCCCCTGGAAACCCAAATCATGTAATGCAACCCGACACGCCAAGGCCGCTGCCCGATCCTCAGAGCAGGAGGGCCTGCAAAGGTGGCCAATTCCCTGCGATCGCGGCCCCTGTCCAGGTCGGGGAGGCATCACGTTCAGGCCCGACAGAGCGCCATGCAGCCAGGAATGCGAAGAGACATAAGTAATAACAAGAGGGGGACGGGGAGGGGGAAGAATAATATGAAAAGAAAAAGAAAAAGAAAAAAGCTGAAGGGAAAATAAGTTCACCGCGCAGAAGAGAGAAGATCGGGGGGTGGGGGAAGGAAAAAGCATATGTGTGATTTTCCCCCCCCCCCACTTATTCTATTTCCTCTCGGTCCCCCCGGCCCGGGCGGCGGGCAGAAGATTGATACATTTATTAATTCTCCATGCAGAAAGACAAACAGTGCGCTCCGGCCGGAGGGATGCGAGCGTCTGGCCCCAGGTGTCCCGGCGGGGTCTTCCAGCGCTGCCTAATGGACTTTGACCACCCGGCCCCGGGAAGGAATGCGGGCTCCGTGGGCTCCGATCTCATCGAGACGCAGACATAAAATAAAACCATCCTGTCACCGTGCCCCGTTTTTTTTCTTCTTCCCCTCCGCGTCTTCTTTTTTCAGTCCTCGGGCTTAATTGGAAATGCAGGGCTAAGCGAGGACAGAAAAAACAATTGACAGGATGTGCAAGCCAGTCTTGGTAATACGGCTTTTTTGGTGTGTGTTTTTTTTTTTAAGTTGCAAGGACAGAGTCAAAGAAAGCGTTCCTTTCTGCAGAGACTGGCGTTTATGCCTGCTCTCTTAGAAACGATGTGAGCAAATAGGCACGGAGAAGTCGTTTCAACCTATTTTGTGTGTTTATTAACTTGAGATACGGTGGTGAGGGAGCTGTAAGCTACGGGATCTATGCATTTTATTAGGAGTTTTTTGTTTTTGTTTTTTTAAGCAGAATGAAAATTATTGTTCATATTTTTTAATTTATTTTTGGCGGAGAGCCATGCTGTCTTTCACTTTAGAAACTCGTTTTGGTAGAATTCTGACAAATAGCAACCAACGGGGGAAAATCATATTATCTGAGGTTATTCTGATTTTAATTTTGCTTTTGAGAGTGGGGACATTTAGGTGATGGTTTGAGACCCTTTTATGTACATTTCTGAAATTTCCTCAGCCCAAGAGGAAGTCAACAGCCGCCTGTGCATTACAGAGCAGACGGATTTTGCAAAATCTATTAGGATATTATTAGGAATGAAAATATCACCATTTGAAAATCAATTTACATATGAGCCCGAAAAATAACAATGACTTAAGTTTGAGTTCTGGAAAATGAATTGTAATGGGTCTTTTTTTTACTAAAGAGCTCAGTTATGTCTGTTTATGTTATTAAATAGGATGAGATAAAGTACATATTCAACTTTAAAAAAAAAGAACAGAATATATCATTTTAAGTAATTAGGTCCATTTATCTTAACTTTATATTTCTTTGGGTTAGATCCTGCAATAGACCACAAACTTAAACTATTTATATAAGATTTGTAAAAAAAAAATTTTCCCCCCAAAGTTTGTTAAACTCAGAACATGTAACATAAATTTTTAGTTAGCTACATTGACTGCAAAATTTTAAGTTATAATTTTATGCTTATATTTATTTTATTTTTGTTATATTTTAAAAATCATACTTTGGTAAAAAATTATTCAAGACTAATAAAAATATTTGCTGAATAGATAACATTATATATATATATATATATATATATATGTATATGCCAAATATAAAATATAAATATGTGTATGTATATCCATCTATAGTTTTATATGCATGTGCATACGTATGCATAATTATATTTGTTAAATATGAAATGCATGTTAATATAACATTAATGATATTATCTGCCCTAAAATGTGGTGAAGGAATTCTGTTCTGGTTATGAGCATTTAGACTTTAACAATAAATAACTCTATTAAATGTAAATAAATACAAAATTTTTAAAAATGAATTCCTACCTTGTTAAATGTACAAAGTAATTTAATGTAAATATAAAAACTTTAGTGGAATTAAGGAAACATAGGTAATGTTTTAAAATAAATTTTAACTGGAAAGTTCTTTTTAAGAATATCATTAAATAAAACAGCACAAAAGGAATATTCATTTCTGGATATTCTAACTGAATTGGTTATACAATATTTTGTATAACAAAAAACAAGCAAATAACAGAAAACAAAAACCAGGGTGATCCTTGAAAGACAAATCCAGGAAAATTATTCCAACATATGTGGCAATGAATTATTAATACCGATAAAATTATGAATGCCTACTATGTCAGAAACAACCAGAAAGTCAGTTAAAAATTAGTCTGCATCCCAATAATAAAATTTCATTAAGACATGAAGAGGCAATTCCCAGAAAAAAATAAACATTGGTAATAAAAAATGTTTAAAGAATCTAATTTGGTAATAAGGAATCCATATGAATTTAGCAATGAGATCTTTTTTCCCATGCAACTGGTAAAAGAACTATCATACCTACTTAAAACAACTTTAGAAAAAAACAACAGTCATTTGCTTAACTGTTGGTGGAAGTTTAAAATATTAAAACGTTTGGTGAGCAACTAATCTTTGATACGTCTCAGTGGTACTTCTACCCTCCTCCCCCAGAGCACCTTGGTCCTGAGGACTTCTATGCTAAGTGGATGGATGCTACAGCTACTGCTTTCCCTTTCTCTTGAGTTAAATACAATAGGCACCTGCCAAAACCGGTTTGGCTCATCGGATAGAGAGTCAGCCTATGGACTGAAAGGTCCCAGGTTCGATTCTGGTCAAGGGCATGTACCTTGGTTGCGGGCACATCCCCAGTAGGAGGTGTGCAAGAGGCAGCTGGTTGATGTTTCTCTCTCATCGATGTTTCTAATTCTCTATCCCTCTCCCTTTTTTCTGTAGAAAATCAATAAAATATATATTTTTAAAAATACAAAAGGCATCTAAGGCCATTTTCTGAGTCAGGGCTCATTTCAGGCCCATCACCACAACCACCACCACCACCACCATCATCATCATCATCATTTGCCTGCTCTGTTCATTCTCTGCCACACGGGTTCCTTTCTGGTCCATGGGCACTGGGGTCTGTCCACAAGCTATCCTACTCCTGTTCCCACCGGCTCTTTCCTCTAACCAGAGACCTCATCATCCAGCCAGGTAGCCATCATCTCTCACATTCTTCAGGTCTGTGTGCTAAAGACATGTCCACAGTCAGACCTTCATAATGGGCTCAAAGGGAATTGAAAACCCCTTTCTCTTCAAATCAGGCTCCCACTTCCTTGGGCATCAATGACCATGTTGTGACCAGCTCTCTAAGCTGGTCGTCTGTGACCTTCTGTCTCTGCCCACTGGAAGGGAGGCTGTGCACGGGCAGAAGTCTGACTGACTGTGTTTCCCGTGCCCAGGAGTGTGCCTGACACAGAGATAAATACATTAAGTTCTTGTTGACCAAGGAATACCTGGTATTCAGCCTCCTCTCTGAAACATCGCATTTTTACGTAAGTAGGCTGGATCCATGGTCCTAGCATGAGTTGAAATGATTTTTAGAGGTTTTGACAATGACCAAAAACATGAAAATACTCCACTCTGAAGACATTTTTCCCCCTGGTGTTTGGCCTCATGATAAAAATTGACATTTGAAGAGAATAGATACATCCTGGAAATGAGATTCCTGAGGTTGCTAGTTGACTCAGAGAAGAAAGGTGTAGTGAGGCGGTAGAATCATCTAAGTACTAGAAAAGGGAACTAGAGAAATACAACCTTGACATTCTGAATGTGAAGGTTTAGCAAAGGAATCAAAATAATATTTTGAACCGTGGAAACGCTTGGCCATTTTTAATTTCCAAAGGTGGAGAAGCAGGAGTCAGGGAGGACCCAAACCACTTGCCCGGCCTGCCGGCGCGCGCTTGCTAATAGAAGTTTCCATGTTTTAGGACTTGGCAGGGAAATCCTTGTAAAAATAAAAGCGATCCACTGTGAGTTTACTGCAACTGGAACCTCTATAAGTTATGTTCTTGTCTCTGGGCCAGATCAGGGTGGCAATGAAAATATGTTGAGCTAGTCCTGGCACGCAACTTTTGACATTTAGGTAAAATTCACTGGGAAAACAGTCATTTTGGGTTAACCTGAATCTGAAGCCTCATTATATTAAGGACATAAGCATTCATTTCTGCTCTGCCACATTTGGTCTTCAGGCCAACTGGAGGTGTGACTGTGGTCCTAGCCTCGCGGCCTAGGATGTGCTGGAGAGAAAATGAGAGATCTCATTCTGACTTGAAGCATCGTGCCTGGAACAGTTGCCTTTTTTTGCTGCTCTGAAGCCTTGAAATATATAAAAGATCGCATTTCATTTTCATATATATGATTACCTAGTCCAAGGCTTTCCCATTTTTCTAGCAAAGGGCTCCAATTCACAGTCCATTAAAATGTGAGGAAGTAAGTGTATATTTGTGTTTGTATTTTCCTGGAGTGAACAATTTTCCTTTCACCCTTTGCTAATTATGGACAGGATATCCTAGTCATGAGAGAGGCGGGGTTAAGAGGATGGTGGCTGAGTCCTCCTGGCAGCTAGGGGGCGAGCAAAGCTCCTTAGGCGAGAGGGTTAGATGTCCCTACCGAAGGCTTTGCACATTTGATCACTCGCTATAGGTGTGTTTTCAGGTAGAGTTATTCCCAGTGGTTTAGGGGAAATTAAGACCCCATAGCTGGTCATGTTTTAGGAGCAGTGATGCCAACCAAATTGGAAAATGCAAGGATGATGGTTGCGGTAAAAGCATATACGACTCTTGTCTCAGTGTCATGATATGGGCTACAATTTTCCTTGTCTGGTCTCTACCTGAATCTTTCTCTACGACCTCCTATCAATTAGGAGAGCTACCTACAACCCTGGCAGTAACTCCCTTGTTCATTTATGTTAACCAGAGCTGGATTTTGCTGTTTGTAACCCAATATTCAGGTAAATAGAGTGTAATATCCATTTATCTCTCCATACTTAATGAGGATAAATGTGTTTATATTTTCTATAATGAATATATATATATATATATATATATATATATATATATGTGTGTGTGTGTGTGTGTGTGTGTGTGTGTGTGAGTGTGTGTGTATGCAAATTGTCCCCAAGAGAGTTCAAATGAGAGACCAATCATTTGCTATTATGTGCGCTGACCACCAGAGGGTGGTGAGGAATGAAGGGAGACCCCACCTGCAAGGCCCCATCGGCCCTGATTGGTGGCCAGGCCTAGGGACCCTACCCATGCACAAATTTTGTACACCAGGCACATTTAGTGTGTGTGTGTGTGTGTGTGTGTGTGTGTGTGTATTCTAGTAAGCTCTTTCCTTTTTTTTTGCACTGACAACATTCCCATATTGCATATTCTTTGAAAAATTAACTACTTGTACATTTTCTTGATGTACATTTTCTTGAGGTGTCATAATGACATTGATGACTACTTGTTCTACTGTATTTTAGCAGTATCATTGTTTATCATCATTTCTATCATATGTAAGCATTAGATTACTTATTTTTATTCAATTAGCTAGAGTGTTTCATTCAGCAAGGGTAATTGGGTTCCATAGATGCTGAGCTCTCTTAGTTCTGAAATTTTTAAATGTTTTCATTATACCTAAGCAATGGTTTAAGTTACAAACCTGTTTGCTTCAAGGATTTTCCCCAGTTAGCTTTAAAATTAAAGATTTGTTTTTCTGTAGCTTTTCATGATCTTTTCTTAGAATTTGCTGTGACTCTGTAATGCATTCATTTTAAGCTTAGAGATGTGTTTTCTTTCTTTATGTTTTCTGTGTGGTTCATTTGCTTTGCATGTTCTTTACTTTCTCTTTATTATTTTTATCCTTCAGCTTTCATTTTATTTCTTCTTTTCCAAATTCTAAGGGGATTGTCTTTAACTTCTTTTTGCTTAATTTCTCTGCAGCTCCATCCTTTCTATTTTAACTGAGCTATTAGTGTCTTCCCACTCTCTGGGGGATGTCCACCTCATCATGTCTTTCTATGACTGTTATCTCTAGACCAGGCAATACAGTATCATCCTGAATCTTTGTGAAAGGGCGAATCTAACATTTTATAAAATTTGCTATTATCCTTCAATTTAGTTCCTTTCTTTGAAATGGAAATATATTTTCTAATGTCAATGGTTGTTCAGTATTGGGAAATGAGATGATGTCAGAAATCATTTTCAATCTCTGTTCGTAATGTTCAACCAGATAAAGGACCAACTACTAACTTACACCATAGCAAGGATCAAGGGTTCTTCTTTATTGCTTTAACCCTGATATGAGGAATCACACACTTTTAGAATTTCCAAGGCTCCAACTTTAACTAAATGGTACTAACTTGTTAGTCTCCGATCAGATCCCCACTATCTCATCAAGTGTGACTTTTTCCTTGACCTGATCCTGAAACAGAGGCTTGCCAATTCATTTATTTTGCATAGCCCCTGTAAATGCCTTTCATTCATGTCATGGGTGGAACAATTAACCTTAAGAAATAAATGTTTGAAGATCTGGTAACTTATGAACATACTAAAGAAATAAAATGAATCCATTAAAAAATATCTGTTTTAAGGTGAGCTACTCAATTATGTATTGCGCATTGGAATTCTAAGACTCATTTATTAAATTATCTAAAATAGGAAATTTGCTTTAATCATTACAGAACCTGTGGATTCTAGTACAGGTTATTCCACAAAATGGTTCATAATATGGCCGTGATTAACTCTGCATGCCTATATCACCTCTCACAAATTTCAGAATTAGAAGTGATGGGACCCTTATAGAAACAGCAGGCTCATTTCAGGAATATTGAGATGCTCTCTCACTGGCCTGATGGTCCCTGATGACAGAGATTTTTGATTTGCAAGGTACTGATTCCCCTGACACTTCCTGGAAATGAGCTCATGAGGACTGTCGTCATGGAGATTGAGATGCCAAGCGCCTGCCCTCCAAGTGGGTTGACCTTGTGATGTGAAGGCCCAGAATTAAAGCTGAACCCCTAACCTACTTCACTTCCATTTTTAAATGGAATTTACCCAGGTATTTAATTGCTTGATTAAATGCTACTGGTCTAGGTGCTACCTGATTCTCTCTGAATTGTTTTCATAGCTTCCCTGGCATTGGGCCCATGCTCTTGTCCACACTGAAATCTTGGGTTTTGCTTCGGTTGCTTGTCTTTGTCTTGCTTTAACAAGTCTTAGCAATGACATTTGTTTAAGAGCCTCCTGAATCCGTGTGTTGTTTTTCCTAAAATATACGGTCAGAATGGACTGCTTTCACAACGGGACTGATGGAAGGATATCTGGAGGAGATACGCTATAAATAAACGATTAGCGAGTGAACCCCAGCCACGGAATCCAGAGCACAGCTTGTATCCGCTTAAATGCCTTTTAACCTAAATAGCTTGTATGGAAAGGGATGTTCTCTCCAACCTCCAAACCACCAAACCACAGGTGTAAGTCATGCTCTTCTATTATTTTTCTATTCAAATAGATTCTTTGGGGTTCTAGAAAAATACCAGGGAAAACAGTTACCATGTCACCAGTATTTAGGTGAAACATTTTAGGGTTGGCAGCTCTTCCTCTCACTTCCTTTCCCCTCAGTAGGCTATGGCAGACATAAATCAGTTCAAATTATTTCTGGGAATTTACATGCGGGCTGTTCCTCATCAGAGGCCTTACTTAAACCATTTGTTCCTGCTAAGCACAGATTCATCTTTCTCTGGCCTTTCTACCTGTGTACCTCTCTGAAACATTCCAATTATAATGGCCCAGTGATAATTTAATTCCAACTAAATTGAAATTACCCCCTATGGAAACATTCCAAGGTCCCCAGTGGATGCCTGAAACAGTGGATTATATCATACTCTATATACTGTCTTTTTCCCCCCCTATATACAAATAAACAATAATAAAGTTTAATTTATAAATTAGGCCCTGTAAGAAATTAACAACAATATTAGTATCAATAATAATAAAGAGAGTCATTATAACAACACACTGTAGTGAAATTGACGTGGATGGGGTCTCTCTCTCTCTCTCTCTCTCTCTCTCTCTCTCTCTCAAGATAGCTTACTGTCCTGTACTCACTCTCCTTGTGATGCTGGAGATGATATAGTGTCTGTGCTAGGAGATGGAATGAGGTGAATGAGGTAGGCATTACAACTTGGCCTTAAGCTATGGTTGACCTCCTGATCCTATGTCACCAGCACTCCCACTCTTCTCTTTGGCATAGCCTGATCGCCACATCACTACTCTTGTGCTTTGGGGAGAGCAAGAGAACCCTCCTCTCTTTCGGCTCCCAGGGCCGGATAGAACAGCCAACGGGCCAAATCTGGCCCGCGGGCCTTAGTTTGCCCTCGGCTGGACGGTGTTCAGACTCAGCACCGCCCCCTGCTGAAAAGAAATCCATGAAAGACAAATGGCCATAATTTCCGATCTCTGAAAAAGCAGCACCCACAATTAAAAGAATTCCAGCCAATCTGAGCGGATGGCCAGAAGCACCAGCCTTGGTCTCAGACAGGAGACGCCGTTCTGCAGAGCACTGAGGTTGTGCTCTGCGCTCCGCATTGGTGGTGAAACTGTTTAATTTTCTAAGTCAAAGCCATTCATCTTCCACGGGATCCAATACGCTGGTGGCGAAACAGCGGATGTGCAGCTCATTGTGGGCGAGGGAGGGGGGCCTTCGAGGTAAAGGGGGAAGAGTCTGGAGCCCCAGGCTTGTGAGATTTGCTGCCTTCATCCCCACCCGGGACTTGAGGGGAAATACTGCTTTTCAGACAAAATGAGAAAGAGCGACGCAGGCTTGCCTTTCAGCAGCCCTGGGCACGAGGGGTTCTACACAAGGAGACAGAGCCCCCCTTCCACCCCCAGACCCATGTCCATTCCGAAGGCAGATGCCTCCCTCCTGCTCCCAAGGTCCCTGGTAGTGTGGCTGCCCTGAGTCATCAGGTTCTGCTTCTTCTAGAACAGCTGTGGGCAAACTACGGCCCTCGGGCCGGATCCGGCCCTTTCGGCTGTTCTATCCGGCCCTCGGAGCCGAAAGAGCGGAGGGTTCTCTTGCTCTCCCCTCCGCTCCTTCCCCAGCAGCCCAAGATGAGAGTGCCAGCATGGTCAGGCTGCTTTTTTTCCGGCCCTCCGGTCCAGTGTAAGAACCCATTGTGGCCCTCGAGTCAAAAAGTTTGCCCACCGCCGAAACCGGTTTGGCTCAGTGGATAGAGCCTCGGTCTGCGGACTGAAGGGTCCCGGGTTCAATTCCGGTGAAGGGCATGTACCTTGGTTGCGGGCACATCCCCAGTGGGGGGTGTGCAAGAGGCAGCTGGTCGATGTTTCTCTCTCATCGACGTTTCTAGCTCTCTCTCTCTCCCTTCCTCTCTGTAAAATATCAATAAAATATATATTAAAAAAAAGTTTGCCCACCCCTGTTCTAGAAGCATCCCTTTGCAGCTGCTCTGGGCCAGCCATTTCCAGAGGTATGAGAAGCAAAAAGGCACACAGATTTACTTGCCCCTGTTCCCCTCCCACACACAAAAGCAGGCCTGTGCTTTGATAGAATGACTGTAGAGCGCCCGTGCTGATACAGATTTCCTGTCGGAGGACACAAATAGGACCTGCGCTGACAGGGAGAGTGGGAAACACTTTGGATTGCTTTCCAGATCAGAAATGGGGAAGGTTTTCAAGTAAGTTTGATGGATTGCACTGGCCGTACCCCCGCCCCCTGAAAAGAGCATAAAGGGTGTTAGGTTGGCTCTCCATGCAGGCTAACGGAGGCCCTTTCTCTGATCTATTTGGGTCAGTGAGGCGATCCCCTGCCCCGTACACACGTCCAGACACACTTTGAAGAATTAGGGAGAGGAAATCTAATTTTTTTCTTACCAGAGACTAAATTATGTAGAAAAGCCTATTTTTAAACCAGAAAGGACTAAGATATTATTATTATTTTAATTTCTTGCCTGAGGATGTGTTTTTTAAAAAAAAAAAAATATATATATATATATATATATATATATATATATATATATATTTCAGAGAGGAAGGGAGGAGAGAGAGATAGAAACATCAATGATGAGAATCATTGATTGGCTGCCTCCTGCACGCCCCCCATTGGAGACTGAGCCCGCAACCCGAGCATGTGCCCTTGGCGGGAATCGAACCTAGACCCTTCAGTCCACAGGCTGACACTCTATTCACTGAGCCAAACCAGCTAGGGAAGAGGATATATTTTTATTGATTTTTCTTCCTTCCTTCCTTCCTTCCTTCCTTCCTTCCTTCCTTTCTTTCTTTCTTTCTTTCTTTCCTTTTTTTTAGAGAGGAAGACAGAGAGTGAGAGAAACATCAATGTGAGAGAGTAACATTGATCAATTGCCTCCCATACATGCCTGGGACAAGGAAGGAACTTGCAACCTTTTGGTGTATGGAACACTCCACCCAACTGAGCCACCTCGCCAGGGCTAAGATATTGGTGATCAGCAATGTTCTACTATTATAGCTCCCTCCCTATTATGAAAGTACAAACCCTACATATAATGCGGATTGCCACAGCCTAACATCTCGTGGGTACTTTCAACATCTGATAATCTCTGAGGAACTCTCTGGAAAAATGCTGGCAGACCGAACAGCGAAAAATGCTAGTTTTGTAACGGGAAGGTCATTTGAAGGAGGCTTCTTTTTAAAGGGTCAGTAAAAATGTGAATTTATAACTGGATTTTTCGTGTACCCCCGCTTTTGTTTCCCTGCATACCCGTGGAAGTTCTGGGAAAGACTCTTTGGAAATGGAAATATGCTATATTGGGTTGGGATAGGAAGTAATTTATTATAAGCTTCCACCCACCCAACAAAAACATCCACGCGTCCGCAACCCGAAGCCTCGTTCACTTATTCTTATTCCTGATCTTGTGTATCCCACTCACAAAGATTGACGTGGTGAAATTTCCCCAGTTAGGATTCCCTGGTGAAATCACTTGTGCAGGATTTTTTTTCCCCCCGGTGCATGAGCTTAAATCCTCTCGCCCACCGCCTGTTAAATCTTTACGATTCCTTCCAGTCCCGAGACTGCCATTGACGTCAGTAGAAATCCTTGATATGAAATGAAAATATATAAAAAAACAATACGGCTAAAAGGCCTCTGTGTGTGCGTGTTTATAGTAGGTTACAGATGTATGTACAGGGCTCTTTTTGCAAATTGGCCTACTTAAATAAAACGTGCGCTTTCCTTGGGCAAATAGAGTTTACTTGTAAGATGAATTAAGTACGATTAAGAAAAGAAACTTGTAGTCGCTCTAAGTACCTCGACGTCTCCCTTATTTATTTTTCCAGACTATCTTCTCTACCCCTGGAAACATTTTCCTCCTGGGGTCACAGTCACATAGCTTGCTTGAAGCTGGCCACAGCCTGCCCCCTCAGGATACAATGAGGTGTTTATACTGACAAACCCAGCGTTAAATGAGATGCTACCACGTGGCTCAGCATTGAGCCCATTAATTTTGGAACACTAACCTCCCCTGAAAAAAACCTTAAAATAGTAGATGACTGCTTTTGCTAGGATGAGGGAGAACTATACATTTGAAGGATAGATTATATTTTCATGATGCTGATTAATTGAAAGATAACACGAGGGAGGGACAGGATTTTAAAATGGTGGCAATTTGACACTGTTGAAGATTTTGTTTTTTTAAACTTCATGTCTCGTTAAAGCTACAGGGACATCTCAGGACGTCAAATGTGTTTGAATGTTCGGAGCTCTGTTTAAAATGTCTCTATACTCTTAATGAATTTGAGGTTGTAGTCCAGGTTCCTTCTAATATTCAGTGAAGCCTCTTTTTCTGTGCGATCTTGGGAGTTACTCGGAATCTCTGAACATCAGTGCCCTTAACTATAAAGATGAAGGTATCGCTGTGTGCCTCCTAGGGTGGCTGGAATGGTTGAGTGGGTAGTGCACGCAGCACGTTCGTGTGTTAGCATACAACATGTCAACTAGCGGTGTCTAGTCACATTTCCAGACCTGGCCATGGAGTGTGTTTCTCCATCTCCCTGATCAATAATCTGAAAATGTTAATGCTCCCGCTGGCAACATATTTTAGGAATCACGTTGTCTCCATCATCTGAATGCTTCCAGGAAAAAAAAAAAAGGGAAAAAAAAAGCCATTTTCCTTTCAATGCAATGCCCAGATAATCATCTCCATCTCGTAGCAGTGAAACCTACTTGGTTTCAGCGACAGCGAGCATCTGTAAACCAGAGTCAGGCTCGCAAGACAAGTTGGTAGCTAACCTGTTTCACATGTGGCGACCACAATTACATTTCATACTGGAGCCTGTTTGCTTTCTTTGCCTGCCCCAAATGGATTCCACGGTAGCTGGGAACTTGCAAAATCATTGCCAGTCATAACCAGAGGAGAAAATGGATTGCGTTGGACTGCACTGCAGCGGACGCACTTGTGTCAACAGGGCCAGGCGTGAGGTGGGACGGCTGCCGAACTCTGTCGGCTGACGTTCACGTTGGGAGTAGGTGGCGGCGAAGGTTGCTGGTGCTGAATGCAGGTCATCTATCGATCCCATTTCTGTGGTCCCCCAGCTCAGCCGGCTGTCAGGTTGGAGACTGAGGGCTGCGCAGGCATGGGCCATGAGCTAGATGGATCTAGCAGACCTGGGTTGGAGCAGGCCAGACAGAGGAAGTGGGGGATGGCAGGAGGAACTAGCATGTCACAGAAGTCTAGGCAGACAGGGGAGATGGGGCATCGAAGAGATGGTTAAGGGCCTTAGCAGGTTTGGCTCAGTGGCTAGAGTGTTAGCCTGTGGACCGAAGTCAAGGGCATGCCCTTTGATTGCAGGTTCCTCCCCAGCCTGGGCCCTGGTTGGGGCGCATGCAGGAAGCAACCATTCCATGTGTTTCTCTCACATCTATGTTTCTCTCCATCTTTCCCTCTCCCACTCTCTAAAAATCAATGGGAAAATATCTTCCGGTGAGAATTAATTGATTGATTAATTAATAATAGATGCATAAGGGAGCTCCCCTGAGCAGAGCTGAATGGTGATTTTAATTCGGAACCTTTATCTTCTCCACATCTTTATTCCTCACCAGTTATTGAGCAAACCACTGAATTTTGGCATAGACTCCAGCAGCGCTCCTCAGGCATGGCACACGGGAGAAGGATTCAGGGCCAGAAAGGTCTTTGTTTAGGGGCAGAGGGGTTCTTCTGCACTGTAGAACTTTAGCAGCACAAAAAGCTGTAACACAGAACATTAACGGGCCACTCCCCACTAAAAGCATTTAGCAACCCTCTCCCCAGCTGTGTGAACCGGAAATGTCTCTGTTAATGTCATTGTTAACTCTCCCCAGGGGTAGACCCTCCGCCATGGAGAGTCACTGCATTAGAGAGATTAAAAGTACTGTCCCTGCACCAGAATCTTTAGTCTAGAAGAACTCCCATTTGGAACTCTTGTTTTTTTGTGTTTTTTTTTAATACATTATTTTAGAGAGAGAAACATGGACTTGCTTTTCCACACATTTATGCACCCACTGGTTGCTTCCTGTATGTGCCCTGACCAGGGATCGAACCCACAACCTTGGCATATGACACTCCTCTGGCTGAGCTGCCTGGCCAGGGCCTGTTTGGAACTGTTGAATACCAATGCTTGCATGTTACTCTGGGCGCACATCCGATGTAGAAAGTTGTCTGATGAAAACAGGAAAATCTTTGAACTCCAGGATCCTTTATCTCTACACCTAAAATATTACCAGGGAAGTATGTATACAATTTAGAGATTCTCCCTTTCTCTGGCTAAACTCACACCGGGAATTTTCTGATCTGAAGGCTCTTGGCATATTGTCTGGTGGGAGGGAAGTAAAACACGTGACATAACTAGAGAACTTGGAAAGCTGTGAGATGTTGACTTTGTATGAATCAGAGCTTCCACAGAGGTGAGAAATTACTTGGGTAATTGAAAATAGGAAGGATAGGAAGAGAATCTGATGCAAGAAGAGTCGTATGCTTGTCCAGTGTGGCTCAGTGGTTGAGCATTGATCCAGGAACCAAGGGGTCACAGTTTGATTCCTGGTCAGGGCACATGCCCAAGTTGTAGGCTCCATTCTCAGTAGTGGGTGTGTGTAGGAGGCAGCCCATTGATGATGTTTCTTTCATCAATGTTTCTCTTTTTCTCTCTATCTCTAAAAATCTACACTAATAAAAGAGCAACATGCTGATTGACCATACCTTCATGAAACCCAACAGCCAATCAGGAGTGAGTATGCAAATTAACCCAACAAAGATGGTAGGCTAATTTGCATGCACAGGCATAGCTCCAGGCCTCTGGGCAGCGTGGGAAGGCAGAAAGGCAGCTCCCAGTGGAATGAAAAGGCAGCTCCAGCCAGAGTGAAAGCAGTGCAGGCAGCCAGGGGAAGGAGGGCCCATTCTTGCATGAATCTTTATGCATCGGGCCTCTAGTATATTATATTGAAGAGGAAGAAGAAGAAGAGCCTTATGGTTGCATTCCAGGACAAGAGAGAAATCCACATGTTGGGAAATGATACAGATACAAACCTTTTGACTCCCAAGAAACTGAGCCTGCGAGTTCATCAAAACACCTCCTCCACATTTCATTATCTCGACCTTGACTTAGAACAGCCCCAAAGGAAACACCCAACACAGACACAGATGGCTCACAGGGAAGCTCCGCCATCATTTAACTGTCCAGACCTGCTGTCCCTTCCCGCATGGAGGGGAAACCCGACCCTGACTGTACTGAACTTGCCGGGCAGTTCACACGAGAGGCCCCGTCGGAGGCTAACCGTATCTGACACGTAAAGTAAACACAGGTTTGCAGCCTGTTTGTTGCAAGAAGCAGGACTGCAAGCTGAGAAGTGGGCCCACAGGCCGGGGTCCTGGGAGCCAGCGCTCCGTTATGATTAATGAAGAAGTTGAACCGCACACCCGGCCCCTGCTCCGAGGGTGGTTGCCGTCTGAAGCATTCAGCACACAAAGCTGTAAAACAGAACATTAAAGGGCGCACGGGGCTTACACAGACCTCGGAGGGCAGGGAGGGGGCCGGCGGCAAGGTGAGTTAATTTGTTTTTATTTGTGGGTTACATTCCAAGAGGTGATGTTTGGTTTCACCTCCAGACCTGGGGCGGGGAGGAGATATGCCCCATGAAGCAGCGAAGGACCTTCCCGGGCACAACTGCACCAGGAGGTGTGTGTCTGAGCTCCAGGTGCTGGTGGGAAACTCCCAGCTTCCCCGAGCTTGGTGTGAGGAAAGGTGAGGTTAAGGTTGATGAAAGCTCCTGGGTCAGGACCCTCTGCAAAGGGAGCTCATGGCAGGGAGGCTCGGCCGGGACACCCTCCGGTGCAAAGATAACCCAGCCCCTTCCAGACACTGCCCCCGGCTGAGCGAGGGCCTCTGGCAACCGACCTCCTCCCTTAGGCAGATCCTGGGGGAGGAGAAAGTTATTCAAACGCCGTAACACATTCATGCTAGACCTTTATTTCAATAAACACACCACCGCGTGCCAGTGACCCTGAAGGTGTCTAATGAGGACAGGGAAATGGGGAGCAGGAGCTCTCAGACGTGCAGGGAGAGGCACCGTGAGGGTTGTGAGGCCCACGCCACAGTGAAAGTACAACGCAGTGTTTCCAAGGAAACGCAGAGGCTGACAACTTCCTGTTGGGCTCAACTCACCCAAGGGATTGCTCCTTATAGAACCTTGTTCCAGATTGTCGTTCTTCAGAAAGTTAAATGAGGAATGTCCTCTTTTCTTAAGAACGGACTAGTTACACATGGGTTTCACTTCCATGTTATAAGATAACCAGGCTTCACTGGCATGTCCTTTGCTCTTCCCCAAACTGGAACCTTGGGCATTGAGATCATTTTCTGATTTTTACTGTATCTTCTTTGCGATTTAAAAAAAAAATTAATTGATTGGGTTAATAATTGCTATAATATGGTTAATAATATGCTATAGGTTTAAGGTGTCCACTTCTATAACAGATCATCTGTATATTGTATTGTGTGATAAATGGCAATGGAAAGAGGCATGACTGGGGGCAATGAATACTCATTTTTTTTTTTCTTTTTAAAGTGTCTTTTTAGTAGACATAATCGTCTGTGTCTGACAATCTTAGGTGCTGGTTGACTGTTCTCTCCATATTACTTGACTCATGAGTATAGAACATGGTTTATGTTAATTACTTCAGACCTCATTGGTCTAATGACTTGGGATGGATTATAACCACCGGAGCATCATTGTATGGGACCTGTGTTCTGGAAGTCCCCAACCAACACAGCAAGGTGACTTAGGTCCTAGATGTATGTACTGAGAGCAGGGGCATCTGTACTAAGGGTCTCAGTCATTCCAGCAGAGACAGAGCAGGAAGAAGCATACTTTGTCTCTCTTTCTCCCCTTGATTTCTTTAGGGGAGTAAGAGGGACAAAGTTTCAGTTCTTATGCACTCAGACACTTCTGGGCTTTACTGTTGGAGATGCACACAGCGAATTAAAGGCCATAGACTGGAAAGTAGACCAAGGAAGCCACTGTTCGGCCCAGAGAGAGTTTCACCTGCTAACTTTAAAGCTCAGCTGCCACACCGAGTAAGTGAGATGGAGTTAACTACCTTGGAAACACAAGGAATTGATATGTAGAGAGAGAGACATAGAGATAGAGAGGTAGAGATGATGGCGATGGGGAGAGCTCACGCTACAGAGAGAAATCTACAGAGATCTACACTCATTGATCTGATATTGGTGAAAAAGCTCAGGTCCAAAGGACGATGCTTGCAGCTGGTAATTATGTGATTTCCTAAGAAACACGTAGCTCTGCGTATTTGTGTTAGTACAAGGCTAATAAAAATTTTGGGAGGGAATAAGATGCACGTATGAATGTGAAATCAGTTGATCATAACAAATTTAAGAAGTCCCAAATAGAAAATGTACCTCCTTCATGCAGTTAACATTCTCAGAGAGATGCTTGAGCATTTCAATAAGCTTTTCATTTGCTCAGCTTTTCCCCTACTACTTCCTGCAATTAGACTCTACAAAAGGAAGTGATTTGCATCCTTGTTAGGAACCTTCCTGTTTGATATTTTTATGTAGATTAGTACTCTATTTTTATTTACATGGCTCTGATAGTAAACAGCGTGGGGCTCCGCATCATTGCTGTCATAATAGCGCATCAGAAAAATGCATTGAATTGAAGCAAATATGTGTGTATCATATTTGTGCCAAGTTTTCTTTTCAGAGTGAATCCCTCAGTTTACAAGAATAAGTATATCTAGTTAGCAAGGAAGGGGTTGGATGGAGAACACCTCTCTGTTTTGAAACTTAATAAAGAGAAGGTTGCAAGGATCCCAATACATGGCTTCTTGTAAAAATATGTAATGACCTAATACCTTGGAATGCTATCAAGAAATATGTTTGACATAAATTCATTGGAGTGAGGGGAAGAGGGCTAGTCAATCTCTATTGTTCAATAGAAGTGCAGAGTGGAGATGATCCATTCTAGAGCCGGGATAATTTCATGTACACGGACCACAAATTAACAGAAAGGGGACAGAATGTATTGTTACTCACCTAGCCAACTCTCTGAAGGAATTAAATTCACACTTCCGAAAGTATAAATACTACGACCCGGACCTTACTCTAAAGAACGTACACGTCCTTAGAACAGAAGGCATCGTAAAGGCAACTCCGTGGGAGAAAAGAGTGAGGGAGAGAGGTTTTGGGCCACTGGGTCAGGAGGAATGAATTCATTTGTACCATTTAAATGTGAGGAAAGGGATTGCTAGCTCTTGGTGGTCTGGGTGGGCTCGGGGTATCTGGTATCCATTAAGATCCAAAATTTACTCGAACCTACAGATTAATTCTCCTGCAGGAACTGAGGCAAACCAACAGCAGCTGAAAGTTAATCAAGCACTGATCTCCCCCAATCCCCGTAATCACAGCCAGCTGTGAGTTCCAACCTTTGCACCGAGGCTCCCCCGGGCCGTTCTGCGGGAGCCCTGGAGTGAGCACCCTCAACGTTTGAAGGGCAAGAGAGAAGTTAATAAAATAAAACTTAATGCCTTCAATCAAGGACCTGAAGAGCAGGATCAGGATGGTCCATGGCTTGCTCTGGATTCACCTCTTTCCTCTTTCCCAGCTGCCCACCCCGGGAAGGCATCTAATTCCTTTCAAATGTCTGCTGGAAATCCTTTAGGTAAAAGGCTGATACCGTTGGGGGTGGTTGGGTCTTTGTCCATTGGGGAACCTCTACTTGACTCAGGAGAGGTGATTGTTCATAGCGCTTCAGTACATTTTTTAAAAACGTTGTTGATAATGATAATGGGATTTTGAGGTTTAATAATAAAATGCCATCCCAAATAAGATGAACATTCTTAGCCTAAGTTTAAAGAAGTCAATCCTATTTGGGGTGCACATACCTGAGCTCAGCGCGTGAGTGGGCTTGAATTACTTTACCAACAAAGCCATAATATTTGCAAAGGTGCTTTCCATAAGGTGAGTGGTTTTACAATTTTACCTTCTGTTGTGTTTTTATTGTTGTTGTTGTTGTTGTTTTTGACATTGTAAATAAACTAGAGGCCTGGTGCACACGATTCTGCAAGGGTAGGTTCCCTCGGCCTGGCTAGAGATCAGGGCCAATTGGGGCCTTCCAGTTGCCAGCTGGAGCCTTCCTTCCTTCTGTGCTGCCCCCTGGTGGTCAGTGCATGCCATAGCAAATGATCAAACTCCCAGTCTCCCGATTGAACTCCCTCGGGGACAATTTGCACATTAGGCTTTTATATATAGAGATGGTAATGTGACAGATGAAGACATGTAATTACCCAGCTAGTCTTCCTGTTGTCTGTCCTCAGCCATAAGGCCTGGTATCTGCACGGCCCTCCCTCTGAGCCAACTCCCTTTCCCTGTGGCATAACTTTCCCATAATTCAGCTCAAAAACTTGGGTCTCCCTTCTCTGTTGACAGAATTGTGGAATTACTTGTGTATGTCCTTTTCCAAGTATCGCTAAGCATTTCTGCATTTCTGTCTCCTTAGGGGTTCCCCTTGGCCCTGTTTGGCACACTTTTGAGTTGGGGCTCTTGGTGCAGACAGCAAAATACCACAATGGATATAAGTGGTATTTTGGATACAATGTATCATTTACTGTATGTTTCCATAAGCATTAGAAACCATATTTTATCTACTAGACCACTAGTAGTCTTCCTTCAATCATTAAAATACCCCAGAATTCACAAAAGCATCACGCAGGCATGCGCTGAGCCCCTTAACCCTCCACTGCAATTTAGGATTAAACTGTAAAATTACGTGAAAAGGAATAAACGAAGGTCTGAGGTAACAGCTTATAAAAAGATAGGCTAGAATCCAAAGCTTACTGATTATGTTAACATATCTGAACTTCCCTGTGAGCTGATGATTTAGGCACAAACTTTTAACCTCTATCTTCGATTCACCCACTCTATGATTGTTACAAAAGGAACATACAAAAAAAATGAAAGGAGAGCATCAGTGTCTGCCTTAGAAATAAGGGGGCGCTTGTCTCCATCCATGGACAGTGATTTCAAAGAATTACTTAATCTTATCAAAATAATAAAAGATCGATCCGCAAACCCATAATCCACTGACTGTAAGAGCGTTGATTAGACTGAAATGACCCAGAAGACAGGACTCCAGAACCACATCAGACCCTCCTGTCCCTCAGCTGCAGAGGGAATGGGGCTGCGGCAGGATGTGGGACCGCTGGGCGGCCACAAGGCCAGGTCCTTGCCAGTGTTTTGGAAAGTTCTCCAGCGCAAGAGAATCGGGAGGCGGGGCGAGAGCCCACAGAACACGTGCTCCTGCTTTTCATTTGACGCAGACCGAAGTGGCGGGCCAAGCCGGGGCTCCGGGCACACCTGCTCCCAATCACAGATGCCAGGCCTGGCAGATAACGAGGGGGAGTGCCAGGAACCCTTGGTCGCCACAGCAAACCAGTAAAAATCCCTACAGAGCCGAAACCGGTTTGGCTCAGTGGTAGAGCGTCGGTCTGCGGACTGAAAGGTCCCAGGTTCAATTCCGGTCAAGGGCATGTACCTTGGCTGCAGACACATCCCCGGTAGGGGGTGTGCAAGAGGCGGCTGTCAATGTTTTTCTCTCATTGACGTTTCTAGCTCTCTATCTCTCTCCCTTCCTCTCTGTAAAATATCAATAAAATATATTTTAAAATCCCTGCAGTACCTCCCCATATTCCCCAGGTAGACACAGAAGAGTAGAGCAAAATGTAATCAAACTTTTAAAATATATATATATTTTATTGATTTTTCACAGAGAGGAAGGGAGAGGGATAGAGAGCTAGAAACATCGATGAGAGAGAAACATCGACCAGCTGCCTCCTGCACACCCCCCACTGGGGATGTGCCCGCAACCAAGGTACATGCCCTTGACCGGAAGCGAACCCAGGACCTTGCAGTCCGCAGACCGACACTCTATCCACTGAGCCAAACGGGTTTCGGCAAACTGTTTTTTTCTTTTTTAAAGAGCAGTATAATTCAGAGACCCGGGTCAGGATGAGAGCTTGAACACATGAATTTGCCTCGTTTCCTTCCCCAAATCTCACTGAAATGCCGGTAAACCTATTTAAATAGTGAATCCATAGCTGAAGGAATAGTGAAGGAAGAAGGGTGTGGTTGGTGACTTTAAAAAAATAGCACACTCTTTAAAAGTGGTGGAATTTAGATGCGTAAACTAAAGCAGAAGCAAATCCGGAAGCTGAGCCGATGTTCTTCCCTTCAGGATGCCAGGGAAGCGGGTGGCAAGGTGCCCTCAGGGCTGGGAGGCAGTAGGCACTAGAGTTTATGAGGACGGCTCGGAGGGTAGGCCCTTCCCCTCCTTTCGGACAACGGAGCAGGTGGCTCTGTTTTTGGGCGCAGCTGGAGCCTCCGAAGCACCTCAGGGAGTGGGGCAGCTTTGGAAATGGCCTGTTGGGTAGATTTGGGCCCAGAAGAAACTCAGAGCAGAAATTAGGCTAATTCTCTGCTCTCCAATAGAGCAACAGGAAGAGGTGGTCAGACAGAAGTGAGTGCATTAGTTTCCTGTTGCTGCTATAACAAATGATCACCAGTGGCATAAAACAACACAAATGTATATAGCCCAGGGGTGGGCAAACTTTTTGACTCGAGGGCCACAATGGGTGCTTAAACTGGTCCGGAGGGCCAGCACAAAAGCAACCTGACCATGCTGGCACTCTCATCTTGGGCTGCTGGGGAAGGAGCGGAGGGGAGAGCAAGAGAACCCTGTGCTCTTTCTGCTCTGTGGTCCGGTAGAACAGCCGAACAGGCCGGATCTGGCCCGCGGGCCGTAGTTTGCCCATGGCTGATCGCCTGATGGTTCTGAGGACAGGTGTCTTACACGGGTTTCACTGAACTGAGAGTGAGGCACCAGCACTTGACAACACTTGCACTTTGGTGATGTGACTTGAACATATCTTGGTAAAAATCTCCTAATCAGATACATCTATTTTGTGATGTTTTTCTTGACACTCCAGGGTAGTTATTTAAATGTTGACATAGATTTGGTTTAATATCGAGGTTTCCTGGGTAATGTAGAACCAAATAAAAATACCGGTCTAGAGAGTAGATTGGTGTAGGTATAATTGTCACTGTCTCTATAAACTATGATTACAGAGATGTCCCTGCTTATCAAAGCAACTCCATCATTCCCACTGAATGATTCAATAACAATTGGAAGTTATAAACATTAAATTTGTAAGATGAATACACTAATGAAGTACATGACTTGTTTCATATATTAAGATTTAAAGTATGATTATGTATAAAATATGTTTTCCTATGAAGAATCTGCAAATCATGGAGCTAGCATAGAATAGGTCTTAAATAAATATTCTTTTTTTTTTGCTTGATTAAAAACTCTAAAAGATTGACTTTTGTTTTTATGAGAAAATATTTTTCTTTAAGGGTGCAGAATTCATATAATATGTTTATACATTCAACTTCAAAATTAGCTTCCTTTAATTCCACCCAAAATAAGTAGAAAAGTTGGGTGTAAATGTGAATGTAAGTATATTAAATAATGTTGATTATGCCAAATCTATAAAATATAGGGTAGTTATATTACATTACTTGTAACATGAATAAAATGAGTAATTTGGATGATTTAGTGACCCTACTACACATGCAATATCTGTCTGCAAATTTTTCTAAAAAGTTGCCAAAACCTAGTTATGTCATTTATGGAATCCTATAATTATCTCCCAGATCCCCTTTCAAATGGCCTCTGGCTACATGCTCCACAAGGACTGTTTCTATTTTGCACAAATGCTTATTAATAATAGCCAAATCATCTAGTTTTCTCTACACATCAAAAATCTCCAAGAGGTCAGGGTTATCAGTAGCTCATTGAAACTGATGGACATGTCTCTTGATGGTAACAAAGTCCCTTTTAAAGTGTTGGCAGCTCGCTGTATTTTTAGTCAAGAGGAGTTAAAGCCATTACCCTAAATTACTTCCTCTTGGAAATGCTGCAGTATTATATTTTATATCATTGAAATTATCCTCTGCAGCTGTAAGCATGTTATGTTTAACAATTTGGAGCCCTAGCTGGGCACGGAGCTTGATTCGCTCATTACAGCTCAGTCCAAGCTCGAGCTGAGGAGGGGAGGACGGTGCTTACATGTACATTCACTCCAGACATATCTAATGTCTCCAGTGTGCCATTTGCTTCCTTCTGACCCAGCAAGAGCTGACCTTTTCTGGTCCAAGGTGTCCTGAGAACTGGAGAGAGAGAAAAATGGCACCAAATAAATAAATAAGCTGAGATTCCACAAAAAGTCTTTATTAAAATTATGATTGGAGAGCCAGGCCCGCGTGGCTTAGTGGTTGAGCATTAACCTATGAACCAGGAGGTCATGGTTTGATTCCAAGTCAGGGCACATACCCTGGTTGTGGACTCAGTCACCAGTAGGGGGCGTGCATAAGGCAGCCGATGGGTGATTCTCATCATTGATGTTTCTAACTTTCCCTCTCCCTTCCTCTCTGAAATCAATAAAAAATATATTTTAATAAAATGACAATTGGAGCATGATCACATCTTAGTGACTGTGAGAGTGAAGACAGAGAAGAAGCAGTCATGAAAATTCTGCCAAAATATGAAAAAAAGGACGCCTTCATGCTTCTCTGGTTAAACATTGCCAGAGAGCCTTGCAGCTGGGCCTCAAAGATCATCTTTAGTGATCTACAAAGATTAAACCTCTGATTCTGTCCATTGGGGAAAATTAAGTTTCTATTCATTTTAAGGTGTGTGCCTGCCTGCCCATTCCTTTAAGATGTAAGAAAGCTATAGAATAAGCATCATGCAGCCCTCATTTTTAAAAGTGTGGAAAATGTTGTGTTTAGGAAGTGTAAGATTTGGGTCTGTTTTACTAAAACCCACACACAATGAAAGTGCAATGATGATTTTTAATGATGGACATTCTAATTAGGACATTCCAGTCAGTCGCCTCTGAATTTTGATCGTTCTGGTTTTTTGTGTCAAGCTGTGGAAAACAGCAAAAAATCAAGTATTGGTTTGACGGAATGCGTCTTCTATGCATATCAAAGATCCATACGCACGAGGACTTAAAGCCAATGCAACACTTGACTGTGCAGGGCAGTGAACAAATCTGTTTATTCAGATGCCCTTTCTTGGCACTTGACTTAGTTTTTGACACTTTAGAGGGAAAACAAAACAAAAAAATCTTTCTTTTTGGGTAATGGAAGACATCAGTATTACAATCCAAAATGCTTTTTATTTTCTGATCTTTGGATCTGTTAGGCCCATATGTGAGTCAGTCTGTAATGTCCAGTGAGCGTTCATGTTGTGTTTTACTGACCTTGACACAGCTTGACTATTTCTAGGGCCTGCACACAGATTCAAATCGAACAAAGCATTCTTGGGTAATCTCAGGTGGACGTCAGCTGGCTGACTCTCTTACGAGTGCAGTTATTCATAATTTGGGGAAAACAATTTCAAATGAACAATGGCCGATGTCGACATAATTGCTTGACACTCAGACCAATTCGACTATTTTAACATGCTGGTGAGACATGGAAAACCTTTGAAGGTAACTGCAAGCTGATTATGACTCTTTATCTTATAAACACATTGCGTTTATGAAGTCCCCGTGGTTCTCTTAAGCGTCAGGAAAAGAGGATTATAGTTTCTTTCCATGCTACCAGAGTAATTTCTAGCCTGTACCAGAATGCAGACACCTTAGGGGATGACATGCATTTGTGAATAAATGGACTTCAAGAGCAATCAGGCCTGCCCAGAAGGCCGATAGAAGCATCTTCCTAGTTAAAGCATAAGATGAATGCTTTAAGTGAGTGATCTATATTCTGAGGTTGCCAGGACGCACCTTTATTATTATTTTTTTTTACTTATTTTTCTCCCGAAAAATCTGCTTCCATTTATTCCAGGCGACTAGAAGACAATGCGGCAGCAGGAAAAGGTTAAGGCTCAGCCTGCAGTGTCTTGGAGCTAATCATTTTCCACCCAACGCACACATGTAGCAGCGAAACATCCTGAAAATGTAAAACATCTTGCTTTTTTTTAATAACCCCTTGTGGTATGTTTTTACTTTAGCAATAATTGTATTTTCTTTTTTGCACATTTCATTTAACAACATTGCAGGGCCAGATAATCGGTTCCATGTGTCCAGGGCACTAGCAAAGTGCCTAACGGAGAAACAATTAACTTTATTGGGCTCCCGTTATTGGCAGACATAGCCTTACACCCTTCCTCGTCCGTGGTGCTGAGCCACATATGAGCTGCAAAGAATTTGGTGTCCTAAGTAATCACGCAGCAACCTGAATTGCGAGCCAAGATGTCATTAAAAAAAAAAAAAAGATCGTGAACTAGAAACAGAAGTTAAAGTCCATGACAAGATCCGAAGATAAAGTTCGCTTTCGTTACCAAAAGTTCCGTAATTAGTCCAGGGTGTGTAGCCAATGGTAGATGAGAAGGTCTGGACTTTTGCAAAAAGAAGGACGTGCAGCGTGGTGTAAGGCAACCAGAACGCTCCAACGATAATGCAAGCACAGCTCCTGGAGTTATGGGCGTCGAAACAATGGCTAAATGCAGTTAAGTGCAAGGAGTAACATAGTTAGGTTTTATCAAACATTAACACTTGTACTGGAGAGTCCATAAAATTCTAATTGCCTTCTTCTGCAGAAAGCAGCCCCAAGAGATTCTTTATATACAAAGCAGCTCCGGCGCATGCCATGAGATGTGTGAGAAATAAGCCCGCTAGCTGAGCTGCCATAAATGGGTCCCGGGGAGGTGCCCGAGTCACAGTAACAGCAAGGAGGTTGGACATGGCAGTCGCACAACCACCTCTGCAGTGACTCGGCCCCAGGCTCTACCTGGTGTTGGACAAAATGACCAGAACAAATTATCTCTTTTCAAAAATATATATTGTTATTGACTCCAGAGAGGAAGGGAGAGGGAGAGAGATACAGAAACATGAATAATGAGAGTCATTGATCAGTTGTCTCCTGCATGGCCCATGCTGGGGATTGAGGCAGCAACATGGTCATTGAACCATGACCTTCTAGCTCATAGGTCGACACTCAACCACTGAGCCACTCTGGCCAGGACAAATTCTCTCTCTCTCTCTCTCTCTATATATATATATATATATATATAGAGAGAGAGAGAGAGAGAGAGAAAGAGAGAGAAGAGAGGTCTCCCTCCAAAGACCTCACCCCCTATCTGGAAAAACCATCTTGCCCAGACCTCTGTGATCCTTTAAACGGGAAAACCATGTCCTGAGTCTGTCTCCAAACAAAGTGCCTGAACTAATTAAGCTGCAAGATTCTTAAATTCTCTCGGTCTTCTCTTCCAACCACCCAGAAGACATTGAGATTTTTTGTAAAAAAATGTCTTTACAGCAGCGCCAGGAACGCGGCCATCTTTTCTTCTCCCTGGGGTCATGCGAGAAGGGAAGTTGATTTCATATTATATTTTTCACTCCATTGGTTTTGCCTCCCCCGTTGAGAGATCCCGTTAGAACTAAACAAAAGACGTCGCTTCCATGAAGTGCCTCTGAGCCTGCTGTCTTTGTTGGGTTGTGGGGAAGTCTGCCAGGGTGGGGGGCGGGAATTCAGAGTGCCCAGTGAGGCTTGCCCAGAGGAGGCCAGCTCCGTAAATCATATGTGACAGCCTTTTGTTAAAGGCCTTTCTCAGCTCGCACTGTGTCCCTCTGTACGGGCCCGAGTGCACAACCTCATACGCCATACCCATCGATGCCACTGGGTCACGTGATGATTTTGTGGGCTTAAAAGCACAGACTTGTCTAATACTGACCAGCCAGGCAATGGACTCCACTCTTTGCAAGTAATTTTGAAAGCCTCCGAGGCCTGTTCTTTGGATTTGCTCTGCATCGATGACATTATTGTAAATGAACTTGCTGGTACAAGTTCTGCAAAGGAAGGGAGAGAAAATTCCAATGGCACTGCTTTCCAGCCCCTATTCCCAATACCTTTTGAGAGAAATAAAATAGGCAAGAAATAATGTATGTTTTTTTTTTAAAGACCAGAGAATCATTTCGCCATGTTTATAAAACTCAACAGATGGCATTTGCAAGTTGGGGTGCAACCATCTAATCTTAAATGGGCGAAGAAATTGAAGTTGTCTCCTTGAATATCACTTTTTGCAGCCTAAAGGTTAGGGACCTGTCTTCCTCTGGGTATTTGGGGAGGTATGGCCGCTCTCAGATTCCTATTCTTCCCCCAGTCCCACGTCTCACCCTTGTCCTCTGTTTTGCATGGGAATGTTTGTATCTGTTCGATTGTTTTGTTGTTTTGCATTCACGTGATAAGCATCTTTTTACTGTGGGCAGCTGTGTCCCTGATCACTACGGTTTCCCATACAAGTCATTTCCACCCAATTTTCCATCGTTTTAGCATCACCGAAGCCTTCAGAAATAGCCAGCATTTTCATATTTGATCTATACATGCAACTGTGAAATAGTTTAACCTCACTTATTTTTTTTTTCTAAGAGCCACTTAAGACCAAGAATGTAAAGAATGGGAATTGTAAACCCTCTGATCTTAGACCAATGTGGTAAAGATATTTCAGACAGTTTCTCCAAAACATTATGCTCTTGTGGGAGAAAAACCATCAATATAGATGAAAGTTAGACGGTAATATTATAAGGTGATTAGTTCTTGGGCAGACAGGAGGGCTGTGGACACAATCCATGAGCCTGGTTTCCTGTGCCGATGGCTCCATGTCTCTATCAGAAAATCCTAATGCTGTCGTTTGTCTCTTCTCTGAGCTTTTCATGTAATAAAAGTTGTAACAGTAACATTGTACAGGAGCCAAAAGCATGCATAACAGATCGCGCTGATGCCAGTTGGCCAGGAGTGACTCGTTTCGGAGCCTCTTGCGTGAATTTGCCGACTCCTGCATAGAGGGTTATTTAGGTGTTGTCTTCGAAGGGAAGCCACTCGGATCAGTAAGGCAATTACCTCGATAATTCAGGCAGAGAAATACTGTTATTAAGGGGAAATGAGTATCGGAGGCATGTTTCTATATTTCCTTAAGTGATTCGTGCTCGCTGTCTCCAGTCATTGGATAACATAGAAAATACTCACTTTCTCTTTCACTTTGAACGGTCTTGCATGTCGGGAGCTGACTTGGAACCACTTCTCTGCAATCCAAATTACCATCCAACATCAGGTCTCCAAATGGCCGGCTGCCCACAATAAAAGCCCTGGGACCCCAATGGAAAGTTGGAAAATCCTGAATCTACCCTTCACATAGCTGAAGTCGGGCAAGCCACTTAAACTCTTATGCTTTATGGGGCTTTAGAATCACACCTGTCCTTCCCAGCTCACAAGTGCGCTACTATAATCGAATGAGATAAACCATGTAGAGGTCACGTGTTACATGACATGGAAATGTCATGTGTTTGAAGGATAAGAAATACATTTGGGATTGTTGGATATCGTCAGTAACTCCCAAACTTTTGTTTTGAAACCAGAGTCACTTGTCTCTTCATCTCTATTAATACTCTGTCAATTGAGTAGTCAAAGGGAATGAGAACTTTAACACGGTGTGTACTCTGCTCTGCATAAAATACGTGGGATGGTTGTTTAAAGCGGCCCCTGGACCACATTCTCCCTGCTGCCCGGTTGGGCAAATGCAATTTGATTGGACAGAAGCTGTGCTTACTCATTTGCATATTGTCACTGGCTGCCTCCCTCTGCAAGGGCAAAGCTGAATAGTTGCCACAGAGACCATATGGCTCGCAAAGCCACAACTATTTACCATTTGGTTGTTTAGAGAAAAATTTGGCCAAACCTTGGCTTAAAGGATTGACATAAGGACAAAGCCATTTCATAGGAAACACCCTTAAATATCATGCAGATTTGTAGATTACAAATCTTGCTAAAACCATTGCTCTTTGGTGAGAAAGTGTATGATGTTACACACCCTCCCCCTAAGATAAAGCGCGTGTGTGCACACACACACACACACACACACACACACACACACACACAAAGACACACACAAAGACACACATACAAACAAACAAACACGTGTTTGCCTGAAAATGGGAACCGCATCTGACTACAGATTCGGTAACATTCAATGGCTGAAACGTGCTGACACCCGGCCAGAACGGTTCCAGGGTGAGTGGGGTTTGCCTCCCAAACAAAACCAATTGCAGCTGTCATCCACTGTCACTTCGACTTAATGATGAAAAGAAAGACGATTGGTTTTGAGCGCTGGGAACACTGGAGATTTGAAGATAATTGTTATGAAATAATTCTGCCTGGAAAACGGGTAACACTACATGATGTTCATTGTGCGCCTGTCAGTGCAGAAATCTGACTGTCAAGCTGGTTTTCAACACGGGCGCGAAGAACGGGAGCTCTGCTTGTGCCTTCGAACTGGTCCGCTGACCCAGGACACAAACACACACCTGCAGAGGGCGGGGGTGCAGCAACCTTTCAGGGCAGCCCAGAAACACCCTTTCTTTGCGGGAAGCATGCACGGCCCGTGGAGAGGCAGCTTGTGGAGGGAGAAGGCTGTATCGTTACTTCAGCGTGGAAGCCCAGCGTCCCCGGCTTGCTTTTTCCACACAGATGTCCATCTGCATCCCATCTGATGTGAATCGCCGGCTTTCTTGGCTCACGTCTCTTTATCTCCACTGTGTGCTCTTCCTCTGGGCTGCCCTCCAGTATCACAGATGTGCAAAGTGGGAGAAAGGAAAGAGAAGACGAGGGATGGGAAAGCCGGAGCTCAAATGTACCCACAGGTCCTTCTGGGTACTGTTTATTTCCCTAAACTCCCACCTGTGCTCTTTTAAGTCTCATAGCCACGCAAAATCTGGCAACCGATCCACAGTCTGTGGGAGAAACGTTTAGGGATCTATGCCTTACAAAATAAGCCTCGTAAATGTTGGACACAGGATGGAACATTTGCCGATGCTTTATTCATTTACTTCATTTGTGCAGAATGGGGGAATGTATTTCAACATTCAGTTTGCCACGAAGTCAATTTGCAAAACTGGTAAAAGTCAGTGGAGTTTTATTTTTAACTAGAGGCCCGATGCGTGAAGATTCCTGCAAGAATAGGCCTTCCTTCGCCTGGCTGCCGGCACCACCTTTGCTCCTGCCTCTTACCTTGTCTCATCAATCTGCATATTCTCTCCTTATTGGCTGTGGGTGCCACCATCTTTGTCATGGAGCTAGGGTCAATTTGCATATACTGTCTTTATTAGATAGGATACCTCCTCTTGGATCTAACCCTGCACGGCATCAAAAAAAACTGTGTAGAATTCTGTTCTGATGGAAGCATGGCCTCTGGGGAATGGCTTTTCAGTTAATGGAGTACTCAGGCACTTTCACATTTTCACTGTCTCCTCCTCCCAATGAAAATCGCCAAGTAGCTCTCTTATACTAAACCCTGGGTTTCCTCAATGCATAAATGCATGCTATGTTATGTTGTCCTTTGTTCGCAAAATGTTTTATTGTGGTCTTTCCTTTTTATTCTCCATGATGAGACTTTGAATGCTTTGTCTTCTTCTAGAAAACACCAAATAGGATCTCTTTTGAAACTCAACTCTGGAAATGGAGCCCAAAAGAATAGACAGCATGTAAATGAATAGGGGTGGCTCCCATTGAACTCTACAGGGATGGTCAGCTCACAGGCCACAGTTGAATGATACCAGATTGTGTGTTTCTAAGGGCAGCGGCTTTCCCTAGTAATTGTTCCCATCCAGTGAGATTGTCCTTCAGCCTGAAAAAAAATCCTTTCAACATTCTTAAAGTATTGCTGGCCATCAATTCTCTCAGCTTTTGTTTGACTGGAATGTCTTTATTTCCCCATCATTTTTAGTAAACCTCTCTATACGTTTTTATTTAGTTTAGAGAAAGAGGAAGGGAGAGGGTGAGGGAGAGGGAAACATCAATGTGATAGAGAAACATTGATGGGTTGCCTCCCTTACAGGCCCCAACCTAGGAGCAAACCCACAACCTAGGTATGTGTCCTGACTGATAACCCAACCTGCAACCTGTTGCTGTATGAGATGACACTCCCACCATTGAGCAACCCGGGCAGGGCTATTTCTTCATCACTTTTGAGGAATGTTTTCACTGCCTCTAAAATTCCAGGCCAATGCTTTTCCTCATCACTCTCAAAATGTTGCCTGTCTGCCTCTAGCATCCGTCGCTACTGATGAGAAATCTGTGGATTTCAGGTCATTGTTCCCCCAAGTGTATCTCTTTTTCCCTTTGGCAAATTCTAAACTTTATCTCAGCTTTACAGCTAATGAAATATACATGGACTCCAAGTCAATGAGTATGCTGGGGATGGAGAATTTTCCCTTTCCCCTTTTAGGTCTGGCTGGTCAATTAAAATGACCTGAGACAGGGTGACCTAAGAAGAAATTAAGCAAATTTTATTGTGTATGTGCTTATTGGGGTTTCATAAGATTATGGGGCCCCGAGTACAAATTGGGCATTTGAGGCCAAGATGTCCTCTTGAGCTGAGGAGAAAGAGAGATAATGGTTTGGGAAGGTCCAGAAGGCAGTTCACATGGAGATAGAAAAGCAGATGTTTGCTGAGTCATACTTATCGATGGGACTCAGGGAGGACTTTGATCAAAGAGTGCTAGGCACCTCCCTGTTGGTCACCACCGGTTCATATTAAACTACAGTTGCCTATGGTAATGGCTTCCTGCCTGTAGCAGGTCCTCTATCTAAATTTTTAGGCAGTTCTGGGAAAGGTCAAAGGTTCTACCTGAGTCTCTTTTATTTTATTAAATAGCCAGCTTAAAATAATCAATATCCCAAGAGACATATTTTGGGGTTGCAAATTCTTCCTCCCCATCATAATCAATATGAACCAGTTGTGAGAAAAAATTTAATAGGTTTTATTGAAGCATGTGTGTTTTGAAAAATACTTTCTTTTATCATTCTTTTTAAAGTGTGTTGCTTTATCTACTTGAATGAGATAATGTTTCAGCTTAAACTATTCTGTTTAAGCTAGGGCATATTAATTTTATTATATAGGGATTTCCAAGATGTTTATTCAACCATTCTATCTATGAAAAACAGAAAGACGTGTTTGGCATTGATAGAGAAATCTCTAAGTCACATTTAAAATACATCAGATCCTTTACATAAACGGCCAAGCATGCTATCTCGCATTCCTAGGTCCAATTTCTTGGCTATTCCTTTGCATTGGGTGTGATTACCATTGCATCTGTCAGTGTGACC